>LPNX010668800.1:152999-209799 GCA_001517045.1 Pseudotsuga menziesii | reverse complement strand
GTAGATCATGAAAATTTGCAGCATAGTATTCCTCCAAAGAATTTTTATTAAAATAGCCCAGCTTGGGCAAATCTTCAATACAAGGTAGCAAGAATATGAGAGTAAGAAGTAGAATTTTCCGGCAGCATAACAATAGCATGAATAATTGTGTCCAATGAAGGAGTGAGGCCCTCATTAAATAGTTGAGGCAAACCCCCAACCCTTTGAAGCTCAATGGTTGAGATTAGATCTAGATCTAGGGTTTAATCTCCACCTCTAGATCTAGGTATTTGACATTCTATTTTCTCAATTAATCCACACCCTTGGATTAATTTTTAATCAAAGGCTATAATGTTTAATCCATGTCTCAAATAATATTAGCCTTTGGATCTAAGTCTTTGACTTAAAATCCACCATTAGATTAGCTTTTAAGTAAAATGGAAAAATCATGGGCCAAGGTGGATGCCCCCCTCTAAACTTGGCTGGATGTCCTCTAAAATAGCTTTGACTATGAAAAACGTGGGCCCAAAGATAGCTAGCGCCCTTCTATACTTGGTAGCGCCCTCCAAATTTATCTGGCATCCTTTTAAAAGCACTAGCGCCCCTCTTATTATAGTGGCGCCTCCAAATTTGACCTGCGTCCCTCTTTTAAGCTTGACGCCCTCTAAAATGGGCGCTTTCCTCTAAAGCTGGCGCTACCTCCAAGTTAGAGTGGGCCCTTCCTTTTGTATGAGCGTGGGTCCCTTCCTTGATAGCGCTCCTCCATTGTTAGCGCTTCCACTTTGTTTATATGCGCCCCTCCAAACAATAGCGTGGGTCTCTTATCATATAGCGTGGGCTTCATAGTGGTAGCGCCTACCTTTAAAGTTTGGTAAGGCCTCCAAATATGGCCGCCACTCTAAAAACGTGGTGCATTTTTAATATAGTGTAGCGCCCTTTTAAGCTAGTGCCACCTCTAATATGTAGCGCCCACTTCTAAACTAGAGTGGCTCCACTATGATATAGCGTGGCCTCCAAATTGGTAAAACGTGGGCCCTTCTATGGCAGCGCCTCCCAAATGATGTGGGGCCCTTTCCACTTTAGCGTTTTCCTCTATTTTAGTGTGGATCCCTTCTTATATAGCGCCTCCACCATATATGTCTCCTTTTACATGGACGCCCCATCCAATATGGTGATGGTTTGAACTATGATGTGGTATTTAGAGAGGGTTTAGCCATGACTTGTTTCCTTTAGTGGTGGTTTGGCCACTTACATAACTTTAGGCTTAAACTTTAGCCTTTAGCTCCATTAATAAAATTTAACCTTAGACTTAGGCTAAATTCCAATTCACCTTAGACTTAATTTTTAAATTTAATTTTTTAAATTTTCCAACTTTGACTTAGGAAAAATTAAAAAATAAACTTGAAAAATTAATATCTAGGCCATGGGGGGGTGAAAAACTTTGGGATAAATTTTCCTAGGCTTAGGAACCCCCAAACCATCTTACCATGGCATTTCTTGATTTTTTACTTCAAAATCAAAAAATGTGAATTTTGACTTAGGGAATTTAATTAATTCCCTAGGAAAAATAGACCTTGTTTAGACAAAAATGGTCTATCTCCTCAACCACTCATCAGAATGACATGGGACTCGAAGCAGTGGCTTAGGAGGTTTCATAGCAATTTATCTTTGCATTCATAGCCCCTATTACAAAATGCCATGCTTGAGCCATTACATTATTACATCAATGACTGAGTTAATTAATCACCATGGGGTGAAATTAATTAACTAGGAAAAATTTAATAAAACACAACAACACAACGAAACTCCGCAAGACTCTATACAGATGTCCAATATGGTCATGAATCACACTTTAAAGCTTTAGGCACCTCATGAAATTGACTGGTAGAACGCCCGTCACCACTTTGGAGGATTTTGAGTGAAAACCAAACCGATTAAACTCGTTTACGCAACAAGATCAATTGGAAAGGGAAAAACACTCGATGAGGGGACTTCCCTAACAACCCATTCCATGGTGTGGCATCCGTATCATATGACCCACACTAGCACATCAAATTACATTAATTTTCCCACGCAGGGGAGCGGAGATTTCGTTTTACAAAGGGGCAACAGCCCTGCAGAAGCGAAAAATCCTCAGATTTTTCTAAGGTACAAATATGTACAACTTCGTGTACATGGAGTTGCCACCTAGTCGAAATAGGTGGGCAACAGTCCTCGAAGCAAGTAATCCTCTTTTGAAATAAAATGCAAGCACCTGGTGAGAGTTGTGAGTGGTTGTGCTTTTAGTCGCATGTAAAACCGTAAGAGGGCTAAGAAATGAAATGAAATGCAAACCCTAGATGAAAATTGCAGTTAATTGTGCTTCTAGGCACATCTAAATCCTAAGGATCATTAAATGAAAAGGCCATGAATGAAATGAAAAGTGCATCGACGCTTAAAAGCTATATCTTAAAGGATGCATCCCTAAATAAAATCAAGTCTTGCAAAAAGCAAGTGAATGTATAAAGACTTGCCATGTGTAGTGTTATCCACTAATTTTGCACTTAGTGGATTGTTCGTGATCAGAATTCAGAAGTCTGCCAACCTTTTTCTGGGAGTCTGTTCGAAATTTTTTGTAAAGACATGTTCATATCCCCCTGGGGAAATTGTAAAAATGTCCTGGCATTTAATTTTTTATAAAAGGCTTGTCTTCCCGGACTTGAGCATCAAGCTGACTAGCCCAGAGTGTTTTTTCCCTTGCTCATAATTGGTTGTTGAACAAACGACTAATAATTTCCAAGTTTTTCACTCGCACCTCCAAAGCTGGGGTAGTTGTCTTGGTGTTTCGGCCTTGGGAGGTTATTAGAGCCTTCGTGTCAATGTTTCTTAACCTGCTAGGCATTCCGATTGAGTCGTATGAACATGTACTAGGTCCCCCTAGAGTTTCGTTTGATTCCGAGAAAAAATAATTTTCTCCATTTTTTAAGCCATCTTTTAATGGTTTAAACGAGAAAATTCAAAATGTAATAAATGAATGATCCAAAGTCCATTTTTGGCGTGGTTGGAATCATTTTCAAGCCTGAAGCAGCATCTTTATCCCAGGGGCCACTTTCACCATCAGTCGGGCGGTCGGAGCACCCGTGAGGCAGTATTTGGCTAAAAATGCATCATAGTAGCATTTAAATGCTAAAATTGGATAAAATGCACTAAAATCCAAATTTAGAAAAGTCAAAATTAATTTTTTAATAGTGGGGTGACTTGGCATATGGGTCCCCATTAAGTTACAACTCTCTTTAGCATGAAGTGACTTAAAAACTTCGGATAAAAGAGCTGAAATCAAATTAATTCAAAAGAATGGTGACGTGAGGATGAAGAACTCACGCTAATGTAAAATAGTGTGCGGTGGTGATAAGTGGGATTGGGTGGACCCCTTCCACTTAAAAGCATTATAACTTAGACCAGGGAATATTGTATCCATGGTTCCATGCATGCAAATTAATCCAAATGGGAGTTGACATCAAAGCATGGAGCGTGAAGGTGAGTAGGATGGGGTTGCGCCAATGTAAAGAGAAGTGGACCCCTCTCCACGCATTAAATAAAAAGAGGGATGTGGAATATGTATGTCAGCGAGCCTTATGTTGAACAAATTCAATCCTTGTTTTCTGATTCACACCAAGTTGCCGTACCATTCTCACATGGAAGAAGGCTCGCGCATAGTGAAGGAAGCCGATTTGTTATTGGTGGGGGTTTGATTAGGTGTGTTGGCAGTTTCTTATCAGTTCAATCCCAGTTCAACTCCGCTTCAACTCAGCTTAACTGCGGATTGATCTCGGGTTCATTAAGTCCCCCCTAGGGCTTGGTATTTTGTATAAATAGAGGCTCTTGGAGCTCTATTCTTGATGGATTTTTTTGGGAAACTTACTCTGCCATTTTGTAATCGTATAGCCATTGGCTTATTGAAATAAAGCGACTTTGGAGGTCTATGTGGTGTTGATGCTTGTTATGGAAGTGCTTCATCTATTCTAAGGTGATATTGTAATTTGTTTATTGCTCATATTTCATTACTTTGATCAATTATTTAGCTTAGAAGGCTTTCTTAAGCCCATAGGGTGGGAATTTGGGTTCAACTTGTCCATTCATGTTGGGGTTCTATGTGATTTGGAAGGAGTAGACTGTAGTTGGAAATACTTATACTCTTCTAGTCCCATTTTGCTTTACATGCAATATTTGATCAAGGTGTGTTTGTAAGTAATTTCATGTGCAAATCTAATAGGTTGAAGAGAGGCTTGAGCTCGGTTGCATTTCTCACCTCTTCAAAAGACCTACTTTCTAATATTCGTGTGCATTTCAAGATCTCCCAAAGTTGATCTCAAGCATTAGAGATTTGGCAAAGAAGTGCTAAGTTCGAAGATCTGTCTCTTTTTCAAAACTTAAAACTTGGTTACTTGGTTCTATTGTTGAGTAGTGGATCTACAATCCTATCTTTCCCACACTCCTCTTCTTCTTCTTCTATACTAAAGTTTTGTCCTCAGTGTAGCCCTCTTCTCTAGCTTTGTTTTTTACCCTTTCTTTTTTCATTTGTTTTCATCCCTTTTCCTCACTGTTTGCAGCCCCATTTGTTGATTGTTTGCTACCCCTTTCATCTCTGTTTGGGCACCTTTTTTTACCCCACAGCTTGGGCTTGTTACCCACTGTGTGGGCTTCTTTCCAACCTGCTGTTGGGTCATTCTCTATCCACTCTTTGGCTGCCCCTTCTTTCTTCGTTTTCAGCTCTCCTTTGCCCCTTCTTCCAATCCCCTTTTTTCTCTCTTTTGCTTGTTTTTCTTTCCTTGCTTCAAAAGTCCACAAAGCAAAAAAGAGTCTTGGTTAAGTTAATTTCCTTTTTTTAGTTAGCTTCTTGATTGCATCTCTTAGATCTTAGTTTGCATTTTCACACTAGTATTAGATCTCATTTCAAAAAATTAAATTTTGCATTACAAAAGTGATCAAGCATATAGTTTCATTGTTAAGTTTGCATTGGATTTCTTTACAAAGTTAGTTTTGTTATTTGCATGTTAGCTAGTTTCCATTGTTAAGTTTAATTCTTAGATCTCATCTTTGAGACTAGACTTGCATTGCTTGTCAAGTTTCTAGTTTATACTTAGTTTAGATCTCATATTTTATTTTGAGATCATTTGTGTAGGCATTTTGAAGGAGAAAAGAGCTTGAGAAGCTTTGAAACAAAAAGATCTAAACCAAGAAGAAAGTGAAGAAACCATAAGGATGATCCAAACCAAAAGTCATTGATTAGCCATTATCCTTTGTAATAGCTCTTAAGAGCTTGTTTCAAGTTTTTTTTTTAAGTTATTTCTCTCAAAGTCTCTCCAAGGGTTTCAAATCCCAAAGGCATATGTACTTAATAATAAAGTTTGATTAGTGGGGTTTTTAATCCCCCACACCCAACTTCCCCCATTTGGGGAAGCCTTGCATTGTCCTTTGAGTGGTTTGCTTCTTCTTAGCTTAGTTTATTTCTGCTAGTAGCTTAATTTCATTTTGTTGTAGAATACTAATTGCTAGATTAGTTCATTTTGCGAGTAGTTTATCAATTGCTAGTCATTGTTTATCAATTTCGTTGAGTTATCATTTGGTTTCTTTTTTACAAATCTGATTGTCTCTTAAAATAAACCCAAGTCTCTTGAACTTGCCATAACCCAAGTCAAGAGCACTCCCTATCGGAGAGCATTCCTACTGCATTTCCTTGCATCAAGCATATAGTTTAGTTAAAGTCTCTTGAACTTTCGTCATAAGATGAAGTCAAGAACGCTCTTTGCCGGAGAGTTGAACTGTGTGCTCCTAATTTAAAATCATTTCAACTCACTTTCCGATTAAAATTTACTTTGTTGCTATCCCTCACCTAGTATGCTCTATCGACCCTAAAAAGTCGGACTCGTACTCAGAACGGTGATCAAATTTGTTAATCTTGCAAGTGATAACATAATAAAACTTTCACCCCACAACCAACGCACCGGTGTTTTCGATAAATACTCAGGTAGTGGGCAAATTCCAAGTGTGGGCATCGGGCAACCCAATCTGGACACTCGCTGGTTAAATTCTCCGAACACCTAACTTGTGATTCCAAACAGGTCCATCATGTCTTCGAATGAAGCCACTAAAAGTATTTTCAGTTAGGTTTCCTAGACACCTTAAGAAAGATCATCTTTAAAATTTACAATAAAATAAACCAAGAACAATTTGCAAAACGTTCTCACAAACAGTTATTTTCAAGACTTGTACCTCCAGCATCCCCAAGCACTATACAATTTTTTACTCCATTTGGTACTAGTCTATTTACACTTACATGTTTTAATTAATCTGGGCCATTTGTCCTTTTGAAGTTTCTACTTGAATTTATTATCTATCTGTGGATGCTTTTATTTTTCAAGTCTTTATTATACTCTTAATCTTATATCTTGTATTGCAACGTGGATTGCCCTTTATCTTGTGTTTATTTCATCTAAAACTACGATCTCATCATAATAACTCCTAAACAACACCCAGCCACATCACTCAAACATCAAAAACACTTAACACATTGAGCCATAGAAAACTCTTTGTTAGGGACTACCCCCTTGGATTTGTTAGGAGTTAGCCTAAACGAAGGAGCTAGGAGTAGGTGACAGTACCTGCCTCTGTGCTTGCCCCCAAGGCCACACCTCTCCCACTTTCTCAAGTGAGGAGACAACTTTCAAAAGATTTCTGCTTCTAGTGTGCATTCGGCGGACAACATAACCCTGGATGAAAATTGCAATTAATTGTGCTTTTATGCACATCTAAATCCTAAGGATCATTAAATGAAAAGGCCATGAATGAAATGAAAAGTGCATCGAAGCTTAAAAGCTATATCTAAAAGGATGCATCCCTAAATAAAATCAAGTCTTGCAAAAAGCAAGTGAATGTATAAAGACTTGCCATGTGTAGCAAGCGAGGTTACTTGTTAGAGTCTATAGGAGACTTTTTAAGCACTCTAACCATATGTGAGACACCTCCCTCCCCTAGTGTCAGCTTGTCCTGCACATGTCATAGTGGTTCCCCTTTTACCTTCTTTGAGAGATCATTAAGTTTGTCCAACAAGTCAAGCCGTTAAGCCCCTCTTGATCGAGCCTTTAGTATTTCCACCTCACCCAAGCGTGATGAGGGGTGATCTCAAGCGTACAAAGGGATGAAATGTGAAAGCAAGTATATGACCATGACTTCACTAACATTGTGCTACTGTTCCAATTTTGGCATGTTTTTATGCTCATTTGCATTTTTTATCACAATTGTTTATATATGCTAATGTTCAAGCCTGCTACTAATATACTTAAGAGATGAATGATTAACCCCATGCATGCAAGGATACTTATATTTTTGCTCAACCACATCATTTGACTATGTTCACTAGGTTTGACCAGCTTTGACTTGGTCAACTAACAAGGCCCAGGAGCAAGTGTGACTACTTTTGGTCATTTCATGCTTATTGGTGCCTATGGACAGCTACTTTACATCCAATGCTTCAAATGGTGGATTGTGGCTTCGGTTCATATTTATTATTATTTATAAGGCCATATATTTTTATTGTTGGAGATGCATTTGCTCCCAGATGGCATTACAAGCTGATCCAAGGTGTATGGGTAGTCATTCCTAGTGGAATTCTTGTCTCTGAGTCTATCCATGCACTTATATTAGGTTTTCGGGCGAAGGAAGATCATCTTATTATGGGAAGATTTGTGTATTTAGTATTTACAGGCATTATCAGCAATTAATTGATAAAATTAAATAATGAATGGAAATAATGGCGGAAAGGATAATTTTATTACGTTTTGGAGGCACATTAAACATTATTCCACATGTCTATCTCACCTTCGGGCCCCACTTCATGGATTTGGTCCCTCCTGGCCCAATTGCATCACTGGAGGGAGGGCGCACTTATGGGGGCAGCAACTTGATCATCACACTTTGTATTGTTTGGGGTTGTTATATTGTGTCCCTAGGAGGATAACATGACCCCTAGGAGACCCCTTATCATTGTACTTACATATTTTATTGCTTACATGTTGTACTTGGGCGCACTAGGGGAAAATCGTCCCCCCCCCTGCTTGAGCTGATTTTTGTAACGCTGAGAAATTAAATCTCAACCATTGATCATGTTGGAGTTTGTGCAACATCAGAAGCTATTCTTATTGTCCTTCTTCGGGAGTTGAACTTGTTGTAATCATTCATACAAACCCTAGAAAGAACAATGTAAGCCTTGGGGTGAAAAGGCACCAATAAAAAATATATATATAAATTATGAAATATAAAATTATATTGCTCCCCCAAGTGAAGTCGACCCCAATTAAATTTTGGGTGGGAAAACAGTATAAATAGGAGCAATGTAAGCCTTGGGGTGAAAAGCCACCAATAAAAGAATAAAATATAAATTATGAAATATAAAATTATATTGCTCCCCCAAGTGAAGTCGACCCCAGTTAAATTCTAGGTGGGAAAACAGTATAAATAGGAGGCACCCCTCCTCATTATTTCACACAGCAACTCAGAGAAGTTGGCAGTTTTTTGGGAGAGAGTGCAGCTACACAACAACTCAAAGAAGTTCGCATACACTATAGAAGAAGATTGTTTTCAGGGTTTCAATCTTTGGAAAGCATTTGCATATTTTTCTTTTCTTTCTTCATCGTACTCTTATCTCAGAAATATTATCTCTAGATGAAGGTTGTTCGGTTTTCTCCCATTTGGTTTTCCCAGGTGAAAAATACTTGTGTTATTGTTTTGTGCTTTGTCTATCTTCTAATGATCCTATTGATAAATGCAATTAAGATATACTGCTATAATCTTAAGAAAATCTAACATGGTAACAGAACAGTACTAGAAGAAGCCATTGCCAAAACACTGTCAACAACCTGTCGAAACTAGGGTTTCATCTTTCAAGGTCTTCACTCAACCTTTTGGTAGAAAAGAGCCTTGGGAATTTCACTATAAGGAGGGCACATCTTTTGGTGAAGACAGAATTCAATTTTGACCTAATTTTGCAGCTGCATCAAAAATTGGGGTTTCCATATTGGACCCACTTTCTCCACTGTTTTGGCTCGACTCTACCTCTACTCGATTTGCCTCCCTAGGGAGCATTTATCTGTGGAGTCAGTTTTCCAAAACTCCAACTTTCATTTTTGACCTAGACTCTGTTGGGGTTTCAAATCCAGATCTACAGCCAAGATGACCAGCATGAAGGTTGAAGATCGTTTGGAAGAGGCTTCCAATTTCATCCCCTGGAAGTCTAGGGTTCTTCTTCTACTAGAAGAAAATGACCTATTACAGTTTGTAAAAGTCCCAGAACGAGAAGCCGAAGAAGACAAACCTCATTGGAGAAAGGATGATGCCAAAGCAACGAGGATTTTAGTGGCCTCAGATAGAGATTACTTGGTTCCTCAGATCTCAGAAAAGTTGACAACGAGAAGGATGTTCAAAACCCTAAAGAAGCTATTTGAACACGGTAGCATCAATGTGACTCTCACATTGAGGAATCAACTATCGAATATGAAGATGACGAAGTCCGAGAATATTGCCTCATATTTCATGAGGATCACCGAGCTCTGGGACAAGCTAAAGTCCAATTGAGAGTCGAGACAATCTTGAAGAAAACGATCTTGTCATAACCACCTTAAATGGTCTCCCACCATCTTGGGAGTCTTTCATCGAAACTATAAGTGGTCGAACCAAGTTGCCCAAATTTGATAAGCTATGGGCAAAATGCACTCGAGAAGAAACGAGAATCGCAGCACGCCAAAGACTTCATGGCACTCAACCTGAGGAAAATCAAGCGTTCGTATCTCATGCCAAGAAAGGCAAGGGAAGGGGAAGGAAGCCGTACATTCACAAGCATCAAGATAAGAGATCAAGTCCTCCCCCAGATCAGAAGAAACAAAAGAAGGATCTATCTCAGATCCAATGCTACAGGTGCAAGAAATACGGTCATTATGCCAGTAACTGTCGAAGTTCTCACAAAAGGAAGCACGAAGCTTCAACTGCTGATGTAGAGAAAGATCATCATCACAAGAAACATAAGAATGAAGATCGTACATAATTCTTCTTCATATCAGCTTTATCGGGTACGATTCCCACCACTAGTGATACTCGGCTTATAGATAGTGGTGCATCTAGACACATGACAGGATATAAAGAAAATATCTCAAAAGTAGTGGAGAAAGATTCTCATCTCCATGCTTGGAGATGATGCCAACTACACTGTGAAGGGATCTGGGGCTACTTCCCTTCAGCTAGAGTCTAATGATACTCTACACTTAAGTGATGTGCTCTATGTACCTGGTATGAAAATAAATCTTGTTTCTGTTATCACATATATTGTAGTCGGGCTACCATATTCTATTTTTCAGATTTCAGTACACTTTTCAACCAATTCCTTTACATATGAGATACTGAAATGACCATCTATGGTGGATCATTATTTGATGATGGACTATAGTACTCTCCCATGCCATGACTAAGTCTCAGGACGCTCAGATTTGAGGACTGATGAAGTCATTTAGTCATTTGCAGAGCAGTCAGTAGTGCCCAGAGCTGCATTAGTATTTTTTCATTGGATAGATGTTGGTTTAGATTGATCATTTACATGTATATGACTCGGCAGATATTATCTTGTGTTATGGTTAGCATTGCATTTATATTCATTCTTGTGACATGTCTTAGCATCTAGTGTCATGATCTGGCAATCATATAAATATGTGGACTTGGATGTATTGATATTATGTATGTATGTACCTACTTAGACCTGGAAGTTATTGACCCATACTCATTGGTTTTACCCTCCTTAGGGAGAATAGAAATCATCATTCCCACCATACTTTGGCTTGCTAGTGTTCGTTTCATTGTTCATTATCTCCACCCATCCATTACCTTCCAGTTATGGTTTTAGCCCGACCTACTACTTGACTTATGGCATGGAGGACCTTTCCCCACTAGAGCCTCTTTGTTGGACAAGCTTCCCTGTTTATTTGTGTCTCGACTCTGAGTTGCCTAGGTTGTGTTGGCTAAACCTAAAGCAAGTAGCGCTGCCATCAATACAATGTATTTGGAAATGAAATGAAAATCTTATGAAAAAACCCATTCATGAAA
Organism: Pseudotsuga menziesii; assembly: GCA_001517045.1. Lineage (NCBI taxonomy): Eukaryota > Viridiplantae > Streptophyta > Pinopsida > Pinales > Pinaceae > Pseudotsuga > Pseudotsuga menziesii. Next base: position 198,696 of record LPNX010668800.1, on the reverse strand, counting down.
AGTAGTGTTTTTAAACATATGTGAATGCAAGGCAAGCCTAATGAAATTGGCTTTGAAGTATATTGAAATGAATATCTTGTGAAAAAACATTCATGAAAAGTAGTGTTTTTAAACATACATGAATGCATGAAGCCTCAATAATAAAAATCCATGTAATAAATGCATGGACCAAGGCTATGGAAATTCAAAGGCCCAAAAAGCAATGGTTCTTAAAAAGTTATATCTAAAGATCGCTGGCCTCATTTGTATTTGATTTGGATTGTGAGCATTTGTCAAGGTGAATAAGCACCTCTGAACGTAACTTATCCATTTGTGAGACACTGCCATCCCCTGTGTTGTTGCTTGTTCGGCATATGCTAGAGTGAGTATCCCATTTCCATATCCAAAGTGTCACAGTGTCAAGTTGGTAGTCACCCTTTATCCTAACCTTTTGATTTTAGCCTTCACCCTTCCCTAGCAAATTGATTACAGCTATGAAGTGAGTATGGTCTTGAAAGTCTAGTCTAAGTTATAGTTAATTAATGAAACTCTATATTTGGTTGATAGATCGCCAGCGAAATGATTGCTACTTGTTATAATTGTTATTTGAATGATTTGTAAAGCATGTCTTGACCTTTAAACACTTGCAGTAGAAAGGTGTTAACCTGGGTTATATTATTGATCATTTACAGATTATTATTTTATGTGTCTAGGCATATTGGATATTATTCTTGATCATGCAGAGATCTGTAGGGTGTATGAGTATGCACCTTAGATGGATTTGGACTCCTCGAGTCCAATGAGATAGCTTGTTTTCAGTTCTGGCAGTTACAGTAATGATTTGTCTCAGTGTGCCATTCTGGTGCAGTTTTGCCATGCTGAATGGCCTGTCAGAGCAGAGAGATGATTTGATTTGTTCACCTAGGGCGTTGTATGAGGAGGGGGTGGTCCAGCCACTTGTTTTTTACCATATTACCCCCCTTCCAGAGAGCCTGGTGGGCTCAGTTTGACAATGCTGGCACTCTAGGAGGTTGCTTTGGCCATATCACGTTTCCTGAAGCAGATTTAAAATAATAAAAATGGTTATTGAAGAATTCGATTTGGGCTACTGAGGCAAGGAAATGGCATGGGATGAGTTTTGATGATGAGTGTGATGTCTTCCACTCCTCCAGCAGTTTCAGCACTTGGATGGACCCACATCCATCTCTTTGACATTTTTTTTTTATTTTCTGGAGCTTTTGGACGCTCACGTTTTCCTCAGAGAGGCACTATTTTGCATTTAAAAAATTATATTTATTTTATTGTGCCATGAGGACACACTAGGGGAGTTAGTTAACACCCCTTGGACCCACCATGAGCTTTTTTTTTTATTGAGTGGGATCCCCTCTCCTGGGGTGATTTGTTCCATTGATATATTAGCTCATCTCAACCGTTGATTAGAACATTTTGCTCATTTAATCTTAGCCACCCATTTAAAAAGTGGTTATGATTTTGGTATCTCTCATTCCTATTTAAAGGAGAGAGTTTCTCATTGTAAAAGGGGGTCTTTGGCTCTTGGATCTGGATAATAGAAAACTATTTTTGTGGAAATTCTTGGATCTCCTTTGCATTTGGTGTTCTTAGATGGTGATTGAAAAATCTATTGCTTCCTAGGATTTAGGTATTTGTTGTGAGATCTATATTTTTGGAAACATTGTCTTGTCTACAGGAGGGTGACTTCAACTTGGGCGTTTTTGCAAGGTTTCCTCAACTCGTTTGGCTTGGCTTCACTTGTATCAGGGGGTTTTCATTAGTATCTATGATTTCATCTTGTTATTTTTTTGTAGTATTTGTTCTTCTATCTTGACGCATCAAATCTGATATGGTTGACGTTTGTGCAAGAGAGAGGGCGCATTGGCTTCCTTGGGCAAATCGTTTTACATAGAAGCTTCCTCCAAATCTTCTCAAATTGATCTAGACGAAATAGATCATTATCATCAAGGAATCTACAAGGTTTTCTAGGTAAGATCTACAGGTTAGTTCCCTTTTCTAGATCTCAATCCATTGGCATCTTCATTTTCATGTTGAAACCCTAAATATAAAAAATCAAAAAAATATTATGGATCAAACCGCTTGATCTCTTGGAAAACCATTTCTGGGTTTTGTAGATCGGGTCAAACCCTAAGTGGGTCTTCCAAAACGTTTTGCTTAGGTGACTCCATTTGGCCCAAATCCCAAGGCANTAGCGCAACCCTTTCATGTTGCCTTCTTCTCTTGCGATTTGATCTTTTCCTTGTGGCTCGGGTACTTTGATACTGTTATACCTTCATTCGAGTTTATCCCTTGGTACTAGATAGCCCCAATCCTGCTCTTTCCCTCCCTGCATTGGTCACGTTTCACAAGGAAGTGGATATTGTCATCTTTTGCTAGTACCTTGATCCCGAATCTAGTAATAGGATCATAGGTCACTTGTATTTCGAACTTGGATCAAATTTCACATCTCATAAACCCCTGATCCAAGCCCTAATTCACCTTGTGACTTCATCAATAGATCTAGGGTTTACTTCACCTTACACCTTACATACTTCAACTCCATTTGATTTGATTTGGTGTTTTGGTTTGATCTCTCCTGTCGAGAGTAGATCTCGGTCTCCCCCATTGTTGTCTTAGGCTAAGACAACATCAAGTGAAGATTGCCTTGATTGGCGTGACAACCATCCATTTGGGAGTCGAGGCTATCTAGGTTCCACCTCTTTAGTTGCTTATCCCATCCTGGATCCACCTCATAAAGGAAACTACAAGTTTGGTGATAACAGTTTCCATCTCAGCCTTAGAAGACAAAGGATATAAAGTAGCATTTTCATATGGAAAAATACTTGCATGGCAGAAGAACTCAAGCATGTATACAGCCAAAGTAATTGGTATGAGAGAGGAGAGCATGTATCGACTGAACACTCTACCAGTCCAAGCCCTAGTCCATGACTCTACAAGTATGGGTGAGCTATGGCACAAAAGACTAGCTCATCTAAATTACAAAGTTCTCACAACAGTGAAGAACATAGTTACAGGTATACCAGTGCTACAGGTATACCATTATGGAACATGTCGAGGATGTGCATTTGGAAAGAATGCCAAGAAATCCTTCCTTGATAGTGAGAGCAGATCCAAAGAAATCTTGGATCTAGTGCACTCCGACTTGTGTGGCCCAATGACAGTTGCCTCATTGGGAGGATATCATTACTACGTGGTCTTCATTGATGACTACTCATGGAAGACTTGGATCTACTTTCTTAAGACCAAGGAATCCGAAGAAGTACTCAGTAAATTCAAGGAGTTCAAAACACAAGTCGAGAATTTGTCAGGGAAGAGGATCAAGATCCTAATATCAGATAATGGTGGGAGAATGTAACTCTACAGAATTCAATGATTTCTGCAGAAAAGCAAGAATTAAGAGTGAGCTTACAGTTCCCTACAATCCCAAACAAAACGGGGTTGCTAAAAGAAAGAACAGAAATTCTAGGGGCAGCCAAAGCCATGATTCATGACCAAAGTCTACCCATGTTCTTATGGGCAAAAGCATCCAGAACAGCTATATATGTACAGAACAAATGCCCGCATAAGATACTGAAGAACATGACTCCTGAAGAAGCCTTTACAGGAGTAAAACCAAAAGTGGGTCACCTCTGAATCTTTGGTTGTCCAGACTACATACATGTGCCCAAGGAGAAAAGGACGAAGTTAGAACCTTCAAAAAAGAAGGGAATTTTTGTGGAATGCAGTGAATCTTCAAAGGCCTACAGAATCTATATCCCAGGATCTAGACAGATTGAAGTTAGCAGGGATGTGACCTTTGAAGAGAAAATGACTGTCAGGAAAGCTAGAGGATCAGACATGGAGATCAATGATGAAGAATTGGAGAGGAGATCATCTTCCCCTCCTATTTAGAATGAATTAGCAAAGAAAGATGAACTCATCGATCCCATTGATCCAGTCACGACAGTTGATATTCCCGAAGATATGGCATTAAGCCGAAAAAGACCTAGATGGGCGCAACAGACCTTGCAGGATGCAGAGGGGCATGAAGCCCCACATGGTTCTTCCCGAGAAAGCAAAAGACCTCAGAGGTTCTCCAGTTATGTAGCATTGATGAGTCACAGCATTGACTCAAAACCCACCACTTATGAAGAAGCATCCAAACACCAAGTTTTGAAGGATGCCATGATGGAAGAATATCAATCCATCATGAAAATGATGTGGGAGATTGTACCGAGACCTAAGAAGTCAGTTGTAACTTCTAGATGGCAATATAAAATCAAACATGGAGCAGATGGGACTATTGAAAAATACAAGGCCAGATTTGTTGCCAGAGGGTTCTCTCAATAAGAGGGAGTCGATTATGATGAGACATTTGCTTGATCATTACTATTGCTTCAGCGATGGAATGGAAGTTGCATCAAATGGATGTCAAGACAGCCTTTCTCAATGGTATTATTAAGGAAGAAGTATATATTGAACAACCAGAAAGGTTTGTTGTCCATGGAAAGGAGTCTCACATATGTAAGCTGAAAAAGGCGTTATATGGACTCAAGCAAGCACCTCATGCTTGGTATGGACGGATAGACCGATTCCTGGTGAGTCTGGGATTCACCAAGAGTGATGCAGACCCCAACCTTTACTACAAGGTTGTGAATGATGAACCACTAATTTTGGTACTATATGTTGATGACTTGTTTCTTACCAGAAATGAGAAACTTATCTTATGGTGTAAAAGGAAACTCGCCTCCGAGTTCGAAATGAAGGATCTTGGATTGATGCACTACTTCTTGGGCTTTGAGGTATGGCAGAGGCAGAAAGAGATTTTCCTAGGACAAGGAAAATACACCATAGATATATTGAAGAGATTCAGAATATTGGACTGCAAGTCCATAGCTACTTTGATGGATGCAAACTTGAAGAAGCTGAGGGATTCTGCTTCAAATTCAAATTTGATTGATCCCACTATGTATCGCTAATTGATTGGGTCCTTCATGTATCTGACGAACACCAAACCAGACATTTGTTTTGTTGTGAATGCTCTCGGTCAATTCATGTGCAAACCAAGGCAGATTCACTGGATTGCTGCAAAACATGTGCTCAGATACTTACGTGGCACTCTGGGATATGGTCTACGATATGATTAAAAATGTGACTTGAAACTGCAAGGGCTTATAGACTCAGACTGGGTCGGATGCTCTTCTGATAGGAAGAGTAATTCAGGATGTTGTTTTAGTATGGGTTCTGCAGTTATTTCCTGGTGCAGAAAGGTGCAGTCAAGCGACAGTATATTCTAACAAATGACTAGACTGCAGATGTTCTCACCAAGTCTCTTCCCAGGGTGAAATTTGAATACTTTCGCAGAAGACTTGGAGTAGAAGAGAACGTATCCCTCCTTGAGAGGGAGAGATGACTAAGAGACACTTACCATACCGTTTCCCACGTACCTCTACTCATCCAGGTTCCCAGCCAGGTATGGGAGAAATCCCATCGACAAATGAAACGGACAAGTAGTAGATGTTCGGGTTCACACAGGTGCCTCTACTCGTCCAGGTGCTCAACCAGGTATGGGAGAAATCCCATCAGCAGATGAGTCGGACAGGTAGCAGATGGCCGTGTGATTGCACAAGTACCTCTACTCGTTCAAGTTCTCAGCTAGGTATGGGAGTACCCCATCGACAGATGAGGCGAACAAATAGTAGATGTTCGTGCACGTGTGCTCATCCAGGATCTTTAGGCAGGTATGAAAGTATTCCATCGGCAATAGAGATGGATAGGTAGCAGAATATTTTCTCTCAAACATCCAGATAGAACAAATTCATAAAGACAACCTTCAGTGCGTTTAGAGATGATAGAGACAGTATATATGTACAGATGAAAACCAGACGATCATGATGCTGATGAAGACCGAAGAATACCTTCTTTGCTGAGATGGAGTGTTGGAGTTTGTACAACTTCAGAAGCTATTCATATTGTCCTCCTTCGGAAGTTGAACTTGTTATAATCATTCATACAAACCCTAGAAAGAACAATGTAAGCCTTGGGGTAAAAAGCCAGTAATAAAAGAATAAAATATAGATTATGAAATATAAAATTATATTGCTCCCCTAAGTGAAGTCGGCCCCAGTTAAATTCTGGGTGGGAAAACAATATAAATAGGAGGCGCCCCTCCTCATTATTTCACACAACAGCTCGGAGAAGTTTGCATACACTGCAGCTCAAAGAAGTTCGCATACACTACAGAAGAAGACTCTTTTCAGGGTTTCAATCTTTGGAAAGCATTTCCATATTTTTCTTTTCTTTCTTGATCTCAGAATTATTATCTCTAGACGAAGGTTGTTGGGTTTTCTCCCATTTGGGTTTCCCAGGTGAAAAATACTTGTGTTATTGTTTTGTGCTTTGTCTATCTTCTAATGATCCTATTGATAAATGCAATTAAGATATACTGCTATAATCTTAAGAAAATTTAGTAGATCATCATGTTGTATTTTATAATCTCAGCCATCGATTTAGAGTTGGATAGGGATTTTGCTCTCCTATTTCTATATAAGGGAGATGGCTATCATTGTTTGTTAAGTTTTTAATGGTTATATCATATCCTAAAACATTTAGCATCATAGCGGCATAACCATAAGCCAAAAGATCACTAAAAGATAGACAAGCACAACCACACAAAAAGGAACACAAAGATTTATCGTGGGAAAACCCTAAAGGGAAAACCCCAGCAAAAGCTTCCTCAATATAGATGCCCCAAAAAGGTAAAACCCAAAAGACTGATCCTCCTCCTTCTCCAGCTACAGCTCTTTCTCTCTCTCTCTCTCTCTCTCTCTCTCTCTCTAATGTGCTCCACAAGTGAGTGTGAGTGTGTTCAAATGAGAAGCACCTCACCTCTATTTATATTCTTGCATTCACTTAACATTTAATCCAGTTATGTAGGCTCGAGTAACCACAACTAGGGTACTAATGACCCAACTTACAACGGAGTGGACTTCCTCACGACTCTTATTAGTTCTCCCGATTAGGAACATAGAGGTATAAAGGAATACAAGTGATTCTCCCAATAGGAACATCGGGGACCACTAAAAAATACATATAGAATATTCTTCGAAGTTACAATAATTCAACATTGTTATGAACTTTTGGCTATTGGATTGAATAATAGAAAGATTTTGGCCAACACAACTCGTGTTCTTTGATGGTGAATGATTAAGATAGTGATTGCATATTGTTCTTCCTCCACACTAGAGGATTTGTGTGGTTGTTCATAGCATCTTTGTGGTGAATCTAACTTGCAAACATGGGAAGCGAACTGGAAAGGGCGCACTTCCCTTCTCTCTCTCCACCAAATCGTTGGGCAACAAGGGAGTGAATTTTTGTATCTTTGATCAATGATTGTCTCTCTAGATTTCTTGTTTGTGTTTGCATCTTTCTCTCAAAAATCGAACTAATATTTTATTGTTTGTTTGGCAGAAGAAGGATGCATTGGCTCACTTGGGCGCTTTGGTTCAAAGTAGGGACTCCACAATACTCTTCTCCATTGATCTTTCCAGGAGCAATTGTCACTATTTCAACATTTCTTCGAGAAACAAGTACTTCGTTATCTCTTTTGATTTCATTTCCATTCCACTAGTCACGTAATATAATGAACTTCATTTAAATCCTCTAAAATTTTGGCAAGCTATTTACCTAAAATTCTAAGAATCTTGCAAATGAGTATTTTCAACCAGTCATACTTTATGTTGAAAAGTTAACTAGGAAAGTTATCTGGCCTGTTACCTTGCTTCATGCAGAAGCAAAACTCTTTTTTAAGTTGCATGTATGCACTTGTTAACACACAACTTGTAGTTGCCCCAACATGGTATCATATCCAAGATGGTAGAGGGGACGAGCAACTAAAGAGGTGATCTACGAGTGTCTCAACCCCCAGATAATGGGTTGAGAAACCCTTTGCTTTATGCCACTAAAACCCAAGTGACAAATGGAGAGACCAAGATCTATCGTAGAAGGAAAGACCTAAAGCTAAATCACCAAATCAAATTGTAAGCCAAGAATATGTAAGGTGAGTAGCTATTAACCCTAGATCTAAGGATGAAGCCACTGAGAGAGGATTGATTGAGTTAATAAGGTTATCAAAGTTGATTAATTTACCCAATATGTTTATTTTAATGGCTTATGAAATTAATTACAAGATCTAGGACAATGTGTGTTAATGTAAATGATCAAACTTCAAACCCTAGGGGGTTTTAGATAATAAATTAGAGAGATGTCCTAGGTAGGGTTTGATATGGAATTAGGGCTTTTTAACACACCTGATTTGTTGCTTGTATGAAGGATATGACAATGTTCAAGACCCAAGCACAACCAAAACACATGACACTCAAAAAATCGTTATCAATGGAGGAAGGGTGATTTGCCTATATGAATAGTGCCTCAATCCAATGGGAAAATAAAGTCTATGGGTGACGTCTAGGAGGATAATGGGATTTTGGTTGATGGTCGTCAAAACCCAAATCGCCAAAAATTGAAAATCTAAGTGTAATATGCCTCGATGGATTTTCCTAGTTACTAAAGTAGGGTTTTCAATGAAATTTATTAATGACCAACACATAGAAAATTAAGTTGAGAGAAATTGGATGTGATGCTCACCTAGAATTTGTAGATGCCTTCTCGGATAACGAGGATTGCTTCCTCGTAGATCAAATGAGAAATATGGAGAAGATCTTGTTGAAATCGTTTTGCCCAATGACCTAGTGCGCCCTCTGTTCCTGCCACACGAAATGTAAACCAGTAAGTAAGACAAGAAAAGATTTAGATCTGCCGATAAGGAATAAAATAAGAGAAATGGAAAGTCATAACGAAGTAACAACTCCCAGTTAAAACCCCGATTTGAAAATAAATGTCAAAGCAGGTCTCCCCACCAATGCACCTCTCTCCAAATCGCCTCCTTCACCTGCAAATCAAAATGGATCCAATAGATACAAGAAAAATACTCCAAGATATCTCAGTGCAAGTGAAAAGCAATTTCAATCATCATCTTATTCATTCATCCACAAATACACAAGCATTTGATCCTAGAAAAATCTCTTTATTGAAAAGTTCCAATGCCAGAGCTCATGGTTTACAATGGAGGAATCAACTCTCTTAAATAGATCGAGAGTGTTCCCACTTTACAACTAACATCCATCCAACTATTGAGATTAAAACATCATCAACGATGGAGATCTTTTAATTTTTTTCTACATACATGGATCAATAAGACCAAGTCAAGAGGGGCACACTTTTGCCTAAGGACGTCTTGTTTAGACATTATACATCAAAATGCCAAGATATAACATGGTAATTCATGAAGAGGGGTGCCTTAAGGTCATGAAGAGGGGTGCCTTAAGGACATAAATCACCCTATGCCCCATATACAATCATAACATAATATATAACAATGAAATACATCAATTCCCAAGGTGAGAGGCACCCCATGGGGAACGTCCACCCTCAGTAAGCCAATAAAATAATCTGGAGCCCAAAACTGGGTGTAACTGGTGCAAACTGGTTCAGGGAGACATAATATATCATCATAATCATTCCCAAGCCATTCCCTTGGCCCCATTAGCCAAATCGATTTCCTCAATGAATTTCTTAGTCCATTTTTTGGTGGCACAATCTTTGAAAATAATAAAAATCACTATAACTCTCTGTCGGCTGAAAACCGAGACGAACTGACTACATAGATGTGTCCACACATGGTTTACTAGTATCGATGACTATTCATACCCCCTGGAGGTCTATAGCACCCTAGGAGCGCCACTCTATGAAGAAATCCCATAATAAAAATGTGATCTGGCCAATAATAAAGTGATAATAATCATTAAGACTACAGTGGGGCCGAACTCTGAAAATTAAGACTACAGTATTGTTGTTGGGCATGTCTAGAGCTGATATAGCCAATGTTGCTTTTTTGTAGTCATTGCCTTGGGAACTGTGTTTGAATTACTCAACTAGGTTGACCAAGTCAAAGTACCCAAATTGAAGGTGGAGCAGTAATCTACACAATCCTGAATACATCATAAATGCATAAATCCTACATAATTATGTTAGTAGCCACACTTGAAACATTAATAGCATAGTAGTGGTACAAGCATATAAATAATCATTAGGCTTAAATCAAAGTAACCATTCAGACTTCTATAAAGCCCCTCAAGTATGCTCACTTACATGACTTAGGAAACTCATTGTGATGGGTGAAGTGATGAAACAAAGGCTCAAGGTTAAAGGGTAAAACTTGTCGACCTTAACATAGTGATCTTTCAGACATAGGGAAACCAAAATCCACTTGAATTCATGATGAATAGAGACCGATACGAAAAGGAGGTGTCTCACAAATGGATAAGTTGATTTGAAAAGTGTCCAATCAACTTTAACAACTGTCTACGGCTCATATCCAAGCTAAACTCAAGCTCTGTGAGGTTCTTTCCTAGGACCATTGCGTTGAGTACACAAGAAACTATAGTGAAGAGATCCTAGGGGACAATTAGAATTAATTGTCCCTTACTCCATATCACATCCCAGCCTGTAGGCTCTATGATGAATTAATCATTACATTTTTCACATATGGCCAGCAGTCTTTAAATTTAGCATTCATTCGTTCATTCATTTCATAGAACATTTTAGGTGTGTCTAAAGACACAGTTTGCGAATTTGTTCATGGGCTTACATTTCATAAGATAAGCATATATAATATAATGCATGTAATGATGGAAGACATATTGCTTCAAGTTTTAGCTGACAACTCCTCGGGCAACTAGAGGGAATATCCACTATCAAGACCAACAAACATCAGGGGCAACCGACCAAAAAGGTCAAGGCTTCAAAACCCAACTCACCTATGCTCAGGAACCAACACCAACGGGTTCTCCTGGCCTAGAAGGATTAAGGCCTCAGCAAGTTTTGTTGCACAACTCAGAGCTGAGACACAAAACAACATGGGGTATGTCATCATAAACTAAGTGGGGGAAAAGGTGTCCACAATCTCACAAGTCAAAGTTCAAGTCTGGGTAAGTGTCAAAATGGAAGATACGAATGAGTGGAGGAAGTGATAGATGATGCCAACACAGCAGGATAGACTAAGTTTGTTCAAGATGAGCATACATAAAGGCCTTACATAAAAGATTGTTCAACCACTCTTAATATAAGTCACTCAAAATAAAGTACCCCAACAACCTAAATCAATGTGAAGTCACAGCTACTAAAATAACTAGTAGAGATAAGAAACACATCCAAGTACTACATGTATACCTGTTCAACTATACATGTCTCTACCTGAAGTGCCAATCTGTCAACAGTGTACCATCTTTGTTGCTCTGCTCGAATGGACTATGTCATCACCAAAGTCATCTGAGAGGGTGACTCAATGCATGAGGGTAAATCAGTGCATGAGAACTTGGGGCACATTCTTCAGAAGAGAGGACGTAGTTTCTTGAGGAAACTGGGTGCAAATCTTAGCAAAGATCTAGCACGCTTGATCTATAGCAAAGGGAGGATACATTAGAGGCAGTGATTGTTTCAAAGAGAGATTGAATCCAAATGCAAAGTATTCATTGATTCAATTGACAGAAGGGGTGCATACTTTGAGAGGAAGAGGCACATTTCACTAGAGGAGATCAAGCTCAGTGATTGAGTTCATTAGCTTGAGAGAGGACAATCACCGAGATGGTGATCCAGGAGCAAAGGGGCGTGAGGCCCAAGTCAGAGAGCAGCGTCAAAGAGAGGTGCATTCTGTGAAAGGGGCGCATTTCCCAACTATCCATTAGAGATCAATCTTGTGCATCAAAGCTTTTGGCTCAAAGATAAGTTTGTGTTGGAACTATTCTATTATACCTCATTGTAAATGCTTGAAGATAGTAAAAGCTACTCTACTCTCTCACTAGTTTTCCCACAAGGGTTAAGCAAGGGCACATTAACCAAAAAAATTTATGTCCATTTTATGTATGTGATTGCTATTGGTTAAAAGAAGTAAATAGATCTCATGTGTTGCATGTTAGAAATAATTGTATGTGTTGATATACATTTTTTGGGATTGAGAATCGGGCTTTAGCATTTGCATGTGATTTGGAGAGAGTTGAAATTGATTCGAGGTTAAGTATTTTTAGTGCATTGAAAATTTACATGGTATCGAAGCAATGTTAAAGAATCATAGCATACACATACCAAACCTGCGAGTATTCATGCCATATCTGGGAGGTTACATATTAGATCTATTAGATAGATGAGATCAAGGTTCAGATCTACGAGCTTGTATACCAAATCTATGACCAAGGGGTGTTCCTTGTTCACCAAGATAAATTTTTGGATTCAGTTTTCCGTGAGAAGATCATGGCTACAAGTTTGAGGGTTGAGGATAGGCTGGGAGCGACAAATTTCAGCCCTTGGAAGGCTAGGATTGTCTTGCTTCTGCAAGAGTGTTAGTTGTGGGATATTGTGGAGAGCACAACTGCAAATCCCGTAACAATGCCTATAAATGCAATAGCGAAGACCTCTTATCATAAGAAAAGCATCAAAGTAAAGAGAATAATGCTTGATGCGATTAAAGACCATGTTATCTCACATGTGTGATGCTTATCAAATGTGTGATGCCTTAACCTATCTATATCAGAGTTCCATTGGGAATCAAGGTTTAGCATTTGCATGTGATTTAGAGAGACTTGAAATCAAGTTGAGGTTGAGTATTTTCAGTGCATTGAAGATTATCATGGTACTAAGATAGAAATTGAAGGGCATCAAGATGATCAAATCTGAGAGTGTTGCCACTTATCTTACTCATATTGCTAAGGTAGGAGATGCATTAGGAGCAGCTAGGGACAGTGTACTTGTGCGAACAACCCTAAATGTTGTGACCAAGCCATGGGCAGCGTTTGTGGAAGCTATTGTAGCAAGGTACAAGTCTCTCCAAAGAAGTTGTCAAGAACTGATTAAAGGAATATCACTTGCACTTTGCCTGTATCCTGGACTACATCAGTTGGATCGAAAGTAGAAGCAAAAACTGCAAGTGCATTTGTTGTTTTATTATGTTCTGTAGGTACTGCTTGTAGAGATGGAGCTTGGAAATATTCAATGGCTATCTTGACTGCATCCCTTTTTAATTGCATCTTTTTACAAGAAAAGGTGCCTTTTACTTGACATACAATAAGGTCAGAATCATCGATAATATGCAATAATTGTATACCATAATCCTTTGCAATATTTAAACCAAGCAAAAGACCTTCATATTCAACAACATTGTTTGTACCATTAAATTCTAATCGAAATGAAAAACATTGGTGTTCATGTTTAGGTGAGATCAATACAATACTTGCACCCATACCTGCTTGGGACTTAGCCCCGTCTAAATGCATGGTCCAAAATTTGTCAGTGTCCATCTAAGGAGCAAGATATGTGGTGAACATTGCATAAGATCTGATATCATTCTAGTAGATATACTCGTTCTCTACCTCTGCAGGATCTTCAACATGATGCTTCCTCATGGTCTCCCTTTGCAAAATAATGTAGTTTCCTTCAGGAGTGGGAACTGTAGCGTATGATAGATCCATCTGTAGGATTCCTCCAAGATTTGCCCCAAATTTCCTTGATAAGAGCATTCCCCATGATTCAGGTAGATCAATCACCACTATGTCCATCTTTATTATTATGCAAGGATGTACTACAAATCATACTGGGACGTCAACTACTACACCACAAACCTTAATTTCCCTGGAATCCATAGCACAAATATTCTTGTAAAGTCTCGAAATCTTCAATCCTAACCTCCTCATCACAGCTAGGGGCATAACACTAGTAGAAGCGCCAAAATCAAACATACAATTATGTAAGACCAATTCGAAAATGCATAAAGATATAAAGAAAGGTTTCTGTCCAGGATTCTTATTCTCAGTTGACAACATTTTGGATAAGATGATAGAGGGCTCCTCGTAATCTTCAGCGTGATTGACTACTGGTTGCTTTTCTTGGACCTTTTCTTGAAGATGCAATACTCTTCTCCCTCCCTTCTCTATTCTTCTCTCTCAAGTTTTCAAAGCCTTTGGCTATTGTAATGTTGTTGCCCTATTGGGGTTCTTAATACAAGTAATCTTTGGAGGAATTCTTGGTGGCTCTCTTCTACATTTCATGCATCTTTTGGTGAGGTAACTTGCATGTGTATTTATTTGATTTTCATTTGTATTAGCTTAGATAGCTCTCCACAAGTAATTTGTGGAGAGATTTGTAAGTAGAAGTATTTCTGCTTCCATTTGTGAGTTTTTAATAAGATTTATCAAAGTATTTTGGTAGATTTATTGGGTACTCACCTATTTGCTTACATTTTGCATCTCTCATAAGTTTATTTGCGGGGATCTAAAACAAAGGAGTGTCTTCCTCCAAGGGTTATTTTGTTGTTTTTCATTTTCGCTCATCTGTTTACAGGGGTTTTAAAACTCAGTTTTTATCATTGTATAGTGATAAAAACCTTTGTTTTAAGGCCCTAACCCTTAGTATATTAGTTGAATACTTCAGATCTACTATTTTAACATCATTTAGGTGGCTGAAAATTCATTTTCCAGCCCTCTAAACCTCTCATTTCAAGTATTTTTACACTCAGATTTTTGCATTTTTTTTGGATTTTTGGACTAACTTTTCTAACAAGTTTTCTTTAGTGTTTACTGTGATTTCCAACGAACATAGCTCGTTGTTTTATTGCAGGTTTTACACAAGAGGAAAGGAAGTGATGCCCGTTTTGGTCCAGAAAAGCCTCAAGAACCATCCGGTTCAAAACGGAGTCCAAACCCCCATTTCTCTCTACTTCTTTTGGTATCTGTAAACCCCAAAGAGAGGTTCTCTTGGGGTATTCTCAAATCATTTCAAAGGCTTTGTAAATCTATTATAAGTAGATTAAATTAGAGGTAGAGTAGCTCACTAGTTGCTAGTTTGTTTTTCTTGCAAGTAGATCTAGATTTTCCATTTTTACCCACCTTTCTCTTTCGAAGAGATTGTTGTGTGGTTAGCATAGTTGCTTTAATTTATTTAGTTTCAAGTTCTTTCATTTCATTTCAAGCACTTAGCTTTAGATTTATTTCCTGCTTTGTTTTTACTACAAAGAGAGTAATATACAACCTTAAATCCACCATGTATCCTCTGTCCCTTCCTGTTATCTCCCTTTAGGGAACTCAGGTCGGGTATGAAAAGCGAAAGGGTTAGGGAGTTTAGGACTTAATTAAATAACTACTATTTCTACTACAATCTTTTGCTTTCACAGTTTATACACATTTACTTTCAAGGTCCAGGGTTCAAGTACCAGCACCTCCCATAAGGGATACCCCTTGGTTGACCCTGTTGATTGTTTTAAAATAAACTTTGCACATTATCAACATTAACAGGATTTAAAATAAACTCCCTAAAATAAACCAATAGTTGTTTAACCCCTCCTCCTCTACTTGGTCATCACTCTTTGGAGTATTCCGAGAAACGACGGGGGGTTGGATAAGCTCTTAGTAATAGGCATCCACTATATATTGTCTGTCGCTAACTAAAGACGGTGACCTTAGAGGCTAGAAGGGGTAGAAGACCGTGGGGGGTCTCTAGGCGTTTTTACGTCCCTCTTGTTGGGCGTCGGAGCATTGGGGTTTGACCTGCGAGCTATAGGTGGACTAGTTTCCACTGTTTTGAGCACAGCAGGATTCCCTCTTTGGCTTTGGAGGATATGTGGTCGGGGTAGTCACATCCCTAGTTCTAAGACTTAAATCAAGATTAAGACACCATTAAAATTTATTAAAATAAACCAAGAGACACTGCAAAACGTCCTACAAACAAGTTACTATAAAGCATTTCACAGCAGGGATTTCTTTTTACATTTCAAGTAATTGTTTAAGCTTCGGCAATCTCATATGTTGAATGGTTTAACAACTGTAATTATTTCACGGCATTTGTTTATCTCACTGATGACCTGTTCATAATTTGTGGATATTGTTTATACTGTACAATTGATTGATACTATTCATATGTTCATTTGTTTATACTGTTGAACTGACTATCATTGCTCTAACTGTTTAGCTAATCATTCATTTATGTGCATATTGTCCATAGTTTCCAACTTATTTCATTTGTAATTGCATTCGGTTAGAAAACACTTAAATTGTGGATTAATTAACCTAGATTTGCATTTCATCTTAAAGTTGCATTTGTATTGACTCCATTTCATTTATAAGCACTGGTTTTGTTAATTTAAAAGGTTTGACTATCATTGAAAGTGAAATTTTGCATTTTGTATTGGTTGCTTGTCATCTCTTAGATAGTGCAAGAACTTAGCCTACACACCTTAATAAAGATCCCATTAACTAAATTGTTAATAAACTTAGGAACTTAGTATTCCGTAGGGACTACCCCCCCTTGGCTCTGTTAGGATCTTGCCTAAACAAAGGAGTTGTGGACTGTGGTGACAATGGTCCCCAACTCTCACTTGCCCCCAAGGACACACATAGTAGGTTATTGGCTTTCCTGTGTCATAAAGTGTGTATTAGGCGGCAACAAGACCTTCATTGGAAGTGGAAACCTTATCCTTGTTCTTTGGTTTTGGTTTAACCCTTGAATGTTCGGATGTATCTGGTCATCTAGCTTCTTTCCAACTGTCGTCCAAAATAGCAATGGCAAGGTCCCCTGGTTTATCCAAGCTTAGGCGAACCATGAAGTCACCTGAGAATGTCTTCAAGTAATATGACAAGATCATCGGTTCAAAAGGCTTGCAATTTGCAGGAAACTCTTTAATAATCCTGTCAAACCTGCGATCAAAGTCATCCATTGTTCCATTCTCACTTCTTTTTATAGTAATTATAACATTATTCAACAATACAAGATCCTTCTTTTCTTGCCACCTATCAAATAATTTTTCCTTCCAATCATCATAGGTAGCTATATTTTGGGTAGGTGAGGATTTAAACCATTCAACAACATCATCAGTCAAACAATAAGCAAAAGCATTAAATTTAACGTCTAAGTGAGTAGTATCAATAAGCATAAAACAATGTTCCATACCATCCCAATGTTAAGCAGCAGTAATTGCATCAAAACCAGAAAAGACAGGAAATTCTCTAATGTCCTTAAACTTCAACATTTGATTAGGATATCCAGCAATGTTAGTGAAATCAAATGCAGTAAAGGAAGACATGTTTGCTTTAGTACTGGGACCAACAAAAAGCTTATGGATATCAACTAGACTATCAAATGCTAGTTGATCACTTACCAATCTCTCCTGAACTCAATCTTTCCTTTTTAACAATATATGACTGAGATCAGGGAGAAGTGTACCTTTGAAATTAGCCCTTGTTAAGTACCTCTTTGAATTATTTTCCAATGGAGTCACCAGGAAAGATCTGCAAAGTTAGACCAAGCAAATATTACCAAGGTAGAAAACAAGGAGTGTACCTAAGTTCTTGATGGAGTCGCCAAGTAAACCTGTCAGGTTAGCCCATACAAAATATAGAAATGTTGAGCATAAGGACGTAGCAGAAGACTTATCAATGTTGTCGTTTATGCACGGATTTGCTACCTCAACAATCTTGAGGTCCTCGGCAACGGTGCCAAAAATGTTACCGGATGAACTAGCAAGGTTGTGCTAGTCACCAATAGACAATGTATGAACGGAGTGACCACTGTCAACTTAGTCACTCTTTCAAGACTGCTTAGGAGATCCGGAATCTCCAAGGGGAGAGCCCTAGTGCAAGACACCGTAAAAGAACGAGACTATATATCCAACTCAAATTTCTTAGTGGCCAGTGCCTTATGAGAAATAAGAGATTCTCTCTATGTGCCACAGCAATTAGCATTCAATTCAAGAAAGAAGAAATCCAATGGAACTTTACTTGCAAAACAACCCAATCACTAGTTGAAAGCAGTAAGACATTCATGTACAAATCCTAACATGCTACTCAGTTTGCTAAAGTAAGGCATCCCAATGAACAATACACCATTAGCAAAGCGAATCAATATTGTAGATGTATGCAATGTAATTGACTCAACAAAATCACACATTCAGGGTTTGTATAAACAAAATATCATATCCAATAACACACTATTCATTGCTAATCAAGCAATAAGTGGCAAAACCATATATATAACAGCAGTATGTACTTTGAACCCTTTTGAAAATGAACCACAAGGTAATTGTAGAATTGTGCATTCAAGGAAATAACAACATATGCCTGCTAATAAAGCCAGAAATATATAATAACGCAACTCCTAATAAACACATATATCATTTACCATTGATTTAACCTTCAATCAGGTTGGGCATTTGTTTAATATGCAAGTATCAGCACTGTTTATGGATGGCAAGGAAGGTCTGCAATATATTGCAGATCACGTATAGGGTGACAAAGAGTACAGTCAAAGGTTGTGACAGCCACTGAAAGGGATGTCACTTGGCTGGTTTGGATTGGGACAGACCCTAAAATAGAAGATCAAAGCTGGAATAAGATAGGCCGAGATGTTAAGGAGGCCCAAAAGGTGGGACCATAGGCTGAAGGGTAGGCTGAGGGAGATGAAGGCCTAGTGAGGAGAGTCGAGGTAGAAGATAAGGTGGCCAAGGGTAGAAAGGGGAGGAGGAGCAGGTCGTAGGTGGATATGGAGAAGGTCGTGGGCTGATGTGAAGGGCGAAGAGCAGGCCGAGGTCATGGAATAGCCCAAAGAGGTCTACCGAGGTGAGAAGAAGGGCAAGCAAGGGTCTTAGGGAGGAAAGGAAGGAAAGGCGAGGGAGGAAAGAGAGAAAGTGAGGGCTAAGGAAGAAAAGAAGGGAACTGTTTTAGCCCTTTTTCCTAAAAATGCAGACCCTAACTAGCCCAAATCTAACATGCCAACCTAAGCCTAACTAACCCTGCATGCACGATTTAGAAGAAGAGGTTTTGGGACAAGGGTTTAGAGCTTCTATCTTGACGCTAGGGCATCTAAGGATGTGACCATCTTTCCTTTGAGAAGCTTGTCCTAGGTTTGACAACAAAATCTAAAGACCTAAGGCTCTAACCCTAGAAGGACTCCTACAATGGACGTACTTTTGTGAACCAAGGGTGACTAGAGGTTAAAAAATGACCTAGCCAAGACAAAAAGAAGCTCTAAAGGCAACCATTCAATCCATGAGCAAACATCATTCATCAACATTTAACAAAGAGAGCTCAAGAAAACCCTAGATACATCCTTGTGCAAGTGTTTAACCAACAAATCAAAGCATCACCTTTAGCAAGAGCATAGAACCAAAGAACTTCAAGAAATTGCTTTCAAACCCAAAAAATCATCTTCTTCAAGAGGGGCACATCACATCCAAAGAGCCCTTGTTGGATAAAAGAGTAACATAATATTTGATCCCACTTGTCTTATGTTCAAATGAAGTAGGGAGAGGTTTATTTATAGCCTCTCACATTCACTTTACAATAATATCCAGGCCGACATACCTTTAAAATGTCAACTTGAAATTATAGAATGTTAACTTAAAATTATAACAAAAATAATATAAAATAATTCAGTCCATGGGTAACAAGGGTCTTTTTCCCCACAGTTTACCCAAAAGTGACTAAAATGGCTAAAAATAAGCAAATCACTCTGAACGAAAGGCGAGACTGAGCTAGAGGGAGGGCGCCATGCCCCATCTAACCCTAAAAATGCAAAAATTCCCTCGACGCCCCCATCATGAAAAATAGCCCAAGGACATAGGGCACCAATATGCAAAGTGACCAAGAGGATGCATGAGGCGACTATGAAGAGACCAAGGTCTCACGGCTGAAAGAAAGGTCACCGATACAAGTGTGGGATCATGTGGCCCACTAATCAACCCCTAGGAGCCTTGGACACCAACCCCACGGTTAAAAACCCCAACAAAGGGCAGTCAGCAGTGCCATTAAGCCATAGTGCTCCTAAAGGAAGGATCAAAGGGCTCGACCATGGTCACCACTATTGAATAACACCCCTCCTAGTCAGAAAATGGCATGTCTCCCTAGGGCACATATGAAGGTACGTTGGGTATAGCTAATATCAGTTACCATGTTAAGTTAGAGATAATAAGATGAGCAAAACAATTTAATAATACCCCAACAAACATATATACCTGCCAGGCTATATACCTGTCACCAGCCCAGCTGTATAGGAAAAGGAAAATACCAACTACCTGCTCTATCAAATAAACCAAGGCTACAACCAAAACATCTCAATGGACCATCCAAAGGTAAGCCCTGGCATAAGACACTGCTACTACTCAAAATGGGTCTCTCTAACTGTACCACGCATGATACCTGGATAGAATGTGCTGAAAATATCTACGACTGGCGCTAATTGGGATAAAAATATAGGTTGTTACATCATGGTACCCCAGCTACAATGTATGTGATAACACAAACCAGATATAAATACCATATATAGTATAATAGAGATTTGATATATCTGAAGTGGTTGCATAAGGGTTGATAATTCTCTTAGACGGAGTGGACACTGGTACTAGAAAAGTAAATGAAATGTTCTAATACAAAAAAGCTGAGAAACGAAAATTTATGTGTGGCCACTTGACAAAATAGTTTGTAGAACCAAAAGCTAGGATCCTAGAGCCAAAATCAATCATGTGACCAGAGGAAATCCAAGTTGAACATGTCCTCTTATTGATTGAAACTTACTAAGAACTTCAAGTGAGACAAGGAAGGAATGATATTTTGCTTCAATGAGTGTTGTGTTTGACATTTAGGGGTTCAATCACCTCGATGCTTTAATGCATCTAGCACTTAGCATTAATTGGCTTGTTGGATCAACAATGTATGGCAAACGCAACATAGTAATTAAATATGATGGTGAATTGCTAGGGTACTAGCATATGCATACATCTAAAGTGGTGACAATGTTAAAATACTAATTTCCCATGTTTATTACTTCTTGGTTTAGACTCTTGACATTAAATTTCATTACTTTGAGGCTTAAAAGATTAATGTTGACAGACTGCAAGTATTTATAGCTCTCCTTTTCTAAGATAAGTTAAAAGTTAAAACTCCTTGTGATGAAGTACTTAGACCGTATGATGAGAAAGTTCATCTCCATGGAGAAATACTCGGCATTTGCGCCCAGCACCAATAAAACCAATGTATTATGAGCACTAGATACTTCAATTGTATTCTAATTTCAAAGTACGTTCATTTCTTGTTGTTATCAAAGAGATTGTTGTACTTATAAGCTTCTTTAGGAAGCCTTCTAAAGGATGAAAATATTGTGAGCAGTTTCAACCTATCTCGCCTCCTTTTGACATGTTTATATCCTAAAAAATGGTTTGAGAGTATTGCATATTTATTCTTTGTATGTAATGTTATCCACTAAGTTGCATTTAGGTGGATTTCCAGTGAGCCGCCAAAGTTGTGAACAAGTCACTTGGTCATTATCAATGCTCAGAAGTTCAAAGGTCTCCTCAAGGCCAATTTTTGGCCCCTTTTTTAATTTTTTACATGTTCATACCATTCAGGGATATTGTAATAAAATGTTGTAGCATGACGAAAGTATGTAACAAACTTGGCTTCCTAGGACCTAAACATTGAGTAGGTTATTCCATGGTGTTTTTCCCTCGTTAATTATACATGGCTTGTCAGTAATGTATAATTTTCGAGTTTTTCACCCGCTCCTCCAAAAGCTAGAATGGTCACCTGGGTGTGTGGGCCTGAGGAGGTTATTAAAAGTCTAAGTGTCATTGTATATTACCATGCTAGGCACTATTTTGATTCAATATGAACATGTACTAGGTCCCCCATAGGTTTTTTTATTTTCAAGAACAAAAAAAATTCCCGTAAAAAACAGGCAATTTTTAATGGTTTAATTGTAAACATTCAAATTTTCTTAAAAGCATGGTCTAGAGGGGGATTTTGCCATGGGCGTGCTTGTTTTCTAACTTAGCGCACCCACTATACCCCAAAACCCACATTCCTAAGTATTTGAGTGATTATTTAACACTTGAATAATAATTCTCTCAAAAAAAGGCCAAAAAGACCAGACCAAATAAAAGGCCAAAAAAGACAAATTCCTAAATAAATGTACACATGTCGATGACATGTCCGAAGTGTTGGCAACTTAACTGAGGGTGATTTGGAGTTAATTGAGAGGTAAATCAAAGAGATTCCAATCAAATCCTTGGCAAGCCGAGTTGTTTCTAGTTTGGATGAGGCGTATTCCTCCATGAGGGGGTGCATCCCATACATGGCAAAAGTTTGTTGGATGGTGAATCATCCAAGAGAGAGGTGGCGCGCCTCTTGTAGAGGTGGCACCTACTTCATGAGTGGGACTCCACTCTAACTCCAACGAATCCCTTAATTGTATCATGAAGTCTCCCTCAACTCCTAGTAGCCAATGCGTGCCCCTTGGGCTTGGTTTCGCTATATAATCAAGGTCATTCTCCTTCATTTGTCATGGAGTATTCAACCTCTTCCCTTGTAATTATTTTATGGTTGCATTTTGTTGAATAATATTGAGGCTTTGGAGGTCCATTGGTGTACATGTCTACTTTGTGAATGGTTTGAGTTTAATTGAGGTAACATTGTTCCAGCTTCTTTTTAAGTTTTTATGCTTTACTTTTAATCAGTAATTAATCAAGATTAGAGGGTTTTATATAACACATAGGGAAAGTATTTGAATCTTTCAACTTACTTGCTTACTACTTTTCTTTTAGAGATCTAGGAGTAGAATGCTTTATTCAATTATATTTCACGCTCTTCTAATCTCTATTTGTTAAGTGTACCAAATTTAATCATCTTTTTGCAATTGTAATTAGCTCTTCAGGTTACTTTGTTGGAGCTAGGGGTGGAGCTCAGTTGCATCTCCCTCTTCTTCAGATCTTGGATGAATAGCAATTCTTGTTCCCATTGGCAACCTTATATCTCAACAAGATTCAAAGCTTGAGCAAGCTTGTTGTTCTTCATCTTCAAAACTTATACTCTTTTCTTCATTACTTGGTTCCTTTTTGCTTAGCAAGATTTACATCTACTCAACTTCATTATATATCTTACTTGTTATAAATAGTTGCTAGATCTAAAGTACTTAAAATTTCCATCTCAAAGCTTAGATCTAGTCCTAAATTGTTAATACTTGAAGTCTTAAACTTTTCCAAAATTTTGCAAGTATCAACTTATTGTATTTTTATGTATTTTTGGGCTAACCAACTAACTTTGAAGCGAGTTTGTTTGCTAGTTTTCCAGATTTGACGGAAAAAGAGAAGGAAACTCTGGTGAAATTTCGATAAAAAGAGCCATCCAAAGCTCTAGAGATCCCTCTTCTTTATATTCATCATTTCTTAAAGCCTTGTAAACCTCCCTGATCCTATTTTAAAGGATCAAAGGTATTCTTTATTTTAAAAGCACATTGTAATCAATAATAATAAAAGAAGCAAGTGGGCTACACAGCACCCACACCCTTCTTCACCCATTGGGGTAAAAGCCAGTATCGTTCGTTATGTGGTTTACTTTCGCTTTGTCTTTCTTTTTTATCTCAAGTTAATTCTTAGAATAGTTTTTATTTCCAACAAAGTTAGATCAATCAAGTTTATTTACTTTTCTCTTTATATCATTTTAAAAAGAATACTAACCCACTACGCTTTCCCGAAGTACCAAAAGGGAATAGAGATTCGTAGTGTAGTAATTAATCACACCTTTCCATTTATCTTTTTTGCAAGTAAAGTAATCAAACTTGGCATTGCTCTCCCGAAGTATGCTCTCGCCATCACATAAAGAGCTTTCCAAAGTAAGTGGTGGATGATTAGAAAAGAGACTCCTTGCCAATACTAATTAGTATAATATTTGTTTGCTTACAATCAAATTGGAAGAAACATTTCGCTCTTTCATGTAAGCTCTGTCCATTACAAGCTTTCCTGATCTTTGGAATAACCAAAAGCAGACTATAGCCTTCAATAAATTTTCACATTTAATTAAAAACTCAACTTTAATTAAAATCAATCCTCTTTAATAAACGGAAATTCAACATCACGATCTCTACCTTTTGTGGGAAAAGTTTGCAAAGAAAGCAAGAACAACTAGATAGTAATCAAGAGGCCCCGTCATGATACACCCTCGATTGGTGTAGTGTTGGACACACCCTCGCAACTTCAATCTAACCCACATTTTCTTGTGTAGAACCACATTGAGCAAAGTCCGGACATATTCCTCATACCTTTTGGTATATCTGGAATTCCCTTCCCTCTAATCAACTCATCATAATAATAGTAAAACCGACCAAGAGCACAATTGCAAAACATTTACCTTGACAACAACACTCCATTTTGGCACTGGTCTACAAGCAATCATACTTCATTTTTTTATAAGTGAATCTATGTGTTGAGTGGAATGTTTTATTGATTATATGTTTTTGGCTTAAACGATATTGTGCAAAACTCGTTCAGTAAACCACTTTCAAACTCCTAATTAACTCCCATTCCCATAACTAAGAACTAATAAAAGCCTTAGTAACTTTTCTTAGGGTCTACCCCTCTTGGATTTATTAGCAGTTAGCCTAAATGGAGGATCCAAGATTCAGGTGACAGCACTTGACTCGAGACTTGCCCCCAAGGACACACCCAGTGGCTTGAAGATTTTTGCCACTTCCCAAAGTCTGAAGCTCTCTAGGAAGAAGGTCCCTAGAAAGGCAATGGAACCACTTGTGAGTCGTGTTACCAGATGAACTAGCAGGACTAGCAACCGATAAACAAGTGTATGGAGAAAGTGACCACTGTCACCTTAGACACTTCTCCAACTATTTCAGAGAGTCGGAACCTCCAAGGGGAGAGCACTTTTAATGATCTGCAAACACTTAGGACAAAAGATACTATGCCTTCAGGACAACCAAGTTAGAGATCAGTGCCTTCAACAAATCACATCAAGGGATGAAGAAGACACACTAAGCAAAATGATGCCAAAGGTCATTCAAGTAACCAGTAGAAACGTAGAAGCATTAAGTTGCAAATTTTGACAAACACCTTTATAATAATATTTAGATGTTTAACAAATATAATCATTAGCTAAACATTTACCATCATCCACGTGTAACCATTCAAATTTCAATCTAATAGGTTTATTCCAACATCTTTCAATGATGAACATTCAGTTTACAGGCCCCACTATTTATCATGAACAAAATGTGAGTTACCAGCAGTTGACAACAGTGGATAGCCTGCAAAATGTGTAGCAGCAATTGATGTGCAAACAGTAGTAAATAATTACACAATCATCCGGCCACCTAGGCATTCACTCACATCAAAGAAAGGCAATGTAAATGAACGATATTTGTCTATTCCATCAGTCTGAAATGCACCATTTAAAGCATGCTAACCATGTAAAATAAGTCCTTCAACAAGTGCAATAAGTGTCAATTCTTTAGGCCTTTAGTTACTAGTACCCTTTACTGAACAGTGTTCACATGTAATTATTTAACTAACTTTTAGTGTTTGTTTTGTGATGTTTGCAGGGCTGTCAAGGTGGGGTTGCAGGCCTAAGAAAGCGCGTAAAGGAGCAGCCCAAATGGCTGCTACAGCCTATAGAAGGTTGTCCTGTAGCAGGTCAAGCCTAGGACAAACCCAAACGAAGAGGGTCGTGGATGGAAAAGGGCAGGGCGAGGTCTAAAGGAAGGCCAAGGGTGAAATGAGCANATTTAAAGAAAGGTGGGCCAAAATTTTAGGGAGGCCTAAATTTGAAAAAAAAAAAAAAATTTAGGGTTTCAATCGTAAAATTGCAAACCTAATTCTAACCCTAATTCTACCATGAAAATGCAAATTTACATATGCCAACGCAATGAAATTGAAGATGAAGGAGGATGGGGATAAAGCCAATAGGCTTTTAAGGTCTTACCCTAACCCTAAAGCATCAAGGAAGGTGACCATCCTCCCCCTTGAGAGATCTCTTCAAAGTTTGGCAAACTAGGGCTTTCTCTAACATCCACAAATAGTTGGTTAGAGGAAGACCTAGCAAGGGCAAAACCTAAAGATCCAAAGCCCAAGCTGAAAGAACTCCTCCTAGAGGATGTTCTACACAATACCAAGGTAACAAAAGGTTGATAACAAACCTAATTCAGACAAAATGAAGCATAGAGGCTACCATTCAATCCATCAACAAGCATCATCCATCAACTTTCAACAAAGAGTAACCAAGAAATGAACCTTAGATACCGCCTTGTGCACGTATTAAGCAAACAATTCTAGCATCAATTAGCAAAGAGCATGAACCAAAGAACTTAGGAAAATTACCTTCAAACAAGAAAAGATAGTCTCCTCAAGAGGTGCGCATCACTCCAAGGGCCCTGGTAAGGGTAAAAAAGTAACATAATGTTTTGTCCCAATTGTCTTATGTTCAAATGAAGTGAGGAGAGGCTTATTTATAGCTTTCTCACACTCAGTTTACAAAAATAATCAGGCCGACATGCCCTTAAAATGTCAATTTGAAATTATAAAATGTCAACTTAAAATTATAACAAGAAAAATATAAAATAATCCAGTTTGTGGGTAACTTGGGGTATTTTCCTCGGAGTTTACTCCAAAATATCTAAAATAACTCAAAATGAGCAAATCACTTCGAACTAAACACTGGAATGAGCAGGGGGGAGAGCATCATACCCCATATAACCCCAAGAATGTTAATAATCCCTCAACACCCTCCCCCAAACTAGCAATGCGACTTGGTGAGGAGATGGCGTCCTCTCTGGAAGAGACCCAACAAAGGGGAGCGCTATGCTGAAAGGGGGTCAAGATGGATGGCTAAGGTAACCTGGAAGGGAGGCAAAAGCCTCAGAGCTGAAACATTGTCACCAGAGTAATAAACAAGGAGGGGGTCATGTGACCTAGTGACCTACCCCTAGTAGCCCTAGACACCAACCCCAAGGTTAAAGAACACCCCAACAAAGGGCAGTCAGCAATGCCATTAAGCCATAGTACTCCTAAAGGAAGGACCAAAGGGTCCATCCATAACCATTCCTCAAAAGTGTTGGCAACATCGATGTCCTGGCCTTGAAGAAAAATGTGAACCCCTCTCTTTGGCAAACAACTGAAGGAGCGCTAGTACAAGTGCAGCATAACAAGTATTAATGTAAGCAAGACATCGAAGCTAGCCAAAGTCTGAAGCTCTGTGGGAAGGTCCCTAAAAAGACAATGGAATCGCTTGTGAGTCTCATATTAAACAAGACACCAAAAAATAAAGTGCTCCTCAATATCGACCTCTCCAAGATGGCATGGCTAGCAGAACCTGTCTAATCAATCAATCTGGTGATGTGTCTCCACACTAAGGTGATTAGAACCCACCTTGAACTAGGTCGAAGGAATACAAAGAGAATGTGCCCAATGGCAAAGCGTGTAATGGGGCCGAACAATGAGATCGTCACTCAAATCCATGAAATGTGCAACATAAGGCCATCTTTTGATGTAACCCGTCCTAAGGGTTAATCTAAGTGACCCACATGAATTTTCTATAAATGTTGTCTCGAGTGATTCTGTTCAATTCTTGCTAGGTAGGTAGTGCTAGAATATGTAATCATGACTTGTGAGATGTTGGTTTTATCTCTAATATAATGCATAAAAAACTCTAATATTATAAAATAGAGTTATCCCACATGCATCAGGTAATAAACTCTCTTATTACCAATCCTTACATAAGAGAAGTGGAAAACTATTTATCCCACGTCTAGTATGGGATGTAAATCTTCCATACCTCTAGCTATATAATAGAGGTGAAGAAGGCCCTTTTGAAAATGTTGTGGAAACGCACACCATTGTGACATGATGTGAAGATGGTGTGATGTGATGCTTATATGAGGATGTCATGTATTTTCAGATGGAGATTTGTGAAGAATAAGAAGACTATACCTTCCAATGGATGTTTCCCCATTTCGGATTTTACCACGTTTATCTAGTGTATCATTCTTTTATCTTGTCTCTTGCTTACATACTTTGATTATTGTTATTTGTATGGATAGAAGGCTGGACTAGTAGACTCTTGATATTGATTTCCATGTTAGCAAACATATTGTTGTATGCTCATGCATATTCTCAATAGTCAAAATGGTATCATAGTCACCATGCTCTACCTTCTTCGATAAATTTTGTTAAATTTTTTCTCCAAGCGCGAATTTCTTCAAAAAAAATTGTTCGGTCATCCATACTTAGTGTATTTGTCATTCGATTTATCAAACCCTTGTGATTATTCTTTAGATCTTGGCATTTGCTCCATGTTTGAGAAATTTGTTTCAAACCCTAACCCTCACCATTTAATTTTCATAATTTTTTTAAGTTTTTTTCTTCTCTTTATATGTAGATCTTAGTTGAAATCCGTTGTATACTAACTTGCTATCAAGGATCTATTGTTTTTGCAACAGATTTGTTGTCTTTTCGGCTATGGTTATGTTTTGTCACGGGTTTCTGTAAAAAACGATTGGTTTCGCAACTTTTCTTTTTTGGACAGTTTCAAGCAGTTTAAGACATACACACACACACACACACACACACACACACACACACACCTTTTGGTCTGAGGAAGCACGTACATACATGCCTTTCCTTAAGCAAAATCATGTGCACATGCATTTGTTCTACAAAGAAAGTGCGTGCACAAGCGTTTGTTCTGCAGAGAAAACACATGGGACCTATTTTTGACAAAAAAATCCTTGAAACAGATTTGTTGTTCGTTGTTTCTACCATAGGCTTGCAAATTCATTAGCAAGTTGTTGTTGGGTTTCATTATTGGTGAGAAATTTTTGTTTTATAAATTTATTCACTATTTCATTTTTTCATCATAGCTTTTGTCTTGTTTGCAATAGGGTTTAGGTTCTTAGCTTATTCATCATGTTTCTAGAGGTTGTCTCTTGTTCATGTTTTACTTGTCTTTAACCTTCTTGTGTGGAAGATATTTTTGACATTTTCAAGGGCATGTATCTCTAGCATTTTATCATGGTGACCACAAGAAACCAACCGATGCCTAGGACTTAATTGCTTAATGACTATATTTTATAATCCTTAAGTGAACTCATTATTTATTTGATCATATTTTATTCAATATTCTAACATCTTATCATATTTTGTTCAATATGTATATGTTGTTGCTAACCTTTGATTGTGTATAAGCAATTTCATATCTCATGCTTTTCTATCTTTCATACATCATATATTAATTATCGTCATGGGCTTATCATGTTCATTAAATACTTTACTCTTGGAAGTTCTTTGTGCAGACTACCTCTTTGTCTACTTCACTTTCTCTGCATGAGTATTTGTGAAGAGTTGTGGGACAGCTTGGTTTTGTCGTTACTACTTACCTTAAGCATATTGAAGTTGTTATCTTTGATCATTCAACGTTGTTCACCTCTACAGCTTATCCTTAACAGCAACAAAGTTGAAACTTTTTGCCACTTTATCCAGGATGGTTAAAGTTGTAATTAGGAAGTAATGTAATGTAATAAAATACCATATCATATCACCTTATTCCAATTCTAATGTAATGAAAGGAATGCCATCTTCTATTGTTCATGATGATGATCGGATGGACACATGTTTCGATGGATAGACCATCTGAGGGTCTTGTATTCGTGATGCAATCTTTAATAGAGATCATTGATTATGAGAAATGTTTGCTAGACACATTTTCGATGTTTAGGCCATCTAAGGTTCTTGTATTCGATAGGAGGTCTACTGCAAAGTTCTTGTATCTCTTAGCTCAGTTGTGATGAGTGTCTGTTGGCCACATTTTATGTTGTATTGGCCATATGAGGTTTTTGTACGCCATATGAGGTTTTTGTACACTATTGTGGTATTCTACCAAAGTTCATCGTCAGCTAGGTTTGGGTGTAGTTTCATGATTTAGTGAAAAGTGGTTGTTATCTTCATCAAATCCATGAGGTGAAGTTTGTTCCTATTCGCATCTTATGGGGAATTCTGGAAGTTGTCATCAAGGGGGACATTAATGTAATGCCATCTTACTCCATTTGTACTCTTTCTCCCTAGTCATCAATAAAGAGGAGCATTGGAATATGTAATGATGACTTGTGAGGTGTTGTTGGATTTATCTCTAAAAGAAGGCATAAATAAATGGACTTATCCCACATGCATCATGTAATAAGCTCTCTTATTATCAATCTTTATACAAGAGAACTAGAAAACTATTTATCCACATGTAGCATGGGGTATAAAAATTCCATACCTCTAGCAGGAGACCCTTTGAAGATATGTTGTGGAAACACGCATCGTTGTGACATGATGTGAAGATGGAGTGTGATCTAATGCAAATGTGGCAACGCCATGTATTGTAAGATGGAGATTTCTAAAGAATAAGAAGATAATAACTTCCCATGGATGTTTCCCTATTTGGGGTTTTACCATATATATTCGTTGTATCATTTCTTTTCTCTTGCCTCTTGCTTACATACTTTCATTATTGTTGCTTGTATGGATAGAAGGCTAGACTAGTAGATTCTTCCTATTGATTTTCATATTAGCAAACATATTGTTGTATGTTCATGCATAATCTCAATAATCTAACATGTAAGAGGCAACTAGGCATGTTGAGGGAATACCTAAATGGAGGAAGTCGGGCCTGTTATCCACTAAAATTGCACTTAAGGGATTTCCAATGAGCTGACGAAGTTGTGAACAAGCACCTTGTTCATTGTCAGTACTCAAAAGTTCCATGGTTCATCAAGGCCATTTTTGGGCCCCTCTTTTAATAATTACATGTTCATACTCCTTGAGGATATTGTAATAAATTTTCTAGCATGGCAAACTTTTTGTAAAGGACTTGGCTTCCTAGGACTTGCTTTTTCCCTTGTCAATTATGCAATGTTGAATTAGCGATGTATAATTTTCGAGTTTTTCATCGGTCCTCCAAAGCTGGAATGGTCGTCTTGGTGGTTAGGCCTTAAGAGGTTATTAAAGTTCATGTGTCAATGTATATAAGCATGTTAGACATTATTTTGACTCATTATGAACATGTACTAGGTCCCCCTACGTTTATTTTTAAGTTTTGAGAAAAATAATTTTCCCACAAACTTAGGCCATTTTTAATGGTTTAAATGGGAACTTTCAAATTGTAATAAAAGTGTGGTCTGGAGGCAGAATTTGGATTGGGAATGCTCGTTTTCACACTCAGAGCATCCTCTTTACCGCAAGACCCAATTCTACTATGTTTCGGGTGATTAAATTATCACTTCAAGCATTTTTTTCTCAAAGAGGCGACAAAAAGGTCAAAAATTCTAAAGAAAACACAAAATGGCAAAGTCAAAAGTCAAAGGAAACATGTTAAACACATGGTGGATGAGGTGGCAACTTTGTCTCATATGGAAGGCAACTTAGTCTAAAATATAAAGCATGTGATTTGGAGATGGTTTGAAGAGTGGCGAGTGTATCTCAAAAAGGGAGTGCATTTTCATTCTTTTGTCTCATGTGTGGCACATGTGGGGTTTAAACAATGGTTTGGTGGAATATCTATTGAGGGCGAATCTCCTTATGGAGATGTGGCGCCACTCCATTGAAATCAAATCGTATCAATCCCACGTTCAACTCCTTCAAACTCTTGTAAGGATCGCGTCCTCTCTTAATTGCCTCACGTTTTTGCTATGTGCCAGCATATGATTGAGTTGGTTGGAAGTTTTGGTGAGGGCACATCTCTTTATGGAATTGTGGCGCCTCCTCATGTCAATCATAATAAACAAAATCCCATGATTTACTCATGAACTCAAGCTTACTTGACTTCATCTCCAAGTGGTGATGCCCCCCCCTTCTTTTTCCTACTTAAGCAGAGCTTTTCTCTCTCATTTAGCATGGTCAGAGGAACGAAGAATCTGCCAAAGCTATGAAGCTTTCTACTATAACTTTTTTTATTAATAGAAATACTTTGGAGGTCCCATGGTGTGTTGCATAATGTGTGGATGAATATTGTCGCTGGCATATGACGAAGTTGTATTGCTGCTTTTTGCTTTACTTATTGTGGTGACCTATTTGTCCCTAAGATTGTTGTTAACATATAGGATAAATGATTCTAGTTTGATTTCATTTACTACTAGCTGCTTGTAAAGATATAGGAATAGCAGACTGTACTACGTTGTACTTATGCTCTCTTAATGTACATTTGTTGAAATGCCAGATTTGATCCCCTTTTGTGCAAGTATTGTTAGTGATGAAGGTTTTCTAGCTTCATTGGAGTGGATGATCTCAATTGAATCTACCATTCTTCAAGCACTTTCAATAAAGACATAGTCCCTCCACTTCCCACTCCTGGACTCCTTAGATCTGGGCATTTGGCTTGAGCATTTCCTTCTCCCTTCTTTCCTTCACTTTTATAATTAAACTTCCTCTTTTCCGGTTACTTTGTATATGCTTAAGTAAATTAGTTTCCTTTTAAAAGAACATTCAAAGGCCGATTTATTTAAGTACACTGCTAGATCCTAATCTTAAAGCTTTATTTTGAGTAGACCTAGGTTGATTAAGTACTTAGGCTTATTGTTTATCATTTAAAGTACTTAATTTTTATGCTTTTAACGATTGATTTGGAAAATTTGGTGCATTTCCGGTGGTTGGTTTTACATTTTTTGCGCTATCACGTCCCCTCCCCTCATCCTGATGATGGAGAGGACACGACAATCACTGTTGTTGTTGTCAAAAGGGCAATCTATTCCATGACCAATGATAAATAAGAATGCATTGAAGTAAAAACATACATAGATGCATAACATATGCAATCATAGAATGCCTTGAACATAAAATACAATTGCAGATGCATAATACATGAAAATAAACATGGGAAGAAAAACACATTCATTCCAGCATTCAACAAAATATTCATCGTAATTAATTAAAACAAATACAATTGCATAGGTAAAAACACAGGAATACTTATCTTGAAAAGAAGTTGGCCCGCAACTAGCTATGTCGCTGCAACGTTCCACCCAACCATAGGCCAGTGTGCTCATCAATCTCTCAGCATCACTGCCACCCCCGAGCTGGGCATGATTCCCACAAAGAACTAGGGAACAACAGGCTTACACATAGCAATACCATACATCCACAGTCAAGCCAACACACGGTTTGGTTTCACAGATTGTCCAACCAAGCCAATGAACAATTGGGTTTCACAGCTATTAAGGAAACAACCCAATAACATAGGGGTTCCTTGGACTTACTCCGCCAAGCCAAACTTTACATCAAACACACAGTCAACTAATTAACAAATGGGTGCCTTGGACTTACCCAGCCAAGCCAACCTTCTAATCAAAACAAAGCCAAACACAACTGCTGGGTATGAACAAAACGTTCCTGGGAAGCCAAAACGAAAATGGGACAAGGGAAAAGACATCCCTGGGAACCAAAATCGATTTCACAAAACGTTCAAGGACATTCAGGAGCAAAAACGACCATCATTCACACCCAAATCGTGAATCCCAAAATCATAAAACACCTATGGGCATTTCGGGAGCAATCCGTCCTCAGCAAACACCCAAAATGTAAATCCCTGCTGCACATGCACTCAGCAACACAAAACGGCTTCCCAGCTATGGAGAAAGATGGAACAACGACAAAAAACATGAAGGAGAACTCCCATCTTCATAGGGGAAAAAATGACCTCCTCAAACCCCAACATCATGGTTCCCTTCTTCTCATTCGCCAGCAGCACAGAAAACGAATTCTGGGCATGGAGAAAGTGAAGAAAAACGACAGGAAATTGTGAGGGAGAAAGCTCAGCAAGCTTCAGCTACGTGAGAGAGCCCAACGTGAATGAGAATGGGTGAGGAATGAAAGATATGGGTGAATAATGGCTTGGGCATGCATTTCCAAGCATTTACTTGCCCAAGTCAAAAACACGTTTTCCAAAAATGGGTGGCTTACCAAATTCGAATTTGACTCCCATACTCTTCCCATCCCCATGCATTAACTTCCCCAACCAATTTCTAAATGGCTAGGAACAAAAAGACAAAATGGGTAGTTGACAGCTTTATGGATTTTCTCTCTGACATTTGACTTTTCCCCATTGGCTCAAGGGTTTGAATGTTTCCCCCTCCCTATTCCTTGTGAAATCATGCCCCCATCTCTTTAACGTTGCGGCACATAGCTAGTTGTGGTATTTTTATTAATTTGCATTTTTACATGATGTCACAAAGCATATTGTGTCTGGCTAGCACATAAACCATCGGCATCAATTTTAATTACTGAAACATAAAACACTAAATCCATGGTGGGGCCTTTGCCTTGAGCTCCACACCACGATTTATTAACACTATTTACATCATATGCATTCAATACCATGGGGTCAAAACCGAGGTGTTACATGCGCAGTGACAAGGAGAAGTGCTACCGGAAAATTGAAGATCTAGGCCATTCAAGGCCTCTCGAAGCAACATTCTTCTTGCTTCTTCATTTCCAAAAGCCTGTAAGTCTTTGGATCCAAATTTGTAAGGACCAAAGGCAGCCACCATTTCCGCTTGTAATATAACAATAACAAGAAAAGCAGGTGGGATTTCGAAGCGCCCACACACCAGCCCCCCTGGGGGGATTTGTCTCATCTCCTTGATGGTTTGCTTTTCTGTTCTTTTTGTGTCATTATTGCTTTATATTAGTTTCCTTTTTGCTTTGGTTAGTTTAGTTTTTTCTTTCAAGAGCCTATTTTGTAAGTAATGAACACTAACCCACCCTTGCTCTCCCGAGTACGACCTTCAAGCCTGAAAGAGACTCTTGGGTGTAGTAATTAGTCTCACATTTTTTTTACTTTTTTAGCTTTCACCATTCTCAAATTGGAATAAGCATCTGCCATTTTCGTGTTTGCTCTTTCCCATTGTAGGTTTGCCCTGATCTTTGGGATAACCAAAAGCGACAGTGTGTACTCATTAATTTTTCACATCTAATTAAAAACTCATTTAATAAAATCAATTGGCCATAAAACATAACGAAAATCCGGAGTTTTTCGAGCTTCATTATTTGTGCACAAATTTTGCAAAGGAAGCAGGAACAACTAGAAAGTAAGCAGGGCCCGTCAAGCTACACCCTCGTTTGGTGTAGTGTTGGACACACTCTTGTGACTCCATCTAGCCCACACGTCCTTGTGCAAAGCCACATTAGTTGAAATCTAGACATATTCCCAAGTACATTCGAGTATATCGAGAATCCCCTTTTCCCCTTAATACATTTTTATCCATAATAACTAAAACTGACCAAGAAGCATGGAGCAACACTTCCCTTCAGCAAACTCCATTTACCCTTTTTCGTCACTGATCTAAATTCAACGATATTTTGCTTAAGTAAATATAATGTGTCGTGGTTGAGTTATCATTTATATACTATTGGTTT
The DNA here is from genome assembly GCA_001517045.1 of Pseudotsuga menziesii. NCBI lineage: Eukaryota > Viridiplantae > Streptophyta > Pinopsida > Pinales > Pinaceae > Pseudotsuga > Pseudotsuga menziesii. The sequence goes on along the minus strand of LPNX010668800.1, from coordinate 163,391 downwards.
ATTTCACATGTGATGCTCTTGTTTCAGATTTTCATTTCAAACTCCTAGACTAATTTCATCTTTTGTTTCTTAGCTTAAAAAGCCTTAGATTCTTTTATAAGGACCACCCCTCTTGGCTTCATTAGGAGTTGGCCTAGACAGAGGAGTTGAGTGTTGAGTGACAGTATTTCAACTCGAGACTTGGCCCCAAGGATGCACCCAGTGGCTTGAATATTTTTGCCATACTAATAACACCCAAGTGTGCTTCCAGGGGAAACAGGCCCATCATAATGCAAACAGATGCCATGAGATCCATAACCCCCGCACACCAAGACCTAGTGTGGCTTGAAGGGCTAGCCAAGGCAATGGACTGCGATGAGAGATAGGGAAAACATGGGTACCAATCTCGTCCCATCATCGAGTCAACGAAGCTCTGAAGATGATGTAAGAGTGAGACAAGGCGGAACAGCATCTCAAGAGAAAAGGGGCAAGAACCGAACTTTGCAAGTATGATGGACTGAGGAACTATTTGCATGCATCTGATGATGCGAAGGAGGAGGGTTTGCACCCTCTCTACTAAAGCCCAATCAATGTCTAGTAGACATAGCCCCCAAATCTCTAAGCGGTAGAGGACTGTGGGTTGAATGAGAGTGTCCATGAGAAACACCTGGGACAAGAAGTCCTAGAAATGATGTCTGAAGCATTGTCTCTTGTGAAGAAAATAAATGATTTTAACATGAATATTTCATTCACACATTATGTTAAACACTTGAATATCTAGGGTTTCTTATTAAAAATTTACTCATAAACTTGAAATAAAAACCACCACTTCAAGATCTTCTCAAATACTGAAGTATCCATCAAACACATGAAAACACAGATATTTTGGTCAATAGACTGGGCAAAACCCTAGCTCCATCAAGAACCCTAGAAAGAAGAAAACTTTTATGAAGAAGAAGACTCAAAAAATTTCCATCTACACAGGAAGTAATTCCTTCAACCCTCACTGACAGAATTAACCCAAACTGGAACAACAGCAAATTACCTCGATTTTCATGCCACTACCAGTTGTACAGCCTCCACACGTGCTATTGTACAGGTGTACTTTCTATTGTACTTTCCTGCCTCGAAAATCATGCCACATGTGCCAAAATTTATTGTTGTTGTACGGCCTGTCAGTCTGCAATAAATGCAACAACAATACCTCGGAAAATGTGCCCACAAGTGTTGTACAGTTACTGTCAGACTACTATTGTACAATTCTGGCTGCCTTGGGAAATGTGCTTCTCCTTGCCTTGGGAATTGTGCCACTTCTCTAAGGTAGTCATTCTCTCTCCTCAGTCTTCTTCTCTCTCTCTCCATTAATGGTGTGTTCAATTTGTCACCTCTCTCTGTCTTATACTTTAAAAATTGTAACCACTTATCTTAACCACCTAATCTAGGGTTGAGATACATTTACAAAATCTAGGGCCATCATTTAATGCACTCACATTTAATAATTAATTCACTTTAATTATTAAATAAACTTTAAGTGAGACCCATTCTGTAAAGTATGAAATGTCACTTTCTTTATATAACATCCGCTTATTACATAAATGTACAAGGACAAAGTCTAAGTCCTCCTCATCACACCACACCAAAAATATGAGTGAGGACCTTCAGAGTTAATTTTTCAACATCTCGAAAACAGCTAAGGATCTGTATCATTTGTTGACTAAGGGCTGAAGGGCATGCCATAAACTGAAACTCTGTACTTTTCTAAGAGACAAAGAGGTTTATTTTCTATTAAGTTTTCATATATTATGGGTAAGGCTAAAATATTGGTTAGAGACTTAAGAGTTTAATTAAGCACAACCTTATTAATATTTTGAATCCCAATATGGTCCCTCTCTTGTATGAGTGGAAATCCTATGCACCAGTTTAATAAGCATGTTGATGGCGGGACCCAGTGTGTAAATTACAATGAATGTTATACAACTTTAAAAAATCATGGAAACAACATATACAAATTTCTGCCCATTTCATTGAAAGAAAGGAGTAAATGCAATTGGCTAGATGCCAACCAGAGATTTGATTCAGGCAGCTCAGTCTGACTAAAGAAATCACACAAATTCTGAAACAGCTGCCTACAAATGTCCCTGAAGACATGTTATGGCAGGTCACTTCTAATAGATTTCAAAGATTGTGCACAACATTAATAGTACAGCATAAACAATCCACGATTTCTGCAAAAAGTAAAGGCAGAATTACCCCAATGCAGAGAGAGATTTGTTGATATTTGCTGCTTCTTTTAAATGGACACCTTCAGCACCAGAGAGCTTCTGTCTGCTTTACACAATATACATGTGGCAGGCGGAGTGAGTCAGGTATAAAGTGAAAAAAAACAAATCCAATTGTAAATGAAAACAGGTCACACATACTGCATATATACAAGCGGAAAGATGAAATTGTCTGCAACCTTAATCTCTGCTCACTTACAAGCACAAAAAAAGACAGCTAATGAAACTTTCCAATGATAACAATCACAATGAAATAGTATGGCTCCCCAGAACCAACTTCAAGTAAATAAAATGCCCTTTCAGAAAGCTGCACAAACAATAATAGCACTGTGAAAAAGGAAATGAGTTCCAATATGATGGTATCCTAGAAACTGTTGATCATCAGCGGTATTTCAAGCATACAAAATTTAACACTCTCACGAGGCTCTCTCGAGAAGGAGGTGTGAATGCTAACCAGATATTCATAGCCCTTGTTGGTCCTATTTTGCTCCCTTACAAAATGTCCAACCATGGGGAAAGTGTTGGAAGAGAGTTTAGGATGAGTGCCTTAATTCAGATATTCCAGGTTAATGGCATATTTCTAGGATGTGCATTAACTACAGCTGAAGTTATTGAAAGGTACTATTAAAAAGACCGAGATGATCTATAACAAGCGAAATATGAAGTTTTGAAAATATTTTAGACCTCGGCTTGACATAGTCAAAATAGTTATTAGTAGGACCTGTTACTCCTCATATTGTATGAGGGTTACACTAGTGATTTTAATCACAAAGATCGAGCTTGCTGGATGATTCTTTGGATGGACTGGAGAACATGTGAACTTTGGCTTAGAATTCTTGCTCTCCTTTGATTGATTTGATGATAGCTTGCTGCTAGTAGCTATTGGCTGAGATTTCTTCATTGTGTTTTCGTGATATCTTGATGATTATATGTTCTCCTTCTTGGTGATATTGGCATATCTTGGAGGGTTTTGCTGAGCATTGATGCAATTATTTAACACTTTGTACATTTTATGGATTGGAATTTGGCAACCCATCATCACCCCTTGATGGAGCACTAGGCTTGTATACACATGTTGAGATGATTTGGGGAATTTTTGCCTTTGGTATGACATTATTTTACCACATGGGAGCCTAATTGCTAGAGCACCCTAGGTCTCTAGAGTTGTTTCACATTTGTAAGATGATAACTACAATATGACCTTAGGTTTTCCTTGGAACTCCCTCTCTTCTAATTTCTAGCACATATCTTGAGGCATGCATACATTATATTGCTTGAAAGGGTTGACACATATCTATAAGGCGCACTCTTCTTGTGCTCATTGCTTGAACGCCCTTGCTTGTTTGGGGACACTTGGCAAGTGGATGGTATCTTGGCATGGTTGGCTTTCATCTCTAGCAAAGCACTCCCCTTGATTCTCCCTTCTTGGCACACATTTTGATACACAATGATATTTTTGTTAGAATTTGGACTTGAATAGTAGTTATGTTAGATCTTTAAACAATTTCTACTATATCACAATAACCATAAACAATAGGATCACTAAAAGAATAACCATGCACAGAAAACAAAAGACACAAAGATTTCTCTTTTGGGAAACCTTTCAAGGGAAGAAAACCCTACAAACTTCTTCAATATAGATTCAACAACAAGTAGAATGTCAATTCAGTACAATAAAGAGCTAAGGCTCTTTCACACAGAAATCTCAAGAATAACCAAGACAGATGTCTTCAATGAGCTGCTTCTCTTCTTCCTCTAGCGCACTTGATCTTCTCTCTCTAGTGAACTTGCTTTAGTGCTATGTCTGTGCGTTCAAATGAGCTAGGCGTCACCTTTATTTATATTGATCCTAGGGTGACGTTTTTCTCTGTTGGGGCCGACTTCTCTTAGCAAATATCAAATAATACTTATTTAATATTTCTTCTAGATTCTTATGGGCCGACTTTACAAGTAGGGTTTACATTTTTTATTTTAGGGTTTTTTACATGATCAATTACAATATGAATATCTCCCGAAGGAACTACAATAATAATATAATACTAACACAACAAGAATATCTTCCTAAGTTACATAATCTTCAACACTCCCTCTTAACAAGGAAGGTATTCTTCTGACGCAATCATCATCACTGTTGTTGCAACTCTGTACTCTAACCATTGACTTGTGACATCTCCCAAATCTATACATCACGAAGAGGTTATGTATGAGCAAGCCATCATCTCAATCATGCATTAGTCACGATCATACATTGGAGGGCATCACAATAGAAGCACATCATTGGGAGCAAGCCAGGAGTGCACATTACGTCATTACAGGGCTTCATCTAGTTCACAAGGAATCTAGACACATACTTGACTAGATACACATAGTCGGTTGGATACACATACTAAGTATGGTCACGCTCACCAGCCCTCGCAAGAATGGTCACACTCTCCAGTCCTTGCAAGTATGGTCACACTCTCCAACCCTCGTGAGTATGGTCACGCTCTCCAATCCTCATGATTTGGTCACTCTCTCCAGTTCACAATTCACACATACATACTGGCTCTAACTAGATGCGCAGCTCGACTAGATACACATACTCAAATGCATACACATACTCGACTAGATACAGTCATACAGATACAAAGTATGGTCATGCTCTCCAGTCATTAAGAGTATGGTCTCGCTCTCCAGTCCTCAAGAGTATGGCCACGCTCTCCAGTCATCATGAGATGGTCACTCTCTCCAATCCTCACAGATTCTAGTAATACATGCCCATAAATTACCACTCGTTGTTACCGCACTGTATATCTACAACCCCCTAAATCGCATATCTGACCCATCTCTCCCTCTTACAAGGGACATCTCTTTACATCACGCCATGCTTGTTCCTGAAGTACTCAAGCTTCACTCTCGATAGAGGCTTGGTCAACACATCAATTGTTTGCTCGTCCGTCGCAATATACTGGAGCTTCTATTGATGAAATTGTCATTGATGCCAACATGGACTTGCAGTGGCCACCAAGTCCCTTACAAAATGGGTTTGTGCCTTGAAGCACCTTGTACCCAAATGACAAGGTCCATGTACCCACAAGGATGAATATTGAAGCCACCACCTTGCTGAAGATGTTGAAGATCCTGCTGATGATGCTGAAGAACCTAAAGATGGTCCTAAAGCCTTACTAGACAATGGAGAAGACTTAGATGGCTTGGAGAAGCATTAATGACCCATTCTGTGGTCATTTATGCTATGATGGTGTCATGGTACCCCAGGAGAAGACCTAGCTATCCCACAGGTAATATCATGCTGGATCTTGACCCTTGGGGATCTCCTAGTGTGGATCAGGTGGTTGAAGTCTTGAAGAAGCCTATGAAGCCTCTTGCATGATGAAAAAGCCCCATGAAGATTTGGAACTCCTGATGAAGAGCTCGATGCCCTTGCAAAGGTCATGAAGCACATTGCTTGCATGATGGCATGATGAAGGCACCCACACACACATGTGATGACATTTGAACACTTATGGGTTAAGGTGGTGTGTGTGAGACATGATGACCCAAGTGGCTTGCGGACACACTCTTATAATAATGTGGCAATGGACAAGGAAAAACAAGAGCAGAGGTTGAAGACATGGAAATGGAAGACAAAGAACAAGGTCATGGAACCCTTAGGGATGACCCTAGGGAAAAAGAATATGAAGGCACTTGGAAACACTTGATTGATTGGTGTTGAAGTTGACAATGGTCCATGCCACCATTAGATGATGGGCTTGAAGTCCATGATGCTCTTACATTGTTCAAAAGTCTCCTTGTCATAACAAAGGTGTCTTTTGACCTAATGCTTGTGGCACCTTGGGTCTTGAACCCACATATTGGCAACTTAATGATGGAACCTACACACAAGCTCACATACAAGTCAACACTCCAAAAAAAACATAAAAAAAGGTGGACAGGTCGGCCCCACAAAAGAAGATTGTGACAAAAGAAAAAATAAAAATAAAAATGTCAAGTCGGCTCAAATAAATATTAAATTATTTTTACTTTTATGACATGTCGACTCCAATTTTTTTTTGGAAATCGGTATAAATACCCAGTTGAAAGTTTCATTTTGTGTGTGTAAAAATTCGCAAGAGCTCTGAGATTTTCGGATGTAACAATTGAAGCATCAAAGGAGCAGTCTAGGAGCAGTGAAATTTCAGTGGTGACTGTTTGCAGCAGTCCTTTTTCTTCCCTTTTGAGCAGCAGTCAGATTTCGGGTGTGAATGAGCAGCAGCAATAAATTTTTGCAACAGCCCTTGTTACAAGTTACAATAGCTCATCCACATAAATCTTGGCTGAAAACTCAGGGGGACTTTGGCAGCCAACAAAGAATGTGAAGCAGACTGTTGAAGGGTCCCGAATTGCTGAGGAGTTAAACAATCCAAATTTCTTTTTGCAGCAGCAGTGGAATGTGCCCTAACCCCGACTGAGGAAATTTCGTGAAAATAAAACCATCCAAAATTTGCAGCAGCTTGGTTTTGATGCTAAAACAAATCGTGTTTTTCTCAGCCCTCATCCGAGTTTTGATGACTATTTGGGTCAACAAATGAACCAGCAAACGGTTGACTAAGGTTTCAATGAAGAAAATGCCCTAACTAGTGATAGTGAAATTTGGCCTAGGGTTATAGCAGTCTGAATATTGCAGCGGTTGATGATGATCTAGGCTACAAACGGTCCTAAAAGTGACAAAGGGTGAGACTTGTTGACTCCCATCAACAGTCCGAGGTTTGTTTGAAGTCATCATACTCAGCCAAGAATACAAAAATAAAGTAACGTGAGACATCTTTACAAAAAGATGACAGTCATGATGGCAGTGCTACCTTGTCATTGATGCCCAGTGATGACAGTGGTGAAGTATACATAGTGATTGACTTGACAGTCACCAAGTTTATGAGCAGAGGAAGTGACAATGTACAGTGGTAAGCTTGACAAGATAAGTTAGAATGACAGTGAGTTCATACCATGATGATGTCGCTTTGAATATTGATGATATACACTGAGATATAGTGATAATGAACCCTATGATAATGATGATACTATACTCCATTTACTATGAGGTACTCCTATTGACATGCATTGTTTCAAAGGTATGGTCACTGCTTACTTGATAATGTTGACATAAGTTTATGGAGTATAACCAGCACACAGTTAAACAATGATGCATACAGTGCACAATAGTGTAATGTTTACAATGATGATGTATATGATTCACATGATGTAATTTGATGAACACCCTTATGAGGATGATGCATATACAATGCATACACAATTGTATATGATGATGATGTTCCAGACCCTGATGATGATCTAGATCAGATCCTTGAAAGGAGTATGTACAAGTGATATAGTGACATGTTTTGAAGAAGAGTAAGGTCTTCTACAACAAATCAATACAGCCCAGGTGAGAAGTCTAAAGGACTTTAAACAAGATATGTTTGAAATGTATGATGATAAACCTTATGATGATTGATGGCACATGCTATACAGTCTGCTATAGTTTTGCATAGTTGAAGTTTGATTAAGATCCCTACACATCTATGTATGGATGATGACTCTATTTTGATGCCTATCTACTGATGATGATGATGCATGCTATGAGATGATATTTGTTGCTGATGATGATGAGGCTTATGTCCTAGTGTGATAAAGTAACCAACAGTGTTGATGAGCAGACCAAGCAGTGTTACAGCAGTGTTGATGAGCATACCAAGCAATGTTACAGCAGTGTTGAGAGGCATGACCAACAGTGCAGACTTGACATGGGTAAATGAACAGATGACCAACAATACTTGACCAGCAGTAAAGAGCAAATGTATGTGCACTTAAGCAGATCTTTAGCATGATCAGTTGGTTGACTGAGTTGCAGCTGAATGGGCAGAGCAGGTGAATGATGACATGAGACAAGTATATTGTAGTGTAAATGCAAGTCAGTCTTGCATCTGGGGTTTGGAAACCTCAACCCTTCTTGGCTGGGTCTACGAAAACTAGGTTGGGTCCTAGATAAGGAGTTGGTGCTCTATGTATCAGTTGCCGCTGAATTACCTCACGGTTGTAGCCGTTTGAAATACAAAAAGATTACAAAGATTATATCTTGAGTCTCTTGTGCAATGTGTTGGTGATTATGTGTTTAACTTAATGAATGATTAATGATATAGGTTATTGATGAATATGATAATGAAGTAAATGTCTAAACAAAGATATGAGATTTTGATTGAAGTTGAAATTTGGATTAAGTATAAGCTCACTGTTTCACCCCCCCTCTTAGTGAACCATTGTGTCCAACAACTTCATTGCTCCCCTATGTACCATATCTCTAATATAATGATACATGATCTCGATATGCTTGGAATTTTCATGAAACATTGGGTTCTCGGACAAATTCACACAACTTTGGTTGTCACAAAAAATACAATTCGCCTCTAACTCAAGATCAAACAGCCATGCAAGTAACATTCGAAGCCACACTGCTTCACTACTAGTTAAACACACTGCAATATACTCTACCTCGATAGTACTAAGTGCCACAATAGGTTGCTTCTTGCTGAACCAAGAAATCATGCCTGATCACAACTAAAGAACCATCCTGAAGTACTCTCCATGTCTGTGATGCTACTGACCCAATCTGAAAAAACATAGAATTGCAGGCTAATCTTCTGGTCCGACACAGATCTCAGTCCATAATCAAAAGTACCCTTGAGGTACCTTATCACATGCTTTGACGAAATCATCTGAACACGTCTCAATTCAACCATGTATTGACTCAAAAGTGTTCACCGCAAAACATATGTTTGGTCTAGTGTTCGTCAAGTATATCAACAAACCAATCTTCTATCTGTATAATGTGGCCCCCACTGTCTCTGAAGAAGTGTCACACAACAACTTCAAGTTTAATGCCATCAATGTAGCCATGACCTTACAATCCAACATCCTAAATCTCTTCAGGATCTCTAAAGCATATTTTCCTTAGCTAAGGAAAATCTTATCTGGACTATGTCACACCTCTAGACCTAAGAAATAGTGCATCATACCCAGGTCTTTCATCTCGAACTCTGCGACAAGCTTCTTATAGTTTCTGCAATAAGCTTCTTGTCTCCTATTAGAAACAAGTCATCTACATATAGTAGCAATATCATTGGTTTCCCATCCTCAACCTTGTAGTAAAGGTTGGATTCTGCTTTACTCTTGGTAAATCCCAAGCTCGTCAAAAAACTATCAATCCTGCCATACCACATCTTGCGTTTTTGCTTCAATCAGTACAAGGCTTTCTTCAACTTGCACACGTGTCTTCTTGTCCTATGTCTTAAATCCCAGTGGTTGCTCCACATACACTTCTTAGTCAATTCCTTCTTTCTGAGAAAAGCCACGTGCCACAAATCTTGCCTTGTATTTCTCAACACTATCGTTTGTTGCATGCTTTATTTTGTAGATCCATTTGGAAGGCACTATTGACTTCCCTTCCAAAATGTTATCACCAACCTTGTAGTTGCCTGTGTGAGGTAGATCCAGGATGGATGGTAGAGGGGCAAGCAACTAAGGAGGTGGAACCAAGACTGCCTAGACTCCCAAATGGATGGTTGTCACGCCAATCAAGGCAGTCTTCACTTTATGTTATCCAAGTCCAAGACAACAATAGGGGAGACCCGGATCTACTCCCGACAAGATAGATCAGACCTAGACACCAAAACAGATCAAATGTGGCTTTGAGGTACGTAAGGTGTAAGGTTAATGGAAACCCTAGCTCTAGGGTTTAGGTACTAGCAACTGATGAAGATGACCACTGTCTTGGGAAACGTAACTATGACAGGGTGAACGAAGACAGAGTTGGGACTGTCTAGTATCAAAGAGATAGACTCAATGAAGGATATAGTATCGTGTAACCTGAGTTATCAAGGAATGGTCAACTTTCGACGAAAGAGGTCAGGAAGGGCTAGCGCTATGCTTGGAGATCAGTGCATGTTCAGCCTTGGGTAATGGAGTCAGTATCAACACAGCGTTTCAGTGAACCCACCTGGGATATGTCCTCATCTATGGACCCAGAAAAGGATTTGGCCCAGAAGATTCAGGTTACAGGAAAATCAACAAAAAGAGGGCTAGCGCTAGGGTTTGGAGCAGTGTT
>LPNX010668800.1:99728-127189 GCA_001517045.1 Pseudotsuga menziesii | reverse complement strand
TTCCAAGCATATAAGTGGTGTGGGAGTATTAGGGACTTAATAAAAGGGTTTCATCAAGATGTTTTGAGCTTCAACATTATTATCTAAGAGCCACCAAGTGTGGGTTCAAGAACCAATCCCCCTAGGGCACCATTAAAAGATTCCAAGAAGCATGCCATCATCAACAAGGGCATCAAGGCACAATGCCTTCAACAAATGACCACAGAATGGGTCATTTGACTCATTAGGTGTCCTAATGCCCACATCCACAGTCCTTGTGCTTTGTCATCTTTTGCCATTATCAATTTGACCTTTGTCATTAATGTCATTAATGGCTTGTCATCAATGACAACACCATATTCATCATTAGTTAGATTACTAAGCATTGTTTATTCATTCCTAGATCAGATCAAGGGTTTGGTAGATATTATTATTTTATTATAGAGGTTTTGAGCCTAAAACTCTATAAAAGCAAGCATCCTCCATTTGTAATGGTTGTCGATGGTTTGGAGAGACACTTAAGCTATCAAATTTTGTCTTGTACTGAACTCTTTCATGAGAATAAAAATGTTGGAGACTCTTATCATGTGTGGCTTTCCATTTTCATCTTGCTGCTGATTTATATTTGCTGGAATGTACATTTCTGCTAAGCTTAGAGATCTCAAGCAGCACTACCAGCCATTGAGAAAAAGGATTTGAAACAGGTCATGTCATTTCGACTTCCTTCTTGTTTCTAATTTTCAGAGTTATGCCATTGTGATTATTCATTCAAAGCAAGGTTTCATCGTGATTAAAACAGAAAACGGGAATCACACTTTAATTGTTTAGCAACTGCTTAATTGGGTGTACCCCCTAAAGGACCCTAACATATCATTTCCAGCCATTCAAATTTGCCGTTATTGTATATTCTGTCTATTTACAGCATTGATTACCCCATCCTTCACTCATTTGCAGCCCTCATAGACTCCATATCGACCCCATATGCCCTTTGGGGAATTTGCAACTGGTCTTAGCCTCATCAACCACCTCAAGAGTCAAAACCAATTCAAAAATATAAAATAAAAGTTGTTTTCTTAAGATTAATTTCCAGCTCACTTTGAACCTAATATCCAAATATCTTAACAATTCTAACTTAGGGATACCCCTCTTGTACCAGAGGAGAGCCAGTCAAAAGAGAGAATAGGGTTGTGCGCTCACAGTGGCACTATTACCAACTATTTTGTACAATAGTTGAACTTTCTATTGAGCCGCTAGTTATCGAGCATGATGAATGCTCATCTCCAGAGTTCAGAAGTTCAGTGTGCTCCAGAGTTAGCCAGTTTTTGGCTACGCTTTTTATTTTTTGTAAATACATGTTCATACCCCCTTCGGGAAATTGTAAAAAATGTCCTAGCATTTTAATTTTTATAAAAGTCTCAGCTTCCCGGACTTAAGCATCAATCCGAATAGCTGAGAGTGTTTTTTCCCTTGGTTATTATTGGTTGTTGAACAAATGACTAATGATCTCTGAGTTTTTCACTCCCACCTCCAAAGCTGGGGTAGTTGTCTTGGTGTTTCGGCCTTAGGAGGTTATTAGAGCCTTCGTGTCAGAGTTTTTCAACATGCTAGGCATTCTGATTGAGTCGTATGAACATGTACTAGGTCCCCTTAGAGTTTCATTTGATTCCAAGAAAAAATAATTTTTCCGTTTTTTAACCCATTTTTTAGTGGTTTAATTGGAAAAATTCAAAATGTAAAAAATGTGTGATCCGGAGTCCATTGTCGGCATGGTTGGGCTCATTTTCAAGCCCTGAGCAGCATCTTTACCCCAAGGGCCACTTTCACCATCAGTCAGGCAGCTGGAGCACCCGTGAGGCAGTATTTGGCTAAAACTGCATCATAGTAGCATTCAAACGTTAAGTTTGGATAAAATGCACCTAAGTCAAAATATTCAAAAAAGTCAAAATATTCAAAAAAGTCAAAATTAATATAAAAAAAATGGTGGGGATGACTTGGCATGGGTTCCCCATTGAGTTACGACTCCCTTCAAGTGAGGTAGCACATAAAGCTCTGGTTTAAAGGGGAGGCCGCGATTTAATTAAATAGTATGGTTATGAATTATCAAGTGAAGTGTGACGTGGGGACTCACGAGTGTGGAAAGGGATGAGTGGGTATGTGTGGTCCCCTACCCATTTAAGAAAGTATTAAAATAAGCCATGTCATGTGATGTGTATTATATGCAATTGCAAGCGATTGGTTGGTAGCGAGTATCTCATTCATGTAACCATACACTCGCGAATGATGGAGATTAGCGTCGGCAGTAGGATGGAGCTCGCACTGATTTGGAGGTGGGGCGATTTCCTTGTTTCGTGGCCACCTCATGGGCTTGGCTCCCATTAGCACAAGTCGCATTCATTATAACTCAGACTTCATCTCCCACAGGTGACTCACGCACATCACAAAGGTTCACGTGTTTCACAATTGGCAACTCCGTATTCGATGGGTGATTTCTCCAAGAAAGAGTGGGGGGTGCCTTGCCAAGGTGGAGGCCACCTCCCCACTCTCCTTTATTGCAGCACGAGTCTACTGAAGGTAGTCGCACTCCAAACTGGTTGTAACATGGAGTTGTTTGGGAAATCGGATCTGTTTACTATGTTATTGGCTCTCTTCAAGTGTCGAATCTGTATTAGGGTTTAGGTTGCTTGTTTTGTTATATAAGAGAGACATTTTGCCTCTCTTAGGACGGAGATTTTGGCATAGAAACTATGGAGAATTTCTATTGTAATATTTTGCTTAAGATTTAATCAAAGTTGATGACTTTGGAGGTCAATGTGAAAGCTCTTTGTTTGCCATGATTCATCTTGTAAGGTGATACCATTCTTTGCTCCCTTCTCTCTTGATTCTTAAGCATTTGATTTTATGATTGTTGAAGGCTAACAATCTAGCACTATATTGTATGATCCATGCTTTTCTCTTGAAGTTGTGTTGCTTTCAGGTATTGTCCAAAGATACAAGAGCTCTTTTATGGTTTTAACATTCATTCTACAGGTTCTACAAGGAGTCATCTTCTTTCAAAAAAGTCGAGAAGCATAAGAATTATTTGCCTCATCCATCAAGCAAAAGCAATTCTTTCTGGTTACTTGGTTATTTTTCTTAAGTTGAGATCTAAAATCTTTCTCTTCTCTCTTCATATTTCTATGTTATCATATGTTAGTTTTGACTTGAGAAAGTAAGCTTGGGATTTGATCCCAAGTGCCACATAATTTTGTGGCTACTTCTCTTTCCCCATTAGCATCCTTGCGGACATCCAGCTAGACTGGAAAGTTTTCAGGACTAGTGCTTCTAGTGGTCGCCTTGTTTGGAGGTTGATCCCACCTTTTGGTTGATTGTCTTGTTAATTGTTTGTCCTCTTCTTCTCGGTTGGATTTGGCCTCCTTCCACCTTGTTGTTTGATTGTTCTCTTTGTGATTTCTTCCCCCTCTTCAAGACCTTGTTCTCATCAACTTCTTGTTCTTGTCCTCCCTCTCCTTCGCTGTCCTCTTTCTTCAAATTTTTTGCAGCCACTTTTCTCCTAGTTTGCTGCCCTGTTTTTACCTTCTTTTGCAGCCCTCTTTTTGCTTAGTTCGCTGCCCTGTTTCTCACTTTTTTGCAGCCAACTATCTGTTGTTTGCTCCCCCTTTTTTCCCTCTTTTGCTCCCTTTTCGTCCTTCTTTATATCAAGTTTTAGTCATAGTTTGTTTGTCATTTTAGTTAGATATTACACCTTTTAGGAACTTCGATTTAATTTTGAAAAAGTTGAAAAGTTTTGCATTTAAAAGTAGTTTGCATATGGATCTCATTGAAATTTGCAATAGCACTTAGTTGCCTTGTTGCTTGTCATAAAAAGTTGCACTTTTTTATTACTTTGAATAATTGCTTTTAGATCTTAGTTTTGTTTTGATTTTTTGCTAATAACTGAAGGGTGCTTGAGTATTGGACTTGTTTTGTTTGTAGGTGTTGAAGAGAAACTAAGTACAAGAAGTGAAGCAAGAAGAACTTAAAACTATTGGAGATAACCATAAGGAAGATCCAAAGTTGATGATCTTAACCATGAAGACCTCAGAGACATCACTCTCCTTTTTGTAAAAGCTCTTAAGAGCTTCATTATTAGTCTTCTAGCTTTTATCTTAAAAATCTTTTTCAAGGGTTAAATTCCGATTTCCAAAGGCAAATTGTAACACTTAATAAAAAATCTCTTTTTTGAGTGGGGTTTTTAAGCCCCCACTCCCAACTTCCTCCATTTGGGGAGGTTTGTGGTGTTCTTGTTTTTGTGTTCTTAGATTAGATTTGCTTTACTTACAATAATTTCATTTGCTTGCTTAGAACACTAATTGCTAGATTAGCTTGTTTTATTTCATTGTTCAGTTGTTTACTTTATCATTTAAAATTTTCATCTTTCAAAAGTATTTCAACTGCTTAAAATTAGAAATCTCTTGAATCTCACTTTGTGGATCAAGAGTGATCTCTATCGGAGAGTTGTTTTTATTTTGGATTTTTGCTTACCCCCATGCTCTCTCGATTAAGGCCTTAAAACCTGAAAAAGATTCATGGGTAGATTAGTTGTTTTTCATTTCAAGTATTTTAATTTCATGCTTGGTAAGTCTCTTGAACTTTGTCATAAGACGAATTCAAGAGCGCTCTCTGTCGGAGAGTTTTATTTGTGCTCATTAATAAAAATATTCCAACACACATTCCCCATAAAATTTACTTCGTTGCTTTCCATCACTTAGTATGCTCTGTCGACCTTAAAAAGTTGGATTTGTAATCAGAACGGTGATTGGAATTTAATTAATCTTACAAGTGACAACAATAAGTAAAACTTTCACCCCCATAACCAACAAACCGGCATTGTCGATAAATACTGAGGTAGTGGGCAAATTCTTGCTAGTGACGCCAGAAATCACCGTTGTCATAGAGTTCTAGCTTGCTGGTTAAGTTCCTTGGACACCTAGCCTAGAATACTGGATGGTTCGACATGTCATTGAGGAGAGCCACTGAAAGTATATTTTTTGATTGATACCTTGTGTTCTTAGCCATAATAATCAAGATCATTAAAATCTTCAATCAACCAAGATAAATTTGCACAACACATTCACGAACAATCACTTGAAACTTATCAGCATCCCAAGCACTATATTTTGACTCCATATTGGCACTAGTCTATTTTGCTTTCATATATTCATATTATCTGGACCATTTGTCCATTTGGAATCTTGCTTAAGTAATCAGTTATCTGTGGATGCCGTTTTATAAGTCTTCATAATATTGTTCATCTTGAATCTTGTCATAGCAACGTGGATTGCTCTTTGTCTTGTGTTATCTCATTATTATAATTTGTGATCTAATTCAAAAAAACTCCTAAACAACATCCATCTGCATCTGCAACCATAAAAACATCTAAAACATTGAGCCTTAAAAAAACTCTTTGTAGGGACTACTCCCATTGGCTTCGTTACGAGTTACCCTAAACAGAGGAGCTAGAAGTAGGTGACAGTACCCAGCTTTGTGCTTGCCCCCAAGGCCACACCTCTCCCACCACACCTCTCCCACTTTCTCAAGTGAAGAGACAGCTTTCATTAGATTTCTGCTGCTGGTGTGCATTCGGCAGACAACAGGCGCCTTCTTGAATTACCATTAAGCTGGAACCCGATATTTGGGCTTTATATCTTTTAAGTGCTAGATTTAATGGTAAAAAATACCATTTAGAGTTTGTATTTAAGAATATAACTTTCAAGGACAATATGACTAATCAAATAACATGAGCCTTCTTCAGTACGTTCCCTTATTAATAGAAATAATATGCACAATTTAAGAATCTTGAGAATGGTTATTTCCCATTTTATTCAATAAAGATGTCACAAGATCCAAATTTCTAAGTTATCATATATGTTTCGAGTTCATAATGGAGATCAAATCTGATAATGTTTCGTATATAGCACTTAATTAGAATGTACACATGCTAAATTTTTATGGCTCATTTGGTTGAAGAAAACAGGGAATTGAATTTAGTTCCAGTATACACCTACAGAACACTGTTTCATAATGCATGGATTACAAACAAAATACACACCTTTCTGAACCTGCCAAATCCACCAAATGGAGAAGCCCATGCAATGTTTTATTCGTACAACCATTCTGCATCCACAATACACACCTGCCAAGGTATCAATATATAAAGGAATGTGCTATCCCACACTTGTATTAATTGATAACATAGCACGCATATATTAAAAATAGACAATTCATATTGAAATTTGAGACAAAAAAAAAATATTGGAATCAAAGAAACAAATTCAGGGATGAAAGCTATTATTTTATTCCAGGACAACTGAGCTCACTAACATAAGACAATAAATCTTATTATGGATCACATAATACATTTGGTTGCATGCCAGAATATTGAAACCCTCTAATAAGAGAAGACCAAAATCATTGGCTCCTATAAAATTGGATCGCTTCTTAGAATGGATAATACTGGATGTTCTTAGAGTCCAAGATGTTATTTTCAAAATGAATAACATGATAACAATCTAGGAAATAGAGGGGAATGGAGATAGATTGACAACCCAAGAGATTAGAAGTCTTACATTCTATATGGTTGATCTGCTCCAAATTACAAATATTTCAAAGATAATTTATGGACAGCCATCAATATTATCTTGAGAATAATTTTGCTTCGTCCACAGCCACTTCTAAACAAGTTTTCAAAATACTAATACAAGTCCACAGTTGTTAATGGTGAATTGGCATGCACTAGCATAACAGTTACAGAAGATCAAGAATCAAATACTAGCATGCTACTCTAACTTTTCATATGAAATAATCATTCAATATCACAGTGACTTTGAGAGATCAAGAATTAATACGTTTGTATTCATATTGATTATTAACAAGTACGAGTAACCATCAATTACACACTTGAACAAGGCATTATAGTGTTCAAGTAGCACCTTGTTCTACCAAATAAATATTAATTAAGAAACCTTCAAACAAATATGGTCCCAAGACAATCAGCATTGCAAATAAATTGTTCAATCTCACATGCTATGATAAATATGTAAATAAGGTTAGTGAATCTTCTTCTGAAAAGAGGTAAATGGAAAATTAATCCTATTGTCACATGATGTGGCAAACTCTGTATCGGTAGAGAATGATGATCATTGATCGGTGAAACCTCGGGAATCTGGCCCAAAGTGTCACAGGCAGGGTCCCCTCTCTTTAGGTTTCCTGCATCCACTGAAAGCAGATCCAGACTAACCGCGGGAGGTGTCCCCAATCCAACTTTCCTGTATACTTGTCGATGAACCAACTTTCTCACAGTAGTTGTAGGACCGATTTTTAAAGGAAGACAGGGTACCTTGAAGTTTAACCAATTGGAAAAAGTGGTACCATGTGGGGATTCAATCTAGGGGAGTAACTTAGGAATTTAAACAAGGAAAATAACTTCCCCAGAAGAGTCAAACAACAACAAACAGATAGGAAAAGATGAGCAGGTTACTTGAATGAGACTAGAACAAAAATCAAGAGATGTCAAGATTGAATATACTTTAATCACAAAGACACCTACAAGATAAGATTTGCCAACTAGTCACGATGCCTTTCACTACCTGTATGAATCAAGTGTGACACATTAAATGTCTCAAGCCGAGTCTCATTCTTGGTTGAGCAAATCAAAACCTTCACAGTCTAAGGAACATAGAGGGTCACTATGTTAGAATTTGTACTTCAATTTTAATTAGGTTAGATCGTTAAACTGAAAGATAGACAAGCACATCAATACACAGGAACACAAAGATTTTCCTCGGGGAAACTATAAAGGAGAAAACTCAGCAACTTCTTCCGAATAGTTTCGTCATGTTACCAACTATTTTGTACAATAGTTGAACTTCCTATTGAGCCGCCAGTTATCGAGCATGATGAATGCTCATCTCCGGAGTTCAAAAGTTCATTGTGCTCCAGAGTTAGCCAAGTTTTGGGATAAACTGTTTATTTTTTGTAAAATACATGTTCATACCCCCTTGGGAAAAATGTAAAAAATGCCCTAACATTTAAATTTTTATAAAAGGGTCGGCTTCCCGGACTTGGGCATCAAGCCGACTAGCCCAGAGTGTTTTTTCCCTTGGTTATTATTGGCTATTGAACAAACGACCAATAATTTCTTAGTTTTTCACTCGCTCCTCCAAAGCTGGGGTAGTTGTCTTGATGTTTCGGCCTTGGGAGGTTATTAGAGCCTTCGTGTCAGTATTTTTTGCCATGCTAGGCATTCCGATTGAGTCGTATGAACATGTATTAGGTCCCCCTAGAGTTTCGTTTGATTCCGAGAAAAAGTAATTTTCTCCGTTTTTTAAGCCATTTTTAATGGTTTAAATGAGAAAATTCAAAATGTAAAAAATATGTGATCCAGAGTCCATTTTCGGCATGGCTGGGCTCATTTTCAAGCCCAGAGTAGCACCATTACCCCAGGGGCCACTTTCACTAAGTTTCAGCTGGCCAAAGCATCCTGAAAGTCATCATTCGGCTAACAGAGCGTCAAAGTAGCATTTTAATACTAAAAATGGACAAAATGCACCTAAGTCAAATATTCAAAAGAAGTCAAAATTAATTAAAAAGTGATGGGGATGACTTGGCATGGGTCCCATATTGAGTCATGCCTCCCTTTAGCATATAATGGAGGATAGACTTTGGATAAAAGAAGTTGCTGCGATTAAATTCATGAGGATCGTGACGTGAAGGGGATTCACACTAGCATGAGTGATGAATGGCATTGAGGGCAGACCCATCTCACCATATTATTAATAATTATAAATCTTGTATACGCCACACCATGCAAATTGTATAAGTCACAATTTAATTAAAAGATGGTGACCTGAGTTTTGAAATGCCCACACTTATGTGGAAGTGGGGTGAATGGATTTCGTGTTAGCTTAGAGTATGTGGATGGTGAGTGGGTATGTGTGGTCCCGTATCCACATTAAATTAAATTTTTAAACCATGATATTATACACCACATCCATGCAATTTGTTTGGTGCTGCGAATTAATGCATGAGATAGTGACGTGAGGCTGTGTGGGCTCGCATTAGCGTATGATAATCACACATGGTGACAGGGATGCATGCGTTGGGATGTAGGTGGATACCACTCCAAGCTTGGAGTTAAACTGAGATTCCGTTGTTGATCTCACGTGTATACACATGGCCTGCTGATTGGGGATAAGACGACAGGCTTGGAGAGAAACTGGAGTTTTCGACTTGTATTTAATGTTATTGGCTCTCCTTCCATGCCAAGTCTGATTTAGGGTAGGGTTTAGCTTAGTTTTGTTATATAAGGATGGCATTGCCTCCTCTTTTACCATGGATTTTTTGGACAAACTTACTATGCCATTTTGTAATCATATAGCCAATGGCTTATTGAAATAAAGCGACTTTGGAGATCTATGTGGTGTTGATGCTTGTTATGGAAGTGCTTCATCTATTCTAAGGTGATATTGTAATTTGTTTATTGCTCATATTTCAATACTTTGATCAATTATTTAGCTTAGAAGGCTTTCTTAAGCCCATAGGGTGGGCATTTAGGTTTAACTTGTCCATTCATGTTGGGGTTCTATGTGATTTGGAAGGAGTAGACTGTAGTTGGAAATACCTATACTCTTCTAGTCCCATTTTGCTTTACATGCAATATTTGATCAAGGTGTGTTTGTGAGTAATTTCTTGTGTAGATCTAATAGGTTGAAGAGAGGCTTGAACTCGGTTGCATCTCTCACCTCTTCAAAAGACCTACTTTCTAACATTCGTGTGCATCTCAAGATCTCCCAAAGCTGATCTCAAGCATTAGAGATTTGGCAAAGAAGTGCTAAGTTCGAAGATCTATCTCTTTATCAAAACTTAAAACTTGGTTACTTGGTTCTATTGTTGAGTAGTGGATCTACAAGCCTATCTTTCCCACACTCCTCTTCTTCTTCTTCTATACTAAAGTTTTGTCCTGAGTTTAGCCCTCTTCTCTAGCTTCGTTTTTTACCCTTTCTTTTTTCCTTTGTTTTCATCCCTTTTCCTCACTGATTGCAGCCCCATTTGTTGACTGTTCGCTGCCCATTCATCTCTGTTTGGGCACCCTTTTTTACCTCACAGTTTGGGCTTGTTACCCACTGTGTGGGCTTCTTTCCAACCTGCTGTTGGGTCATTCTCTATCCACTCTTTGGCTGCCCCTTCTATCTTCGTTTTCAGCTCTCCTTTGCCCCTTCTTCCAATCCCCTTTTTTCTCTCTTTTGCTTGTTTTTCTTTCCTTGCTTCAAAAGTCCACAAAACAGAAAAGAGTCTTGGTTAAGTTAATTTCCTTTTTTTAGTTAGCTTCTTGATTGCATCTCTTAGATCTTAGTTGCATTTTCACACTAGTATTAGATCTCATTTCAAAAAATAAATTTTACATTAAAAAAGTGATCAAGCATATAGTTTCATTGTTAAGTTTGCATTAGATTTATTTACAAAGTTAGTTTTGTTATTTGCATGTT
Source organism: Pseudotsuga menziesii (assembly GCA_001517045.1). NCBI lineage: Eukaryota > Viridiplantae > Streptophyta > Pinopsida > Pinales > Pinaceae > Pseudotsuga > Pseudotsuga menziesii. The sequence goes on along the minus strand of LPNX010668800.1, from coordinate 116,687 downwards.
AGTTATCTAGGACAATGTCAAACCAAGATAGAATACCCAAAGATAAGATGTCTTCAGCAGATTCTTCTTCTCATTCACTAGCGCACTTGTCTTTCTCTCTCTTGAGCAAACTAGCTTGTGTGGTGTGTGTCCAAATGAGGGAGGGTGCCTCCCTATTTATACTTTACAAGTGACTGACCAAAAACCCTAACTGGGCTGACTTCCTAACCTAACAGGGCAAACTTTCCTCTTGGGAGACTCAAAATACATTTTACAATATTTCTTATGGGGACGATTGCCCCGACTTACAATGGAGGTTTTACCTCAATATTCTAGCACGACCAAATACAATAATAACATTCCCGAACAAAGGAAACACATCTCCGACAGAGGTACAATAAAAAACAATAGAATATCCTCTGAAGTTACATTTTTCAACAACACTCCCTCTTAACTAGGAAGATATTCTCCTGGCCCGATCATCGTCACAACTTGACACAGTCTTTGGACATTGTCATCATCACTGGATCACCATCACTGGACCATCATCATTGTATCATCATCACTGGATCATCATCCCTGGATCATCATCCCTAGATCATCATCACTAGATCATCGTCGTTGTATCATCGTCGTCGTCGCTAGATCATCATCACTAGATCATAGTCGTTGTATCATCGTCGTCGTTGCTGGATCATCATCATCATCATTGCATCAATTCTCATCTTGTCCATCATTGACTAGTGACATCTCTCAAATCTATCCATCCTCAGAAGTTCTACAGAGCCAGCCCTGTTTCATGCTGGATGTAGGCCTAGATCGCTTATAGGACTTCATCAACATATCCCTTACAGTGCCAGCCCTTTTTCATGTTAGACGTACCTCTTACAGTGTCAGTTCTTTTTCATATTAAATGTACCTTGTAGCACCAATCTTGTTTCATACTGGATGCCTTCGCAGGGTCAGTCTTGTTTCATACTGAATGTAGATCTCTATAGTGTCAGTCCCATTTCATACTTAATTCCTTAGCAGGGTCAGTCTTGTTTCATACAAATGTGAATCTCTACAGTGTCAGTCCTATTTCATACTGAGTACCTTAGCAAGATCAGTCATGTTTCATACTGAATGTGGATCTCTGCAGTGTCAGTCATGTTTCATACTGAATTCCTTCGCAAGGTCAGTCATATTTCATAGTGAATGTGGGTCAGTCATATTTCATACTGAATGTGGATCTCTGCAGTGTCAGTCCCGTTTCATATTGAATGCCTTGGAAGGGTCAGTCCTGGTTTATACTGAATGCAGATCTCTACAATGTTATTCTTGTTTCATACCGAATGCCTTCGCAGGGTCAACCCTATTTCATACTGAATGTTGATCTCTACAGTGTCAGTCATGTTTCATACCGAATGCAGGCCTAGAACCATCTAGGACTTCACAGAGCCAATCCTGTTTCATACTGGATGTGTCTCTCTGCAAGGTCAATCATGTTTCATACTAAATGGAGGCCTAGCATCATCTAGGACTTCAAGACTCCTTTTTGCGATGGATACCGATCTGCACAACTCTAAGCTTGTCCCTGAAGTACTCAAACTTCACTCTCGCCATAGGCTTGGTCAGAACATCGATCATCTGCTCATTCGTCTCCACATACTGAAGCTTCGCTACTCTCTACACCACATCCCGGATATAGTGATACTTGATCTCAATGTGCTTCGACTTGTCATGGAACACTGGGTTCTTGGACAACTTCACACAGCTCTGGTTGTCACAAAAAATACAAGTCGCCTCTAACTCAAGATCAAACAAATCTGATAGTAGCTTTCGAAGCCATACTTCTTCACAACTAGCCGACAAGCCGCAATGTACTTTGCTTTGGTTGTACTCAGTGCCACGCTCGACAGCTTCCTACTAAACCAAGAGATCACCCTGGATCCCAAACTCAAGCAGCATCCTGAAGTGTGCTTTCTGTCTATGGCACTGCCTACCCAATCTGAATCAACATAACCATGTAGGTTAATCTTTTGATTCGTCGCATACATGGGCCCGTACTCAATTGTACCCTTCACTTACCTCAATACGTGCATTGCAGCAACCACGTGAACACGCCTCGAATCTGTCAAAAACCGACTCAATGCGTTCATAGCAAAGCATATGTCTAGCCTTGTGTTCGTCAAGTACATCAACAAACCAATCATCTGCATGTACACCGTGGCATCAACTGTCTCAGAAGAAGCATCACTCAACAGCTTTAAATTTGATGCCATGAGTGTGGTGATAGCCTTGCAGTCCAACATTCTGAATCTTTTCAGAATCTCTATTACATACTTTCCTTATCCAAGAAGTATCCCATCTGAATTATGCCACACTTCCAGCCCCAAGAAGTAGTGCATCATTTCTAGGCCCTTCATCTCGAACTCTGCGGCGTCTTCTCTTTGTATCTGCAATGAGCTCATCCTGTCCTGTCAAGAACAAGTCATCTACATACAGTAGGAGTATTACTGGTCTTCCGCCCTCAACGTTGAAGTAGAGGTTGGAATCTGCTTTACTCTTGGTAAATCCTAAGTTAATCTGAAAGCATCCATTCGGCCATACCACGTCCTAGGTGCCTGCTTCAAAACATACAAGGCCTTCTTTAACTTGCACAGTGAGTTGGTTTGTCATGTGTCTCGAATCCTAATGGTTGTTCCACATACACTTCCTCTTCAACTGCACCATTCAGGAAAGTTGCCTTGATGTCCATCTGGTGCATCTTCCATTTCATTACTGTAGCTAAGGATAGTACTGATCTGATGGAAGTGTGTATCTCGCTACTAGTGCAAATGTCTCCTCATAATCAACGCCTTCTGTCTGGGAGAAGCCACATGCCACAAATCTTGCCTTGTATTTTTTGATGCTACCGTTTGCAGCATGCTTGACCTTATAGATCCATTTGGAAGATACTACGTACTTCCCTTCTGGTCTTGGAACTATCTCCCATACATCATTCTTCATAATCAACTGATACTCTTCGATCATGGCTTCCTTCCACTCCTTTTCAGCAACTTCATCATAGTTGGAAGGTTCATTGTTAATGATGTCTCATAATAAGGCTACGTAGTTGGAGTATGGTCTTGGTCTTTTACTTTCTCTAAGTGTCCCATCTCAAGTAATTATGTTCAGTCCCTACCTAGTAGGTAAGTGGCGACCAAGCACGTCCAAGGAATAAAAAAACAAACGAAGCCAATCCATCGTAATGCCAACAGATGCCAAAAGATCCATGACCCCTACGTACCAAGGTCTAGTACAGCCTGAAGGGCTAGCCAAGGTAATGGACTACAATGAGAGATAAGACAAGTATGGGTACAGATCGTGCCCTAGTTTTTGAGTCAGCAAAGCTCCAAAGGCGATGAGACAAGGTGGAATGCTACCTTAAGCCGAAAGGAGTGGGAACTAAACTCTACCATTATAATGGGATGAGGAGTTGTTTTCTTGCATCCGATGATGCAACGGAGGACGCAGATCTACACTCTTTACTGAATCCCAATCAGTGTCCAATACACAAGGCCCCCAAATCTATGAACCATAAAGGACAGTGGGTTGAATGAGTGTCTATGAGAGACATCTTGAACGAGATGTGTTGAAAATGGTGTCTGAAGCATTGTTTTTGAAGAAGGGATAAGGATCTGTATCCTTTGTTAACTTGGGATCGAAGGGCATGTCGTAATCTAAACCAAGGTATTGAGAACCATACCCCCAAATAGGTAAGGTGTTAGTGATCTCGATCTCTTTTCCTCGAAAAAGGAAATGAAGGTCCGTTGAAGATCATGACCTTGGGTTTACCCAGGTTGACTGTCAACTAACAAATATCACAAAAGACAAGCAAGGCATCTAGTTGTTGTTGTAACCCCTCTGGTGAGGAGGCCATGGGGAACACATCATCGACAAAGAGTAGGATCGAGATCAAGACCTAATGGAGAAGGCACCCATCTTTGTCTTGGATGTGATCCTGTAGGAACTTGGAAGGACTCGAGCTCGTCAATGTATATCCCAAATAAAGTAGGGGATAGGGGGCAACCCTGTTTGACCCAATGGTGCTCTTAATAAAGCTTGATATCCTATGGGCGATGCAAAGGCGACCAAAGACCGACTCATATAATCTCATAATGGTGGTCAAAAGGGTCCCAAAAATGCCAATGTCTCTGAGCCTCTAGACAATGCCACTCTGAGAACAGAATCAAATGCTTTCATAAGTCTACAAAACAATAGTAAACTTTTGAAGAGCGATGACGTGCCTCCTCAATGATAAGCATGAGAATGTGATCAATGGTCTGGTATGCCTATCTAGATCCCACATGTCCTCTAGCTCTGAGGTGTCTCCTCTCAAGCTCCATAGAAAGTTACATATGGAGAATTGTAACAGAGAGTTTGAAGAAAGTGTGGCCTTCCATGATCGTTCTATAGTCATTGGGATCTACACTAAAGCCCGATTTGTGGATCGAAAGAATAATGTGGTGTGACTAAGGTTTTAAGAAGCCTATATGGACCACATGGTTAAACAGATCGAATAGAAAGTGCATGGACACCATGCTTGAAGAACTCAACCTGAGAGCCCTCCTCATTTGTGGATTTATTAGAGCTAAATGACCTAAACAACCTCTTGAATGTCATGTGGAGTGAATAAGAAGCATGAAGAGGGGGGTGAGTTGACCAGGATGAGGGGTTGTCCCAGTATATCATAAAGGGAGGAGGTATGGGAGAATAAGGAATTTGGATCAAGGTTAGACGAGAGATGGGAGTGGCGAGGAAAGAGAGTACACCAAAATATTTTAGGGAGTGGATAACAAAGAAGAGTGATCATCACCAACATCAATTCCACAAGAGCAAACTCCAAATGAAGACGTCTCCTCCAGACTTCATAACTCCGCCTAGGGTTCATGTGGAAACCCTAGCGACTTCCTATAAGAAGCTAACTACAAAGCAAAAAGTGTGATGATGATGAATAATGAATAAGAAAACTCTCACCTTCCTCTATTTATATCAAAGGTAAGGGACGCCGACAATATTATGTGGGCCCAAGACCTTACAAGCAACCTATAATAAGCTCATGTATGCCAACACAAGTGAGTTGCTACACTCCAAAGTACATGTGTCATGCTCCAAGGTGATGGCATACAAAATAAGGGCTCCATGATCATGTAGCTACACAACTTAAGTCCACATGCCTCTGTCATAAGCTAAGTTTCCAGGAAACTTGGGTACGAGGACTAGTACAAGTATGGGTACGACNATATATATATATATATATATATATATATATATATATATATATTATAACAATAAAACATCTCATAGTCACATGCATATTTCAGATTTATAAATTATGAATCATGATTCACTGAACAATGAACATTCACATTGAAAATTTGAAACATAAAATTTGATGAATCATAGTAGATATCAAGTGGAAAACTGGAAGTTATATAATTAATAATATGATATGTTGACGACTCCATGAGTTCATTAACATACTACATTCAAAATTTGCCTAATGGCATTTCCAGACATGAAATAGAAAGTTCAAGACAATAAACAATGAACAAAATAGTTGATTTCGCTTCCTTAAGCCATGTCATCGACATCCTCAAATCAATGTCATCAAACATCACTAAGGTCCTTTGGAAGCAAGCTCTCTAAATAAGCATCACTCTCAAGTTGAGGCTCCTACTCATCAATAATAATTGGAGGTAGCGTTTTAACTTTTTTTATTAAATTATTTCATTAAACAGACAATTTTTCTCCCTCGACACTGGCAAATTTTGCTTTTGTTGAGTCAATTGTACCCCCAGAGTACCCAAACATGGGGCACGTCTTACCATTTCGCAAGTAAGTACCTCTTTTCTTATAACGGTGTCTCAACTACTTGGATCTAGTAAGGGGTACAGCAGGAGACGTACCTTACAAGTACCAAGTACCTGATACAGGTACTGCTGAGGGCACGTGTACTTTACCCCCGGGTACAAGTACCCATGCTACACAAGTCACAAGCCTCCACAGACTCCATCCATCCACTGGGTTAATTGCCCACTGCAAGAATATTGTTGCAACACAAGAATCCCCAAGCCAACTACAAGCTTCCAAACAAGAATCCAAGACCCCATGCCATCTAGAGCTTGATGCTCACCTTTGAGATGCACAAAGCTCCTTACAAGTAAGGCATCCTCCAGCCAAGTGAACTCTCCATGTGGCCACAATGAAGGGCATCCACCAACCTATCAAAATAACTCCAACGCCTAAGGGAAGAATACCAATCCAACAATCATCTAAGGTCAAGCAATCACCAAGCAAGCTATCTCAAAAATGCAAATCCATCACAAATCCAATCTCACACACCAATCCCTCTCGAACCATCTAGGGGCTGAAAATACACCATGTACCCCAAATATCATGAAGCACCCTAAACATGGTAAAAACACTTTTTGAGTAACCCGAAAAACTAAGTTTCTAAACTCAAGCTATGGGGATTTCTTTTAATTCTTACTCGGGCTTGGATTCTAAGTATGTGTGCCTGTTGTGCAACTCAAATGACACCACTCAACATGCACTTCAGTTTTGTACCTAGAACATTGTTGTGTCTCTTATGATCAAGATGGTTAGATTAAATGCCGCATAGCTCAGGTTTATCAAGAAGAGCAATTTGGAAGGGAAACAATAATATGAATATATATATATACACACACATTATGTTAATATAATAAATATATTAACAAATATAATATACATATATACGCACACACATTATGTTAACATAATAAATATATAAACAAATTGTTCAGCAAGTTTCCTTATTTCTTGAATTAAGGTTTAGTTGCTTTCCATTTGTGGGCCATTGTGAGACCCACAGTAGCAGCCCACATTTTTCAAGCCAAAATGGGTTGTTTTCAAGCCATTTCCATAAAAATATCTAGGAAACAACCCACAAATGTTTACTGAGCTAAAAAAGCTTTTCATAAATACTTCCAGCTATTATCAATCTAGAAGCACGTAATGCCTGGTGACTAATACCTCAGGCCAAGAAACCGTAAGGGGCATTTCACACAACCCAGAGTGCATCTAACAAAATTTCTCCCATATTTTCCCATCAATCTGTGTCTGAAGATCATTATGCTATGTCACTGATTTAATCTTGATTTATTTATTTTGTATCTCTCAAACCTCTGTGCTCAGTTTGATCAAACTTGCTTCACAACAAACAACATCAATCCCGCACTTGAGCTTAGTTAAAATCTTATGTTTTTCTCAGTAAGAAATTTTCAAAAGGCTTAAGAGATTAGGAATATTCTAAAGTTATTCTGGGTCTAGTTGCAAACATTTTACATGAGAATCTCCACAACTTCTAATCCCCAAATGATGGAAATGTACCAGGATGCATTCCAGATTTTAAAACTAAAATTTCAAGATAAAGGCACAAAAAGGCAATGAATAAGTAGGACCAGAGACGCTACTTTTCTTTGTATGGAAAAGGTGAATATACTGTGTGAACGGCTGCTTTCTTTGTTCATGTTCGTGACTGCAACTTTTCTGTTTGCATTGCCCTGCATTAAGATGTAAGTAGTCAAATTTTCTTATGTTTTAAGATTTCACAGCCCAAACTAACCACCCTATGCTTTTTATATACACTCAAATACAAAAGGAAATACATGTTGGTTCATGATCGCATCATCAAGAAGACATTATGAAAAGCAAGGATATGAATATCAGTGGAAAACAAACATAGATATTAACAAATTTCAAAGTACCTGAAGAAGCAGAGCAATCACATCTTGAACAGATGTCACCTCTACTTCAGTAAGATTCTCCACATACACACCTTTCTTATGATCTTCTCTTACCTAAATAATTGTTCAGACCAAAAAGTGTCATTAAATTATAACACAAAATATGTGCAAAATGAGATTGAACTTAGCATCGGTCCTAATCAACTGAAACATATCATAAATAGTGAAATTAAGTGAAATGTCAAAAGGAGTATGGCTAGCAGTTGCTTACAGGTAAATTTATTGACATGGGTTCCAATAAGTCCGTTATTTGTTCATTGTAGATCTCCAAGAAAGAACATTTGCAAGAATACTTTACATTCTCAACTTTGAGGGAAGATTCATCCTTCCATTTTATTCACATATGCAATATTTTGTCAGCATTCACCTTCCAAAAATAAGAGCTAAAAAAATCAAATTTAAACAATAGACACTGAATGATATTTACTCACTTGTTGAAATTTACCAAATAAGTGCTCAATTATGCGAGGTGTCAATCCACGATCCACACTAGGATTGGCATCTAATCCCTCAAGGTCTCCAAGAATAGTATGGGTCTTCCCACTTCCTGTCTGTTTAACAAATAAGAAAGTACATTCCCAGATATATGCAGTCAATAAAGGAATAGAGTGAATAGATTTCACCATTCCCTTGTTACTTCAACTTTCAGTTTCACATATAAGAAAGTACATTCTCAGATATATGCAATCAATAAAGGAATAGACTGAATAGATTTCACAATACCCTTAGAACTTGGACTTTCAAAACCATCTGAATACAAAATTCTTAAGAAAAGTGTGCATGATGTCTTTGGCTATAATACCAAACATCCCCTTAACTTTATAAGTATATGGGACCCAACAGAAAACACTCCCTTTCACTTGTGATCTTAATTATAGGAGACCCAGAAATAATAAATTCCACTTCCAAGTTGTTATTTAAGGTACAGTGGTCCTGTTTAATTATACTAGTATAACTATAGCCTGCTCATATATATAGATAGATAGATAGATAGATAGATAATAGATAACTGAATTCCAATTTCCATTCAATAACATGATTCATCATTCTTACTCGTATCAAAAACCCGACAGCCTCTTTCCACCCACTAGATGTTGGTCTTGTCTACCTGTTATCACATATATAGTAGCCAGGCTACCATATTCTATTTTTCAGACTCGGTACATTTTTTCAGCCAGATCTCCTACATATGAGATGATGAGATGAACAGTTGTGATGGATCATCATGTTACTAGTGAACTATAGTACTCTCCCTTGCCAGGACTGAGCCTCGGGACATTCATATTTGTAGACTGATATAGTCATCTAGTCATTTGTAGAGCAGTTAGTGATGCCCAGATTTGTATCAGTGTTTCTAATTGGATAGATGATGGTTCAGATGGATATATTTGCATGGTTATGACTCAGTTTATACTATATTGTGTTATGGTTATCAGTGCTCTTATACTCATTTTAGTGACATGTATTAGCATTTAGTGTTATGATCTGGTGGTCATATAAATATGTGGACTTGGATGTATCTATATTATGTATTGATGTCCCTACTCAAACTTGGAAGTTCTTGATCTATACTCATTGGTTTTACCCTCCTTAGGGAGAATAGAGGAAGTCACTCCCACCATTTTTTGGCTTGCTAGTGTTGGTTCCATCTTGCACTGTCTCCACCCATCCATTACCTTCCAGTTATGTTTTATCCCGACCTACTGCTTGACTTGTGGCATGGAGGACCTTTCCCCCGCTAGAGCCTTTGTTGGACAAACCTCCCTGTTTATTTGTGTCTCGGCTCTGAGTTAACTAGGTTGTGTTTGCTTACCTGAAACAAGTAGCGCTGCCATCAATACAATGTATCTGGAAATGAAATGAATATCTTGCAAAAAAGCTTATTCATGAAAAGTAGTGTTTTTCAACATACGTGAATGAAAGGATAGCCTAATGAAATTGGCTCTGAAAAAGATTGTAATGAAATATCTTAAACATTCATGAAAAGTAGTGTTTTTCAACATACATGAATGCAAAGCCTAAAATAATAAAAGTCCACATAGAAGTACGTAGACCAAGGCTATGAAAATCAAAGGCCCAAAAAAGCAATGGTTCCTAAAAGTTCTATCTAAAGATTGTTGGCCTTACTTGTATTGAGTTGGATTGTAAGCATTTGTCAAGGTGAGTAAGCTCCTCTGAAGTAGTTCACCCATTTGTGAGGCACTGCCATCCCCTTTGTTATTGCTTGTCCGGCATATGGCTAGAGTGTGCATTCCCTTTCCATATCCAAAATGTCATAGTGTTGAGTTGATGGTCATCCTTTGTCCTAGCCTTGAAAATTTTAGCCCTCACCCTTCACTAGCAAATTGACTACAACTATGAAGTGAGTATGGTCTTGAAAGTCTGATGTACCGCCAGTGAGGTGACTGCTACTTGTTATGATTGTTACTTAAATGATTTGTAGAGCATGTCTTAGCCTTTGAACACTTGCAGCATATGGATGCCAGCCTGAGTTATATTGGTTATCTCATCATTTACAGGTTATTATTTTGTCTATTGGATATTGTTGATGATTAGGCAGAGACCTGGAAAGGGTATGAGTATATACCCTAGAGGGATTTGGACTCTCTGAGTCTAGTGAGACAGCTTGTTTTCAGTTCACGACACTTGCAGAGATGATCAGGTTCATTTTACCCTTCTGATGCAGTTTTGCTTCATTAGATGATGTGTCTGAGCAGGGAGATGTTTTTATTGGATCTCCTAGGGCGTTGTTTGGGGCATAGGGGGTGCAGCCACTTGATTGTACCATAGTACCCCCCCTCCCAGAGAGCCTAGTGGGCTCAGTTGGACAACGCAGGCACCCTAAGAGGTTGTTTTGGCATGTTCACGTTTCTCGAGGCAGGTTAAAAAATGATTAAATGGCTACTGAAGAAATCGATTTGGGCTACTGAGACAAGGAAATGGCATGGGATGAGTCATGATGATGAGAGTGATGTCCTCCAGACCTTCTCCAGCAGTTGCAACACGAGACTGGGCCCACACCTATTTTGGGGGCATTTTTATATTATTTTCTGGGGCTTTTGGGAGGCTCACCATTTTCTCAAGGATGCACAAAGTCAAAAAATTAAAATATTATATTGTTTTATTGTGCCATGGAGACACCCAAAAGGAGTTAGTTAACACTCCATGGACCCACCATGTACTTCATTTATTTCTTGTTGAGTGGGGTACCCTCTTATGGGTGATCTAGTCCACTTTGGTACTTTATGGTTATATTGATCCATGTATTGTATATTGAGCTCATCTCAACCATTGATTAGAACATTTATATCTTTTAATCTTAGCCACTCGTTTTGAAAGTGGTTAGGATTTTGGTTCTCTCGTTCCTATTTAAAGGAGAGAACTTCTCATTTGTAAGGGGTCTTTGGCTCTTAGATCTGATTAATAGAAAAACTTTCTTGTGGATATTTTTGGATCTCCTTTACATCTAGTGTTCTTAGATGGTAATTGGAAAGTCTTTTGCTTCCTAGCATTCGGGAAAGTTGTGTGAGATCTACATTTTTTTCGGGATCATTGTCATGTCTACAGGAGAGCGAATTCACTTAGGCGTTTTTGCAGGGGGGCCTCAGCTTGCTTGGACTAGCTTCGTCTGTAACAGGGGGTTTTCATTAGCTTCATTGTGATCTATAATTAAATCTTGTTATTTTTCTGTAGATCTTGTCTTTTTCTCATGACACAGTAAATCTGATATTGTTGACGTTTGCTTGTGCAGGAGAAAGGGCGCATTGGTCACATAGAGCAAAACGTTGGGCTTAGAAAACACACAGGTCTTCTCAAATTGATCGAGATAGCAGGGATCATCACCTTCAAGGCATCTACAAGGATTTCTAGGTAAGATCTGTAGGTTAGTTCCTTTCTTCCGGATCTCAATCCATTGACACATGCTTTTCTTCATTTTACTGAAAATTCCATAAATAATAAAAAAACCAAAAATACTAAAAAATAAATCGCTCGATCTATGGACAAACCGCTGCTGGGTTTTGTAGATCGAGTCTTCCCCTCCCTAATTCACCCTCAACGTTGATCTGAAAGTGGCTGGTTCGCCCTAGATCTAGAAAACTGTCTGCTCAAACCCTAACGCTCCTCATGGAAATTATGTCTTTTTCCAGGATTTGATTTTTCTGGCAAAATTCCTTCTTGGGTTTGTAGATCGGGTCCTCCTCTCTCCAAATCACCTTCAACGCTGAGCTAGATGCTGACAGGTGTCCCTAGATCTAGGAAACTGTCTTCCAAGACCCTAGCACTCCTCATCATTTTTCTGACTTTTTCCCAGATCTGATTTTTTGGCATTTTTCCAACTTGGGTTTGTAGATCAAGTCATCCTCATTCCATTTCTCCTCCAACGTTGAGCTAGTGGTCTCCAAATTGTCCTAGATCTGAGGATCTGCCCTTCCAAACCCTAGCTCTAGCCATCTTGCTGCTGGTTTCTCTCATAAACTGACTTTTTCGGCCAAGTACCTTTCTAGGTCTATAGATCGAGGCATCTCCCATGTGGGTCTCTTTCAACGTTGAGCAGATAGTGACTCCATTGCCCTAGATCTGACAAGGCATTGATCTCCAACCCTAGCACTAGCCCTTCTTGTGCCTCTTTTCCCTGCAATCTAATTTTCCCCTAATGACTCGAGTACTTTGATATTGTCATACCTGTCATCGAGTCTATCCATCAATACTAGATAGCCCCAATCATGTCCTTGCCCTCACTGCATTGGTTACGTTTCCCAAGGCAGCGAATATCCTCACTTGTCGCTAGTACCTCAACCCCAAATATAGTCTTTACCATATAGCTCACCTCGTGACATCATCCATAGATCTAGGGTCTCCACTACCTTACACCTTACGTACCTCGAGTCCATTTGATCTGATCTGGTGTCTAGGTTGGATCTCTCCTGTCAAGAGTAGATCCGGGTCTCCCACTTTGTTGTCTTGGGCTAAGACACATAAAGTGAAGGCTGCCTTGATTGGCGTGACAACCATCCATTTGGGAGTCTAGGCAGTCTTGGTTCCACCTCCTTAGTTGCTTGCCCCTCTACCATCCATCCTGGATCCGCTTCACATAGGCAACTACAAGGTTGGTGATAACACTACCTACCTGAGACACTCATCAAGCCACAAGAACTTGTCATAATCTACTACTAGTAGTTGATCTCTAATGCTTCTTGTTAATGATTTACGTGATGTAGTTCCTCGTTCTAAATGTTTGCTAATGAGTTCTCTTAAAAAACCGGAGACAGTCTAAGCAAAATTTTTACATTTGTTATGTTTAGAATTGAGATCATGATCTAGAAAAGGAAAAGATTTATCTTTTATAATTGAAAGTTACATTTCATTTTAATTGGCTATGTCTATTGTGAACCCAAATTAATAAGTTAAGCATAAATAACCCCATATAGGACAGCTTCAAACCTCAACACAAAAATTTTCTGTAGTTCATATTTGTAAAAAATAATTAAAACCGTCATGAAGTTAGTATTTGGAAATATTTCTCAAATAGAATTCTTACTTGTGCAGGCTTTGAACTATTGAATCGAAATGGATGTAATTACAATAAATATATAAGTAAAATCTGTTATGTGCTAACACTCAATAGTAAAGTGTTAGTTGGAGACATCAATACTTGTGTCACTTTATATGTGACCCATGTAATATTAGTAGTCAAGGGTTAGTTGGTTTAACCACCTAACCAACTTAGGGTGTTGTAAATATATCACCTATGGTGATTTATAGGGCGTGAGAAATGTATCGCTGCAATGTTAACTGTTATCAGTGTCACATCTATACTAGCCAGGGCTACCATGATGCAATAGACCATATTTTGTCCTAGACCAAAACCAGTCCTACATTGAATATGAGCACATTTAGGGCAACAATGATCAATCGTTGAGTACATGCAAAGTGTCAGTACAATGATGGCCTTTTCCCTTTGTTGATGAGCCCTTTGCTGAACCTGGAGGGAGGCTTGCTATGTCATGGTATGCTCTAAGCAATGAAGCATGAGTACAAATTACTATGAGATTTCCTTGTCTTGCCAGTATATCAAAGAAAGATTCAGTGCAGGTATATGGTTGAGCAAGTATATGGCATGAGGGTTGTGCATTATGGTCATCTTTTACTTATCTTAGTAGATTAGACTTAGCTTGGTAGTGATATCTTTGGTGATCATTATCCTCTTGAGTGTCAATTGGGAGCAGTTGAGCAGTGTCAGTGTTGTGTTAGATGTGAGGTTGTCGGTAGGATTATCTTTTGTAAATTAAGTTCATCTCCCACTTATTGGTTAGCACCAACTTTCCACTTGTCTTTCTGTCCACCCGTATCATCCATGCAGTAGGCTACCCTGTGACTATGAACGTGACTAGTATGATCAAAGAGCCCTCCCTCACTATGACCTCTGTGTATTGATAGGCCTCAATGTTTACTTCTATCTCAGCTCTGAAGTGTGAAGGTGTCCCCATTAGTCCTCCAAGCAAGTTCTTCTACCAGCATTACATGCATCAGTGCGATTTATGCTATATCTAAATAAATGCAAGCCAAAGAGGCTAAAGAAATGACAAATCAAACCAAAAGGCTAGAATGAAATGATATAAAAGGCCAAATAAAAGCAGTTGAGGGAAAATGCAAAATCAAAATAACAGTTGGCCATCTTAGAAGCGAAATGTAATGATTTTTCCTCACGAAACCCAAAAGGGCATGGATGTGAGATGGAGTAAAGGACTACTAATTCTAAGAGTCCCCTTGAAACTATTTAAAATAAAGTTAGTGGTGTACTCAACAGAATGGTTCTAGGAAAGATCCTCATGGAACCTGATTCAAGCTTGGAAGTGAGCTATAAGTTATGTTGCCGCCTAATTCGCACCTCAAGTCACGTGGCAGAATTATTCAAGCCACTGGATGCGACCTTGGGGGCAAGCTCGAGCCAAGTGTTGTCACCTAATACTCAACTCCTCCATATAGGCTAACTCCTAGCAAAACCAAGGGGGGTGGTCCCTATAAAAAGTAAATGATAAGGTTTTTACTCTACAAAATAAATGATTGATTTTAGGAGTTAAAAAGAAATAGATAAAATATGACAACAGACTATTGCAAGAAAGAGATCACATCAACAGCATATGATAATGTAAACATCATTCACAACATTTTGCAAAATTGATTTAAGCATGAAAAAAAACACATACAAGTGCCGATGAATATGGAGAGCTTGTAAAAATGAAGAGTCGTTGTCTCGTGTAAGTATTGCAGCTGTCTCGTTGGTCAATTTTAAATCTATTAATGAGTGATTAAGGGAGTGGGTAAATTGTTGGTCGATTTTATTAATATGGTAGTGATCTGGATTATTAGAAGGGAGAGGAAATTCCAGATATACCCAAGGGGTACGAGGAATGTGTCTGAAATTGCTTAAAAGCGGTTCTCACATCGAAATGTGGGCTAAACCGAAGTCGCAGGGGTGTGTCCAACACTACACCAAAAGAGGGTGTAGCCTGATAGGGCACTGTGGTCACTGTGTAGTGGTTCCCGCTTCACTTGAAGACTTTGCCCACAACTTAGCAATATTTGAAAAATGTCGAATTTTCGTTTGGGGATCAATTAAAAGATGAGACTAATTACTAGTCACTCAAATCATTTTCTGATAAACCAACTGATCAGACGAAATTGCAGCGGAAGTAGAGCATACAAGGATAAGAGCCTTGTTAATTTTAAGAATTTTAGAACAGATTTTCTTGTTTATTAAGACTCTAAGAGTCTCTTTGAAGTTTGTAAAACTTACTCGAGAATGCATGGGGTTAGTAGAGCAAAGGATAAGAGCCTTGTTCATTTTAAGAATTTTAGAACAGATTTTCTTGTTTATTAAGACCCTAAGAGTCTCTTTCAAGTTTGTAAAACTTACTCGAGAAAGCAAGGGGATTTTGCTAGAAAAAAAAAAAAATTTAAAGCAGTAAAGGAA
This sequence comes from Pseudotsuga menziesii, assembly GCA_001517045.1. NCBI lineage: Eukaryota > Viridiplantae > Streptophyta > Pinopsida > Pinales > Pinaceae > Pseudotsuga > Pseudotsuga menziesii. Next base: position 100,919 of record LPNX010668800.1, on the reverse strand, counting down.
ATATTTTTTAATTAATCTACCACAAATCTCTTTCCCCTTTCGGATAACTCGAGAATGCATGGGGTTAGTATTTATTTTCGTTGAAACAATAAAGTAAAACTAAAATCAACCAAACAAGAAAATAAAAACTAAACTAAAGCAAAAAATCAAACCATAAAAAAACACATCGACACAGATCCCCCAAGGGAGATGGGGAGTGGGCTCTTAGGAGCCTACTCTAAACGTTATTAAACCTTTTACAATTTTTTGAGAAATGCACTTTGGTCCTTATAAATCGGATCCAAAGGCTTACAAAATACTAAAAAAAAATATTTCTGTGAAGAGGGAAGCTCTGTTGGGCTTCTAATGGCTTGATTTCTTGAAATTTCACCAGAGTTTTCTCCTTCCTTTTCACTAATCCTGAAAAAACAGCGATCAAAAGAATGTGACAGACACCCAAAAAACACTTTAAGAGTGTCTTGGGAAAGTCTACAAAAAAGGTCTAAAAAATTCTAAGTAAAACTAGTTGAGAATGACCAAGTAAGGCAAGCTAGGAAGTTTGCCTTCTTAGGATCTTTACTTGCCTCTTTAAGAGAATGGAAAGCAAATCTTAAGCACTAAAATGCAAAATGGATGAATTAAAAGCTCTTTCAATTTTTTTAACCAAGTACTTTTAAATTTCAACCAAAAGAGAGCTAGATCTAATATTTTAGAGAAGAACTTTTAATTACTCAATAAGATCTAGACTTGAGAATTTAAATCTACTTTAGATACGTCTTTGAAATGTAGATATAAGCAAAGTAACAATAACCAAAGTAAACTTGAAAATTTTGGATCAAGAAGTAATAGAACCAAATGGAGCAAGAAGTAGAAAAGGGATGGTGACGCCTCCTTCGGTTAGAACAAAGGGATGATGCTTCTTCTTTCGAAATTACTGGAGAAGAGAAAGAGCCCACTCGTTCATCAAATGCTCCAGCTTAGGTTTCTTGTAAAATACCTTCAACAAAATGCAAAGAGGATTAAAAGCGCCTATGTGAAATGATAACAAGACAAGCAGCACTATAGATCCAAAAAATAAATCACATGATACCTGGTAGTCTATTAGAAAGTGGCAACAAGGAAGGTCTTCTAGCATTGCATGTGTCCTTGCATGCTAAGAAAACATTAAACTGGAAGCCAAATGTATTTAATGTGATTTTCCTAAGTTTGGAC
>LPNX010668800.1:59636-82524 GCA_001517045.1 Pseudotsuga menziesii | reverse complement strand
AGAGAAAGAATCCCAACCATGAGCAGAGGCCTCCTCATCAGCTAGAGGCTACTAATGTGGTTGAGCCTTACAAACCATTTTGTAGGGCATGCAAAGATTTCCATCAGGAATCTGGCTGCCATTATGCATGTTATGTCCAGGAACATGGTTATCCCGAGGGTTGCAGTCCTAGTACGTCTGCAAGCGAGCCTGAATTCATTCACAACGTAGGAGACATCTATGTTGACCATAAGGATAGTTAGAATCAAGCCAACCAGTTTCATCAACGAGTTGATTACTTAACTGAGTATTACAGGGAAATGCCTTCAAATAGCAACAATGTTCAAAATTTTAAAGGCATAACATATCAAAGTAGACCAAGGGAAGGACCATCTACCCAAATTGCTCCAAAGGTAACAATTTCTGACATTCCTCCAGAAATAAATGATAAGTCAGATTCTGTTGCTCTAACTTTTGATTTACGTAGTTGGTTAGCAAACTCTAAAGTCCCGGTTCTCGTGCTTGAATTATGGAAAATTCCTGGTCAAAAGGAGAAATTGTTGAAAATGCTAGAGCCTCAAATTGATATTGACCCCCTTCCTACCTCAAAAATAGTTGCACTTGAAAAAACTACAGTTCCCAAGAAAGTAACTTTTGCCAACACTATAGAATAGCTTCCTCCTAGTCAAGAAAATGTTTGTGGAGATCCCCCTGTAATCTTGCATACTAAGGACCCAAGAAAAGAAGATCACCCGCCCTTCTACATGTCATTGATGATAGGTAATTTTCTCCTACACAACTCTATGCTAGATTCAAGTTCAGGATCCAATATTATGACTAAGAAAGTCATGCAGCAACTTGGCCTTGGAACCACTCGCCCGTACCAAAATGTATGTGCCATGGACTCTAGACCCGTCAAAGTTGAAGGTATGATCGAAAGGCAGAATGTAAGATTAGCCAAGTATCCGGACATCCATGTTACGATGGATATCCTCGTCATAGATGTGTCGGATAAATAGGGCATGCTCTTATCTAGAAAATTCAGTGCAACTTTAGGGGGATCCATCCAAATGGACTAGACATACGCCACTGTACATGCATCAAAAGATTCATTGGTTAAGTTACATACTGAGAAAGAACAAAGATATCATGTAGAAAGCCCAGGGAAACCATCGAATGAGTATGTCAACTACTCAAGTGGACTAAGGATGTACCAGATCAACTCCACTTTCTTAGAGCCTATTCAAGAAAAAATTAAAAATTAAAAACTTAATGAAATGTGGAGGATGAACTTTGATGGAGCTTACTCTAAAGCAGGAAAAGGGGCTGGGATAGTCATTGTTTCACCCGAAGGTAAAGTTTTCAACTTTGCTTTCAAATTAGAATTTGAGGCAACCAATAATGTGGCAGAGTACGAGGCACTCCTACTAGGGATCAAGATTGCCAAGGACATGGGGACCAAATTGCTTAGTATTAAGGGGGATTCTGACTTAATTGTCCAACAAGTTAAGGGTCAGTTTGCATGTAAGTGTCAAAGATTAAAAAAGTACAGAAATGCAGTCTGGGATACAATGAAATTTTTTATGCCCTTAATATAGAAGCAATCCCTAGAGAGCAGAATAGTACCACTGACCAACTAGCGTTTGCAGCTTCAGCACTTTAGCCGTCAGATGAGATGTTAGAGGGGGATTGTCTTTTAGAAATTAACTTCAGACCTTCTGTTCCTGATAATGTAGAACATTGGCAGGCTTTCAAAGATGATGAACAAATCTTGAGATTTATTCATAATGTTAATGAGTTCTCTAACTTTAGAGTAAATGAGCAAGAGGAAAATAAAGAGTATCCTGGAGAAGGTGATCAGTTTAACAACCCTGTCCCACGTGGTCTAGTTGCTTTAGAGAACATCTTTGATAGGCAGGACAGAAAAAAGAGTAATGTTGAACAAATGAAACCTGGCGAGTACATTGAGATCAACATTGGAACGGAAACAAAACCAAAAATTATAAAAATTGAAAAGGAACCTCTAAAAATGAAAGGAACAACCTTATAAATTTGGTCAAATAATATAGGGATGTTTTTGCCTTCACTTATGACGAGCTTAAAGCATATAGGGAAGATGTTTTTCAGCACACTATTCCCTTAAAACCTGAATGTCAAAAAGGCAAGCCCTTTCGTTAAAAACTTAGGCAAATAAATCCTAAGTTAGCACCAATCATTAAAAAGGAGTTAGAAAAAATGTTAGCAACAGGAATAATAGCTCCTACAAGAAATTCAACATGGTGTTCTAACTTGGTAGTAGTTAGAAAAAAGAACGAGAGTTTAAGGATATGTATAGATTTCAGAAATCTAAACATAGCATGTCAGAAGGACAATTACCCCCTCCCCAACATGGAGACCCTCCTCCAACGGGTCACTGGATCAAGCATGATGTCGATGCTAGATGGTTTTTCTGGCTATAATCAAGTAGTCATTCAAGAGGAGGATAGGCATAAAACCACTTTCACAACTTCTTGGGGCACTTTCGAATATCTGAGAATGCCCTTTGGCCTTTTAAATGCAGGAGCTACTTTCCAAAGGGCCATGGATTATGCTTTCAAGGAGTTGATTGGTAAAATCATTGAGATCTATCAAGATGATCTTACTATATTTTCGAAAGAAAAATCCGGCCATGTTGGTCATCTCAGGCAAATTTTTGAGCGATGTAGGAAGTATGGCATCTCTTTGAATCCGGCTAAGTCAGTTTTGGGCATAGAAGAGGGAAAACTCTTAGGACACATCATCAATAAGGACGATGTCAAAATTGACCCTAAAAGAATAGAGGCTATACGAAAGATTCCCCTTCCTAAGAATGTGAAAGCCCTCCAATCCTTCAATGGTCATATAAATTTTATCAGAAGATTTATTCCTAACTTGGCCAAATTAATGAAACCTATGTAGGCCCTACTTAAAAAAAATGCCAAGTTTGTGTGGACTAGTGAAGGAAGGGAAGCCTTTGGTTCTATAAAGAATGCCATTACCAGGTCTTCGGTCTTAGTCAGCCCAAATTACGCGAAAAATTTCATGATCTTTTCCTTTGCTTCAGAAGACACTATTGCCGGTGTGTTGCTCCAAAAGAACTTCAAAGGGTTCAAGCAAACTATAGCATTCATGAGTAGAGCCTTGCAGAATTCCGAATTAAAGTATACCATCACGGAAAAGCAGGCTTATGCCTTGGTTAAGTCTTTAAAACATTTCAGGACCTATATTCGGTATTCTAAAGTTATTGGATATGTTCCCCACACTGCAGTGAAAGACATCCTGTCTCAACAGGACTGTTTAGGAATAAGGGGCACGTGGGTGTCCAAGATCCAGGAGTATGACCTTGAAATAAAGCCTACTAAGTTAATCAAAGGTCAAGGCCTTGCCCAAATGCTTACCCAAAAGAATGAAGAAGCTATTGAAATGATTGCCGAAAATAATGTTCCTCAACCAGCCATGACTCCTGCCCTTCAAGAGCTTGATAATCATTGGTATTCTGATATCATTTTCTTCCTTCTCCATCTCACTTGCCCGGATTACCTCAAAGGTCACAAGCGTAGGGCTTTGAGACTTAAGACTACTAGGTATTGCCTTACCCAAGAGGGTCTGGGCTGGAGAAACCCAGATGGTATCATACTTAGGTGCATCAACGAACAAGAATCTAAGAAAATCTTGGCGGAGTTTCACTCAGGATTTTGTGGAGGCCATTATGCAGCAAATACAACTGCCCACAAGATTTTGAGAGCTGGATATTATTGGCCCACCATTTTTGCAGATGCTCACAAGCATGTCAAGTGTTGCCAAGAGTGTCAGCTGTTCACTGGGAAGCAGAAGTTGGTTGCGCTTCTCCTTACACCTGTTGTGGTCCTTGCCCCCTTTCAACAATGGGGGCTTGATTTTATTGGCAAATTTAAGGATAACTCTAGCAATGGTTTTTGTTGGATTCTCACAGCAATCGATTATTTCACTAAGTGGGTAGAGGCCATACCTACTAAGAATGCCACTGAAAAGGTTGTTATTAATTTCATTGAGGAAAGAATCATCACCAGATTCGGAACTCCCCTAAAAATAACAACCAATAATGCCAAAGCTTTCAGTTCGGGAGAAGTAAATGACTTCTGTTTTAAATATGGCATTACCCTATCCCATTCATCAGATTATTATCCGCAGGGCAATGGACTTGCTGAGTCCACTAACAAAAATTTGATGACTATCCTTAAGAAGACTGTGGGTGACAATAAACGAGCATGGGATAGCAAGATTAAGTATGCAGTGTGGGCGGATAGGATTACTAAGAAGAACTCAACTGGAAAGTCACCTTTTGAGTTAGTGTATGGACTCACAGCCACCCTTTCGGTCAGCATGCAGATTCCGATCTTCAGAATGTTAAGTGAATATGGCACAGAACAATCAGAAATGGAGCAAAGGATCAATAAGATCATAGAGTTGGATGAATCTAGAAGAGTTGCCCTTGATCAGTCACTCAGACATCAAGAAAGCATGAAGGGCACGTTTGATAAGTCAGCTAGGCCGAGATCTTTCCAAATACGAGATACTATTCTCTTATGGGATAAGATAAGGGAGAAGCCTGGGAAGCATGGAAAATTTGATAGCCTTTGGAAAGGCCCGTTTATCATCCGCGACACTACTGGCACAAATTCATTTTTACTTAACACCATGGATGGAGAAATATTAAACTTGCCCATGAATGGCCAAAACTTGAAGCCCTGTTATCGAAACAACCTCCAAGATGACCAAGAGGTCATCCCAGGGCTTTTCTAAACCCATCCTTGTTGTATTTTAATGTACTTTATTTTTATATCATATTTTATGTATCATATCCATGTAGAATGTTGTATCTTAACTTTTGTAAATTAGCATTTGTATCATATTTCATCTCTATTCTAAAAAAGAAAAAAGTTTATTTCATGTACTTTGATTTGAAAAAGCAAAAAACATTTTTCTGGTATTTCATCGTGGCTTATTTTTATCATATACATGGGACTAAGACACTTTTGTTCACATGCAGGGACCAGAGATTCCTGGATTCTCAAGCACTCTCTTTGATCAATAGATCAAGCAAGTACCCGTCCCACAGTTGGAGCCAGATGTTGCCAATTTTTTTGTACCATAGTTGGATTACCTAAGGAGCCGCCAGTTGACAAACATGATAAATGTTTGTTTCCAGTGTATCAGATGATCCGCCTTTGTGTCTAGCCAGTTTTGGCTAGTCAGTTTTTGTTTTGAATAATTATGACTATGGCCCTGCGGGGTTTGTAATAAAATGTGCTAGTAGGGTGTTTTGAGTGGTTCGGTCTTCTAAGACATAGAATTTCAACTAAGGTATTCCAGGGAGTTTTTTGCCTTTGACAATTATGCTTTGCCTATAGCCGAGTATAATTGACGAGGTTTTCTCCCGCTTCCTCCAAAGCTAGAATGCCCAATTTTGAATTTTGGGCCTTGGGGGGTTATTAGAGCCCAACTGAGTATATATGAACATACTAAACATTGTTAGAATAGACTATGGTCATGTCTTAAGTCACTAGGACCCTCAAAAAAAATTCCAAAAAAATTTTACCAGACGCATCAAAATTTTTATTTCTTAATATTTTTTTTCCCTAAGTTTTTAATTAAATTTTTCCATAATTTAAATGGAAAAATTCAATTTGTAATAAGTTAGTCATCCGAAACCCAAATTCAAAAATTGAAGGCTCTAACCTTAAGCCAAAAAATCATTCATGATCAGCCGGCCAGCTAGCACCAAGTTTCAGATCATCATTCAACCATATAACTCATATTTTCTCAAATAAGTCAGTTTTGGGGAAAATATTGATTAATTAATAAAAATGATTATTTTGGAGAAAATCCAAATCTCTCCAAATTAATCCGAATTCAGCAAAATGAAATGCAGAATGACATGGCATCGGGCATTAATGATGATTAGAGTTAACAAAACTCAGCTTCAGTCAACATTCAGTGAGCATTGAGTCCTCATCCACTTGGCCAATTCGCCTCCTTCAGTGATGACCACGCTTGGGTGAGTTGGAGCTTGCTTATTGGCTTGGTGTTTTGATTGAGGTTGAACTGGGACTTGTATTGATGATCTCTAGGTATTGGCTCCTCCATACCTAGCATGTGACTCCTCCATACCTAGCCTGTGGTTCCTCTTCAAGCTCTCACGCCTCCTCACAGTGCTCACGCCCTCATCTCGTCCAAGGTTGCGCCCTCACACGTGTGGCTTCATCAGGGGTTGGTATTCAATGATTAGGGTTGGATTTGGGGCGCTTTGCCTAGCCGAAGGCCACCCCTCACTCACACCCACTTATTTGAGGTTTGGGCTCTCAGTTATGTGCCAAGCCGGTTAGGTCAGGGTTTTTGGTTTTAGGGTTTTGGCTTGCTTTCATTGCATAAATAGAGGCTCTTTCAGCTCTATCAGTGTGGAAATTTTTGTGTAGAGAAACTCTGGTGAAACTTTGTAAATGCTTGTTGCTTTCATGCAACCATTGGAATAAAATTAAGGCTTTAAAGGCTCATGTGGTGTGATATTGTGGATGATTGCACTTGATGGATGAGATACTGTTGTTTTAATTTTTCTCTTTCTTGTCAATTTGAGATTGTGAATCTATGCTTTAGAAGGCTTTTGCAAGCACATAAGAACAGGTATTTATAATTTTCAAGTTATATGTTTATTAATTTACTTTTAGAGATTGAAAAAGAGCACTGCTTTATTCAGTTATATTTCATGCTACTTTTTTATTTTAAATTTGTGAACAATACATGATCTAATCCTTTGTTTGGCAAGTCTATAAGTTGTTATTTTGCAGATCATTTCATCCAACCAAGCAAAAGTTTGAGCTCAGCTGCATCTTCTCTTGGAGTCAAGTACAAATTTCCAACAATTGCATGCTATACGAGATCCAAGTGTCTTTCAAAGATCCACAGGTTTAATCGGTTCCTCCCTACTTTTATTCATCTTTTGAAGTAAAATTTCTGATTTTTGGGTTAGGCAAGGTTTGGATCTTAAGTTATTTATCTTTCACCAAACTATATGCCCTTGTTGGTTGTCCTCTTTGCTAGTTTGCAACCTTCTTTCACTTTAGTTTGCAGCCTCTTTCTTCGCCTCTTTCGTTGCCCTCTTTTCCTCTTTCTTCTTGTAGTTTGCAACCCTATTTTGGCCTTAGTTTGCAGCCCTCTTTTGCCTTTGTTTCAGTCCTCTTTTTGCCTTTTTTCTTCTCCATTTCGTAGCTTCTTCTTCTATTTGTTTTCCTTCAGTTTCATTGTAGAAGTTTAGTTTCTTTTAATTAGTTTATAGATCTAATTTTGTTTCATTTTGGACTAACATATAACAAGTTAATGTTCAAAGCTCTTGTTTTCAGGGAAGTCAAAAAGAGCCCAAAGGCCATAAGCAAGCAAAGGAGCAAACAAAGAGCAAAAAAGACCAAAACACCTCCCTCTTCTTTCTTTCCCTTTCTCACCTTGCTCATTCAAGAAGAGCCAAAACACATCAAAAATATTGTAAAAAAGTTAATAAAGAGCACGTGGGATTACGGCTCCCACAACCCCTCTTCCCCCATTTGGGAGAAGCTTGTATCATCCATTTTTCATGCTTGCATATTTGTTTAATAAATTGCTAAAAGTAGAATAGGATAGAATAGTTTCAAATTGGTAGAGTTTGGGTTTTTTTCATTGAAGTTAGATAGTTTATTTCTGGAAAAGTTCATCTTGCATAAAATAGAAAAAGTAAAAAAGTTTCTTTATTTATTTACTTAGCTAGTGCAAAGTTTTGTTTACTTTTGATATAATATTGCAAAAACCCTAAAATTTATCAAAATCTCTTGAATCTCACTTTGTGGATCAAGAGTGCTCTATATCGAAGAGTTTTGTTTTTCGTTTGTTTTTGTTTACTTACCCCCATGCTTTCCCAATTAGGGCCTAATAAATCTGAAAGAGACTCTTGGGTAGTTTAGTTCATTAATTCTTTCTTAAGCTTAATCAATTAATTAATTAAGTCTCTTGAACTTGCCATAACCCAAGTCAAGAGCACTCTTTATCGAAGAGCATAGCTAGTTTGCACTTTTCTTGCATTAGGCATTTAGATTAGTTAAGTCTCTTGAACCTTTGTCATAAGACAAGGTCAAGAGCGCTCTCTGTCGGAGAGTTTTAATTAATTCACTTAATAAAATTTGCAACTCACATTCCCATAATTAATTAACTTCGTTGATTATCCTTCACCTAGTATGCTCTGCTGACTTTCGGGTTGGTCTCGTACTCAGAATGGTGAACGAACTTGCTAAGTTCGCATAAGAAAAACATAATAAAACTTAACCCCATAACCAACGCATCGGCGTTGTAGAAGATTTCTTAAGTTCTTCTTAGTAGAGGCGTTGGAACTCCCCGCCGTATAAGCTTCTCAGCTCCCTGGTCAATCTTCGCGATACCAGCTTGGGATACTGGGCAAGCCATCATGTCTCCAACTGATTAACTTGGAACATTTTCTCGGCTATTGAACACTTTTTGCTGACACCATAAGCAAGATCATTTAAAACACTTAAAAAATACCAAGAGCACTTGCACAACGTTACATCCACTAGCTTTATTTCAGGACTTGGATTTATTTCTTAAAAGGCATTGCAGAGCTTTGACTCCATAAAGGCACTGGTGTATTAATCTATGCTTTATTGTTATATCTAGATCACTTATCTTTGGCATATTTAAATTATTATCTGTGAATGCATCATTATTTTATAAAGTCTTGAATTATTGTCTATCTTTTAATTCTTGCAACGTGGATTGCTTTGTCTTATGTTTTGAATTCATAATAAACAAACACATTTAATCACAATAACTCCTAAACAACACCCATCCACATTCGTAACCAATTGAAACACTTTAACTATATTGAGCCATAGAAACTCTTTGTTAGGGACTACCCCCCTTGGCTTCGTTAGGAGTTAGACTAAATGGAGGAGCTAGGAGTAGATGACAATACCTGGCGCTGTGTTTGCCCCCAAGGTCACACCTCTCCCACTTTCTCAAGTGAGTAGACAACTTTCGGAAGATTTCTGCTGCCGATGTACAATCGACAGACAACAAGGCTATCATGGACACTTAGGAGGAAAGAAATGATTTAGTACTGATAATCAAGGAAATCATTGGTTAAAACAACAAGTTGCAGGCTCAAAACAAAAGGCTAGACAAAAAGCTAAATTGTCTCTACAAAGCTACAACAACAACAAAAAATTCCCCTAAAGACTAGCTAAATGCTCAAGCGAGTCAGTGTTTTTTGAGTTTTTGAACATCTATGTCAATATTAGCACTATGCAGAATTCTTATCATGTAACTAGATTCAGTTTAAATCCTTTTAGCAATATTAGGAGCATAGGTAGAGCTGCTATAGTTAGACTCTTGTTTGACATTTGGTCTGGATTTCCTTCAGGCCGACCAAAATTTTGAATTTTGACTATATGTATATCTTTTTTATATATCAATAGAAGAGAAACTCGCTGACAAAAAAATAGAATCACTCCCAAGGGTGAATTGAATCAATTAACCAAGTGAAATTACCTATTGCTCAGAGATCTTCATCATTCCAATAGTGGAGAGGGAGGTGGGGGAGTTTCACCCAAACTGGGACAGCAGAAGAGATATTTTTCTCAAGGTTGAACGACAGATCTTATTTGTTAAGACACATACCCCTAGGCCCCATGAAGTAAGGCCCATTTCTGAATATGAGATCTCGATCTTCCTTCTTTTCAAACAGGAAAACAAAATATCCCCTGCCACAAAAGCTTTGTTACACTTCTCCTTGAATGAGAGGTCTCCAGTTTTTGCTTAAACAGGTTTCAATAGCGCGGGGTGACAACCAGAGCCCGATGAAGAGACCGACAAGCTCTTTCTCTATGAGAGCGACTGCCTTGCGTTTGAAGGCAGTTGAGGAAAGCTTGACGTCAGGAATTTCCACTCTCTTGACAAATCTTGAGTCCGAAGCATGAGAACTGCTTAGGGGGGGACCTGAGTCCAAAGCATGAGAATTCTCTTGACAAATCTCTGAAGGTGCAATTTTTTCCAAAAAATTTTGCACTCTCAAAGAGGTTTGCACCTAGAGGGATTTGATCCCTATCAAAGCATGATAAATTCGAATTTAAGATGGATCTATACTGGGTGAGCATTTACTCCAAAACATTATGTGCAGAAGTGCATGAAAGTTTACCATGAACATTTTCTTTGTGTATATGCTAAATAATACCTTTAGAATTATAAATAAAGGACAAAATAATACTAAATATCGAAAAGGTAAAAGTACACACCTGTCCATACGCGAACATGCAACTATTATAGCCTGCTAGGCAATTCTCAACCATCGGAGCACCTATAACATCAAACACTTCTTCCTGAAAAAAAAACATTATCGTATAAGCTACTGGGAATTTCAGAATGGTTACCCATTGCTAGAAACGGCACCATTTTTCAGTTGACAGAATGCATTCTGATTCTTCTGATCATTCCATCAATTTCTGAAGTTGCAGTCTGCCTCGACTAATTGTAATTTTTTGCAAACCGCTACCGAATGAAAACGAGACGAACCTGCGTCACACTCTCGGACGCGACATAGTCGAACGAAAATTGGCTTTCCGGCTGCCCGAGCCACGTTAACGCACACGCGCTTTCCTGTCTGATGCATCTTCCAAAGCCGTGGGAGGCAAACTCCGGGATGCTGAGCGGCCGGATACGAATCATAACCTGAATAATCACGCGCATTTAAATTCCCGATAGTCAACGTAAAAATTTACCCGCTGATGACAGAATTAAACCTAAATTTCTAGGAGCGATAAAGAAATGAAAGAGGGGCAAAAAATATAACGAACCTGCACGTTGGCATCAGTGACGCGATGAAGATCTTGAAGATCGAAATGAGGAGCATCCCTGCACTCGTATTTGACAAATTGGGGGCTGTTAAGCCTTTTGGAGCTCTGCGAACGGGACAGAGACGTAGGAGTGGATTTGCCACTGACGTTAGAGATGTTATCGGGACGATTAGCGAAGCTTCCGGTGCTGGAAGAATCTGTGCGGCTGATTGAATCGACATCGCTCTCGGCCCTGCGAAGACCTGCACGTCCTTTAGCCGCCGGGAAAGAGGCCGAGGACGAATGCAAAGGATTCCTCGGAAGATTCGACATTGCAGCTCATAGGTGGATTAACTCCATCGCAAATTGATATTTAAATTCGAACTCTCAGACTGAATCTTCAATGCAAGATGACTTCTCTACCGCATACCGGGGGTTTTAAGGGCATCGTATATTTGGCCACCTTCTCCCGCCAAGTGATGGAAAGATGTTTGAACAGACCAAATAGTGTTGCATCAATTTCATCGCATGGCTTCGTTTAACTAAAGCACTAATATAAGAATAGTAATTTTAAAGTTGTTTAAATTTTTTAATTGTAAAGCTAAAGTGTATCTAAGAGGAAAATTTTAAGATATTTAGGTGTGTAACTTTGTGGGGGACATTATCAAGTGAGGCTTTTGCACAGTTACTAGAAGATTTGACTTTTTATTTATAAATATATCTTTTCTAAACTTTTTATTTATAAATATATCTTTTAACTATTCTAGTTAGTCTATATGGCTAAATATTTAATAAATTAGATATTGTTTATATATATATAATTTATTACTTTGATAGATATATATATTAGATTTATAAATAAAGTAATTTTAGTAAAGAGATATACAATCAGATTTATAAGTTTTAAGAAATTAATACATTAGTAGTTTTAAAAATTAAGTTATAAAATAAAATAATAAACTAGATTATGTTTATTTTAATTGAAAGAAGAAAAAAAATTATAATATATATTTTATTTTTAGTTAAATTGTACTTAATTATAAATTTAAGTTAAATTGTACTTAATTATTATTATATTTAAGGTAATTAGGTTAATATTTTAGTATTTTTATTAGTTGTATAAAAAAATTATTATTTACAACAATTTTTTTGTGTATAGTTTTATTATAATTGTTTATATTCTAGAATGCAATAGTCTAAATGTTAGATGTTTTCAATCTTTTTCAAGTTTTTTTACATAATAGGGCAGAAATTTTAGGTTAATTCTTGAAAAAACATAAAATAGTTGTTAAAATTGCATAAATCTTGGTGCCCTTGGCTAGGATGTTGAACCCATCAATGCATTCAAAAAAATGAAGGAAGAAATCTCAGACACACAAGAGGATTTCGTTTCACATAATTACATATTTTCTTTTAATGATTAAATTATATTAATATTTTTCTCATAAATATTAATATGAGGTTAGTATTACTAATAAAATGGTTGATTAGCAATAGAAACCTTAAAGTTTCAAGTGATTAATAATAGTGATGCAATAGGCAAAAACCTTTTAAGTTTAAAAGCAATTCTTCAAGCTTTAAAATTATCAAAAAGGTTTGTCTCTCAAAGACAACAAAGATTGATAATATATCTCCTTAGAGAGGGAATAAATCTTTTAGGTAATCTTCAAGTTTTTAAATTATAAAAAAAGTTTGCATCTCAAAGATAACTCACTTTGATAATATTTGCTTATCTAATTTCTTTTAATGATTTGTGTTCCTAATTCTATCTCTAATAATAAATATTTATTTTATTCACTTTTTTTATATGCATTTTATTTATGTACTATTTTTCAAGAAAGAAAAATCATGCCCCTTGTTATTCATGAAAATAAAAAATATAAATACAGCCAAGTTTTTTGACATCTCTCAAAAAAAAAAAAAGTTATATCAAAAAAGACAATCATACATTTTTCTTATAAAAGAAATTCACCTTAGAAAGTTGTTAATGGGTTTAAAGAATAGACCAAATTAAAAGACATCCACATACAGTATATAAATACAAAACAGAGCAAAAATTACTGCCAACATACAGAATTATGTCCATCTACTTCAGAAATAAAATTGAATCTTTATAGATCAAACAACATTCTATATATTCTTCAATAAAAAATCATCTACAACGTTTCGAATAACAATGTTGAAAAGCCCATATTATACTCCCTTAAAAACATGATCAATTGAAAAATCCACAAAAAAAATCTATAAACACATTAACCCCATGATTAACCCTCATGCACCAATGTTCTAGATATAATTTTATTTATGTGTACTTTATTCATATTTTATTGCATTTACTTTATTTGCGTTTTATACATTTACTTTATTTGTATTTTATTGTATTTTATTATATAATATTTTTTGGCATTATATTTTTATTTTTTTTCATGTATCCATGTTGTTTGATCTTATTATTTACTTTATTTGCATTGTATTTCACCCCCACTTTTATCATACGGAATGAACTTTTTCATTTTGAATTTTGCTTTCTTGTTACATGTCACGTTTATAAATAGTGTGTTGACTTTATGATTTCAAGGATTATTCTACCATGTTGAAGTGAAAGATTTATCCACATCTTAACATTGTTGCAATTGTATCTTTGTGGAAAGCACGAGTGGTTATGCATGGTGTTAGGGTTTTTTTCTCAAATAGATATACTTAAAAAAAATCTTTACACAGTTTAATTGTTTAGAAAAAAGAATATTTAAAAAGGAAAAATAATAGGAGAAACGAAGTATCATAAATATAATATTTGGGAGAAAAAGAGATAGTCAAACTAAAATATAATTAATAATGCAATATCTAATAAGGCACTCGAAGATAATTTTTTCAATTTTAATAGCTTTTTTTGACTCATTCCACCACTATTTTGGTATCCCAAACACTTGGTAACATGGACATGCCTTTTCCAAAGTATTTAGTGAGGCATTTAAATCTCTACCCAATTATTTAGTCCCCGCGTAGACCTAGCTTGAAGGTGGTGTAGCATATGTCATTGAGGTACAACATCCTCTTCTCCACAAGGGCTAAGGTTGCCTTGGTTGTCTCCATCAAATGAGCCCTAGTATTTATATTAATCAACTAGAGAGAGGTTTTATATTCCTTTTTTTTTTTTGTTTTAAAGGTAAGTGTGCATCTTCATAAATATACTTGATTTTGTAAAACACCTATAATGGGAAAAAAAGTTTATCCTAAACTATTATTGCATTTCTATTAATCTTAAGTAACGAAGAGAGAGTGGGCCAAACAAATGATCTAACCTTCGGCTACAGAATGGGACTGAGGTATGCTTGTTTTCCTGATGAACGACTTCTCAATTAGCTATCCCCTCTCTTTCCGTAATGCAGATCACTTCCGGGCGATCCATCTATCCCGTGTTCCCTATATTCATTTTCTCTGCCCAGCTCCAATGTTGTGTGGTATACTTGCCTTGTGCCGCAGAACCAGATAACTACCATTTATATATGAGCTTGCATGGAGAAGTTTACCTTGTCCTTTGTGACAATAATAATAGATATTAAGACCAGTCATAGTACCTCGACATAGCCCCATCATAGTAGCAATAGTCAATTAATCATTCATTGTCAAGATTTTCTATGAGTATAGAATAACCTATTTCTTAATGCCCGATTCTTTCTCTTTCTTTCTCACTTGTCGTTGTTATTGTTATGGCTGTTGTAGTTCAACCTCTCTAGTTCTACTAAATAATCAAAATCAAATCATTGATTGGTGTCAGGTCATAAAAACAGCATAGGGGATAGGCTATAACTCATGGGAATCCCCATAGGCCCTATCGTAGTCAGTCCCTAGTTCCTTCGGGTGTGACCAGCAGCATGAGAGTCCGTATAGCTCTTTGTATGTATGGTATGTATGTCCTTCTGAACTAAATATAGTGGTTGTATTGTAACAACCATTCCCACCATTCCATTGTAACCATTCCCATTCTCATTCCCATAGAGAAGATTATCTCCATGTTATTCTTCTGGTTGACATATCCCCACATCCAAAAACATCCTAATTTACCATTTTGATCTAGTCAAAACATCATTTGGATGTGGATCCAATGGAAAGCTCTCCCATCATAAGGGATCTCAAATAGAAATTCTTCTTTAGTCATAACGTCATTTCCTGAAGTTTCTCTCTAGATCCAAATATATAGTCCTGGCATGATAGTTCCAGGTGGGTTAGTTAGTGGGTAGAACCATCTAAAAAAGGACATTTCAGGAAATGCGCATACCTACGTTGACCTTGTTGTCCCAGAAGTGTACCCCTTCCTTCTGTACTAAATATATTGGGGATTTAAACAAATAGGAGCCAGGGGAATCAAATTTTGCTGATGGACTTATTGGGTCCATTACCCAATATAGCCCTTAGCCCAGGAACCAATTTACCTAAAATAGCCACAGAAATCCATACGGACCATATCCTTCATTTCCTACCATGGGTGGGGCAACAGCAGCGAAACGGGAGCAAGCGGTCGGAGCTGCCTAGAAGAATACAAAATCATAACCCTGCAGCCGGGAAATGGGGTAATTCTACCCTTTGTTCATGGTAATTTATTAGGACCTCAGGGATGCATGCCCACAAACCTACCTATGATTTTTTTGCGCCTACCATCCAGACATCTACCACTCTACCTAGTAACCGGCTGCCTTCGCGAATATATAATCCTTTGGGGTTAACTTGTAATGAGAAAACACGTATATAAAATAGAATGGATGTAGCTTAGGTGGTTGGGAGGAATGAATGCTATCCTTTCCACCCAGGTTCTACTCTTGGAAGTGACATGATGCTCTTGTGGAGCCCTTTGTAATAAATGTTGTGAATGATGAGTTGGCCATGCCTTGATTCAGTTTGAATATCAGGTATTGGGATTTTCCGTGGAGTAGCCCTCTAACAAATGGTGAACCACATTTAAAAAAAAAAGTAACGAAGAGATAATGTAAGGAAGGGAATTGTCTTCCACCATCCATGTAGTATCTAATAATTGTTTCATACCATCATAAGAGAAAGTCCTTCCCACTTTACTACCCCCTTGGTAATGATACAACTTCCTTCCATACTTCCTTGGTAAATGTGCAATACATTAACATGTTTTTTATAATCTCTTATTCAACAATGCATAGCATATAGAGGCATGGCCTAATCAAGATCTTATTTGAAGTCATCCCAAGTTTAGCAAGTCTTGTTATTTCAACCTAGTTATATACACCTTGTATGGTTTTTAATGGTGCCTTGAGTATTTTAAAGGGATTTTGGGGCTTCATTTTGAAACATTGACGTGTAGCTGAGACTTGTACTAAATTTGCTAAAAGGGATCCATGGTCATACTATAGAAATATCCTCTACTTTGCAAAAAATATAACTAAACTTACCTGCATTTATATCGGTCCTCTGTCTTTCATCTTCTTGTCCATTTAGTCCAAAAATATTTTCTCCCTTCCAATCATTTCACCATAAATTCACCTTATTGTGAATTATAGCATTAGTGAGGTGTACAATTCCTATTTGAATAAGCCTTTGAATTAATCCCCCGTATAGTCTAAAACTATCATCATGCACAACCTAAGGATCAACGCCAACCCTAATAATATCTCAATTTCATATCTTCTAACATAGACAACTCCCCGTAAGGGGAAGAGCTAGTACTAAATAATTCCACATAATGGAGGAATTGGCAAAATATCTTTGTCATTTTACCAATGGGATCCCAACTTGTTTGGATTTTCCTTTCCAAATAAAATGGAAGCAATTCCTTGATTTGTTTTCCACTACACCCATAAGAATGTAATCCAATGAGTTCCAATAAAGGCTAGAATGCCTTCATGAAATTATTTATTTAAGTTAATCTACCTCCTTTGGATAGTCGGTGATTTGAACACTCGGTTACCATTTTCACCTCATTCTAATATAGTTAGTCCTAGCCCTTGGGTCCATAATTGTTTTGTTCTAGGAAAAAACCCATGTAGTTCATGGCTTTGTCAAATTCAAATACTTGGATGGCTGGGACCTGAATAATTCCCCTCATTTGATTGTCATTTAACCCCAAAAAATAGATGGATGTTTTTTCATATTAACTTCCATTCTAGTTGATAGATTATATAGATCTAAGGATTTGTTCAAGTACCATACTTCTCTAGTATGTTATTCCGAAAACATGGACAAAACTTTTCCCCATTTGCACTCCTTTCAATTTCCCATTTCATTCATATGCATCATTGGTCCTACTAAAGCATTCAAAACCTAGTAAGAACAACAAAGGAGATAGGGGACATCCCTATTTAAACCCCATGGAAAGGAGATACGAGACATCCATGTTTAAACCCCATGGAAAGGAGATACGGGACATCCCTATTTAAAACTCACAAAAAGCTTAAATAAATTAAATGTTGAGCCATTTCTCGATATAGTAAAAGATTATTATTTTAAGTAAAATTGATTTCAGGTCATGAACTTTCTCTTTTTGGGTTTCATATGAGCATGAAATTTTAAGTAGATTGTCAAAATTAAAATCATTGTCTTTACAAGTTGTAAGCAAACTTCGTTGTGACATTGATTCTTTGGGTGGCATCTTGAAATCACTTAGAAACAATAAAGTTAGTTTTGTTTTCCGTTAAAACAATAGTAACTTCTATATATTCAAGGATAAATAAAATGTAGTCTATCCTCTCGATGATTTGCACTTGGTGTCGTTGAGAGTATTGTCACAACGTTTGCCTGTATTGAATGTACACTCCATCCATCACTCCGTAGCTTATCGTCCATGGGAACCACTCGTTATCTTGGGTTGACATATCTGTCAACACGTAGAGCACATAATCCTTCAGAATTAATGTGGGATTTTCAAAATTGAAAGGCTAGCTTACAAACATCAGCTTTGTTCTCTCAATTTCTCCCACCCTCCTACCCTGCCTCTCCCAATCCATGAGCTCCTATCCAACCTCGCCCCTGCGTCCAATAATCCTTGTGCTCCATCCAAGATTGCCCATGTGTCCAGCAATCCCTATGCTCCATCCAAGCTTGCTCTCAGCCACTAACAACTAGTGGACAATGTACCAGTTATAAGCTACTTCAGTAATCCTTCACTGAATCATGATTTAAACTCAAAAATATGTCAAGTTGATAACACTTCAGGATTGAGATGAAAACGTTGTCGAGAATCTACTATGTGCACTTCAAATCATTATAGCCTAGGGTGTTTATGAAGAACATACTTGTCATTGATGACAATACATTAATGACAAAGGTCAAATTGGTGACATGAAGGACAAGGGTGACAAAGGATAATGACATGTATAATACACAAGGACAAGGATGACAAAGTATAATGACATGTAGAATACACAAGGAAAAGGATGACAAAGGATAATGACATGTAGAATACACATGGTGACAAGCAAGCAAGCACAATGAAGGTTGATGACAAGTTAAAATATGACAATAGACAAGCATGACAAGTATGACAAGTGTCAGTAAGAAGCATGGCTTGGTGCCATGGATTAATGACACGGCATATGGAAGAATTGATGACATGGAAAAGAGTGACAAATGGTAACTTGGGCATTGGAATGGCATGAATGGACAAATGACCCATTTTGTGGTCATTTGTCAATTTGATGAAATCATGAAGACCACACTCTTGTGGATGGACATATGCTTGATTGATGATGATCCATGATCCCATACACTTGACGATGTGCTCATTTGAAGGCTCCTATACCGTGATGACATGTTTTTAATATTGAGAAAATTCTCATGTATTTAATATTGAGGAAATTCTCTTGATGAAGCACATCATGACGAAGCCCATAATGAAGCCATAGAATGTAGTCCTTAAAAACACCTGTGTAAATCCCTTGGACAAGCACTCAATGCATTGAAGAAGCACATGGATATTACGCTTATAAAGTCTAAAACAAGTCAGCCCTAGACTTGTTTAATTGTCTTAAATTAAAATGTGCCTCAAATAAGTCAACTCCAAATGAATTTGACAGGTCAGCCCCAAATAGTGCAAAAAATTAGTATAAATAACTGTTTAACGTCCTCATTTAAGATGAAAAAAGAAATACAATTTTAAGCTCTGGTTTTCGGGGCTATTACTGAGGAATTTTTGGGTCTATGTATTGAGGCAGTAGCAAAGGAGAAAGTCTTACTCTTTTCTTTTAATTCGGGCATATACTTACTATGGATTTGGTGGTGGATAGAGACTAAGGAAATTCAGGACTAATATAGCAGTAGTAAATGGAGTGAGAGAATTCGGGGGTTTGAGAAGAGGTTTATAGCATGAAGAACGGTGAGGATATCTTCTTGTAGTAAGCTAAACTCTCGACCATTTGCACCTGAAATTTGGGGAGTTTTTTGGCCAAAATTCTGTGGAAATTGTTCAAAGGGTAGTTTTCAATGATTGGAATTGCACAAAATGGGTTCCCCAAGGGTAATCGAGGGTGCTGAATCCATTTCTACAATAAAAATTGAAATTTAAACACTGGAAATCTCATTTTCAACAACAAATCGTGTTGCCGGATTCTGACCAAACATGCCTGAAAAGTGCAAATGGTCTAGAGATTAGCCAACTTCTATCTTCTTTATGTGATTGAGATTTCAGGCTAAATCAAATGTAAGGAAGTTTCTCCATTGGTGTAAAATTTATTTTTGGTTAAGCATAGGATCGAGGCATCTCCGAATAAAAGACAAGTTTTTTTTCAATCTAGGGCATCGTTGAGGCAGCAACTTGGAGATTTGAATAGATGTTTTGGGATTATTATTGTCTCTTTCTTCTCGAGGACTGAACTTTGATTATCTTGATCATGTTGAGTAGCATGTGATTAGTGATGACAAAACTGGGCTGAGTCAAGACTGTAGAAACATCATTTGAACAAACTAAAGTTTGATTATGAACGTTGTGATGTTTTGAAAAGTTTTATTATAAGAACAAAACCTGACATGAACTGAAAGAAGATGTCAAGTATGTGAATAGGATGATGGCATGAGTTGACCTTAATGACATGAGCAAGTCCTTTATGCAGGAGAAATACCTTAATGTGTTGGCAATCCTTCGATGACTGACATGATTATAGAAGACATGTGCATAGATGAATTTGTAAGACAATTGGACAAAGATGGCCAGATTGATGACTATAACAGAGATAGATAAAAGATGAGGATGACTATTTTGACAAGACAAGTAACATAGATATGACAGAGTGCCTGCAGTATTGACAAGACATAGATAATCGAATTGATGATGTGACATATATATTTATGTATATGTAAGTTGGGTCTTGCTCATTCTTTCTTAGTTGGAACTAAGAAAAACCAAGAAGGGTCCTATGCCCTTGGCATACTGAGTTGGTGCTTCTCAATCAGTTGTAGCTGATGAAATCTTACTGTTGTAGTCGTGTGATTCTAATATAAAAAGATTACAAAGTTTATACTGTGATGTGTCTACGATGGCGTGACTTGATAGTATGAATGACATGATTAAATTTGTTGAATGATAATGATAGCTTAGTGATTGATGAAAGCATTGAAGTGAAATTGTTGAATGATATACATGTTAAGTATTTAAGAAGTTGAAATTTTCAAAAGGGTCGGCCCACTGATTCAACCACCTCGCCCCCCACCTCTTAGTATGCCATTGTGTCTAACAGTTTGATTATCTAGAAATCATGGTCTCTTTGAGGATCAGATGATCCTCCTTGCAATGTGCACTTCAATCTTTGAGTCTACTTATTGGCTTTGAGAAAGTGTCTAAGGTGAGGAATCATAGAATCCCATCTGAAGAATCGATTGTCTAAGTTGAGGAATCAAAGAATCGCATTTGAAGAATCGATTGACAAGTCTAAGGTGTGGTTGTATTTTAACGAACTTTCCTTGGGCTTCCCTTTTTATGTGGGGATGGGGACTCAGTTTACCTTTATGAAGGACACTCATTTAAATTTGAAGACTGGATTGGTCGAGCTTCAAATGACTATGTTGAATTTATGGCATTGAAGCTTTTCCTTCATCTTTATTTGAATGATGGGACTCAAAAGGTTCAGGTATTGGTGATTCTTGGGTTGATTGGAATCATAGGGTTCAAAAGGTTCAGGTATTTGGTGATTTTCAGGTTGTTCTTAGATGTATGACCTATGAATAGACAAGTAATTATATAACATTGCATCTACATCTGACATATGAGGAAATTAGGTCACAAGATATTGTTTTTCAGTTGGTTATCTATTGGTCATCTTCCTGGCTCTGTCAAGTTTGTGAGAATCGTGATTGTCAAGTTTCTTGTTTCTCTCCTCCTACTACGTTATAATCTTTATGCTCGTATGATTCTTTATAGTGTTGTGGGTACATGTTTCATTTAGGTTTCCACTATGCAATCAACAAAGAAGACGGGCCCATTGTGAAACACACCAAACCTGATGGAAACAAGCTCTGTAAGTGTATCGGTTCTTGTAGTGTTTCTTTCTACACCATCACAGTTGACCTTGTTCCTCCAGCTTGTCTAAGGCAGAAGAATGCTACCAATACCATGATTTCTTGTAATAGGTTGTCAAAGACAAAGATTTCCCAGTAATACTATGATATAATTATAGTTAAAAATTGTATTCATAATGGATGGACATGCATTCTTGATTGTCAATTCAAGATTGAAAATTACTTTCGATTATGTAAAATCACTCCAAATCCATTATCAATGTTGTATTGATGAATTAATATTCTTGTTTTGTAATTGCCAAAAAAAAATTGATATATTATGGATACCATAAACATTTTGGTACATTCATCATATTATAAATCAAATTATATTTTGGAACATGGTTCAAATTATATATTTAATTCCTTTAATTTGCAGATAATATTGTAAGGCTTGTAATATTACATAGAAAGTTTAAAATTTATTTATAAATATTGTAAGGCCTATAATTTTAAAATTAATTAATTAGAAATACTTTTATTCTCTTTCAAATATTACCTATGCTCAAACATTATAACCACTTTTTCCAATATCTTCTAAAAATGTATTAAATGAAATTATGTTATTAGTGTTTTATGAATTTAGCTTAAAATCTAAAAAAAAACGGGAACAACTTTGCATAAATTTGATGGTTGGTTAGAGTGAAAATAGTTATCTTTAATTTAATGGTATTAAAGTGTTTCACAAGATGGTTATATTTAGGCCACATGGGGCGGAAGGAAGGGAGCTCCAAGAACGCCATATTTAACGGCTCTCTTCCTTCCAAGATTCTCTGGTGCCTGGTTTTCTTGATCAGGAGATGCGCAGGCTTCGGAATTTAAGATGAACGCAGGACGTCGCTGCTATGAATTGAGATCAAAGTTTCGCGGTTCGGCGTCAGTGGCGATCTCCAGGAGTCAAGATGATTGCAGGACGTCACCGATCTCTGCGTTTTTTCTTGTTTCCATCCTTCTGTAGCAGATCCAAGAGGACCAGCGTTCGCATGCCCCGAGATACGGAGCGTTTCTTGAATCGCTCTGAGCCGACTGTGGTTTGGAGGAGATCAAGATGCTCTGGCTTCAAGATGCTCTGAATTCTTTCCGGATTTTCCAAGAACCCTGCGCACTAAGGCAATCACGGCAACTGGATGGGATCCATATGGGAAAGGGCAATAAACGAGGAGATATCGTGATCACATGGAGATCATCAGGTTGCGCTGTTGATTTGACAATTTGGATCTTCCATTTCGCCAATATGGATTGGGCGATAATTTTCCAAGAACCTTGCATCTGGTTTTTCCAAGATCCTCGCGTTCAGTCGCTTAACTTGATGGGCTTCATTCTCATGGCAACGGAATGGGCGATTATCCAAGAACCCTGCATCTGGTTTTTCCAAGATCCTCGCATTCAGACTTGATGGGCTTCATTCTTATGGCAACGGAATGGGATTCTTGGAGCGTTTCTTGGGCTCGATGCAGAGCGTTCTTGGAGCTCTATGCAGTGTGTTTCTTGGAGCCTCATATGCAGAGCGTTCTTGGAGCTCTATGCAGTGTGTTTCT
>LPNX010668800.1:46810-59551 GCA_001517045.1 Pseudotsuga menziesii | reverse complement strand
AGGCCGATGTGCCCGGCCATGCGCGTCGACTTTTTGCGGCGAGTGGAGATGTCGGATTTTCTGGGTCTTGCGGCGGTGGTTCTGGTGCGGTCGGTATCCGATAGCATTGAGCTGCTCCATTCTTGGTCTCCTAATCTTGCGAGGTTTCTAGTGCGGTCGGAATCCGATAGCATAGAGCTGCGTGGATTGAGGGTGTCGATCTGATCTTTGCGAGGTTTTCTAATGCGGTCGGAATCCGATAGCATAGAGCTGCGTGGATTGAGGGAGTCGATCCTGAGGAGCCTTTTCTTGCATTCGAAAGAACCGATGTTTCTTGGTTTTTGATTCTTGGTTTGTCGATCCTGATCTTGCGAGGTTTTGGTGCGGTCGGAATCCGATAGCATAGAGTTGCGTGGATTGTGGGTGTCATTTCTGAGTCATCAATGTGCCATTTCTTGCTCATGGTCGATCTGTGTGGATTTTTTGGTGTTATCTTTTGGGACTTAGACATATACTGCAATATTCTGGATGTCTTATTGAATAGAAGTGACCTTTTTCTGGTCCTTCTTTATGACAGCTTTATGACAGCTTTTGCTGATGATTTGATTTGGATTGTGGATTTGTGCTCTTTCTGAGGCAAATTTTGTAATGACAACTTCTTTGTTGTATTTTGTAAAATGGACTATGAGGGCCATCTACTGAATGTGAATAAAGTATTTACGATTTTTTTCTTTGGAAAAAAAAGATGGTTATATTTAAAAAAGAGGTTTTTCATATCACAAGAATGAGATCTTTGCTCTATAATTTTTTATTTATTAGGTTTTATTCCCATCATTATAGTAATGGAAAGTTTTATTTTAATGGCAATTTAGTAATGGAAATAACATAAATTCTTTCTTATTATTATGTCCTCAACAATGGGATATATATGAATCCCATAGGAGGATTATTTGGAGCAATTTGTAGTGCTCTAAAAAAAACATAGAATTTAAACTAAGGTTTCGTATTTTTTTTTAATTTCTTAAATGTCTATTTTCTTAACTTATTATTGGTCTAGTGAGATGACGTTGCCTTGGATTTGTGTGCCCCACAACCCGACAGCGTGCTGATATCAGCAATGCTGCTATAATGCTTTCAGATTTCGCATGGTGGTAGCTCTGTAGGTTCATTTAATGCTTTCAGATTTCGCATGATGGTAGCTCTGCAGGTTCATTTATTCTCGTCCTATCTTGATAGCACCTGTTAGCTTAGTGTCATGTTCAAGGGGCAGTTAATGGTACAAATTATAGTTCGGTGGCATTGTTGGTTAAGGTTTGTCACTTGGTTGCTCTCGTTATGCTTTCAGATTTCGCATGATGGTAGCTCTGCAGGTTCATTTATTCCCGTCCTAGCTTGATAGCACCTGTTAGCTTAGTGTCATGTTCAAGGGGCATTTAATGGTACAAATTCTCATTCGGCATTGCTGGTTAAGGTTTGTCACTCGATTGCTCTCGTTCTGTCTGCAATTTCCCCAAATGGCCCATCAGGTTCTTTTCATACATTCATGAACTAGCTTTTCTTTGATAATGAAGGCATCTTTTTGCTTCTGGTTTTCAAGGTTCCTCCTATGTCTTGCTGCATGAACCTCTCGGAATAACGCTGCTTGGAGGTTGTGATCTTTTCTAAGAAATCTGCCTTCTACTGCTTAGGGTTTCTGCACACATATTGTCCCATGGCTCAAGGCAAGGGAGATTTAATGCATCGTCGTTAAACTGACCTTCACTGTCATGTGTTTTTATTGTGTGTTGAATTCGAGAAAAGGTTTATCCATTTCTCCAACTATGCCAACCTGGAAACATCATTTGATCAGTGTAATGTCGATTTCTTTGGGGTTATCACTGTAGGTTCCATTTAGGGGTTCATTCTTCATTGTGGTCGAGTGTCTTGCTATGCATTTCCTTTTTAGAGAAGCCTATTAATCTGAACTGGGCACTCATCCTGAAAGCATAACCTACCATCGCAGAGTATATCAGAGATTAGCTTAGGGAGGAGGGATTTATTCTCTCTCTTCTGTGTGCGAGCAAGCCATGGAGTCATTTACATTTGTTTAACATTTGGTCGTCATAAACTTTGCAGTTTCATATCCAGGGCTGAATTCCGGTCAATTTTTCTCCATTATTCCATTTGAACCATGAATTACAATGGCCACTGCTACTATCAGCAGCAATACCTCCACTGCACGCAAGGTTTGCCACTTCAATTATTTCTTGTGGACTATTTTCCAACACCATTGATTGATTGGCTTGTTTAACGTTTTATATTCTTGATATTCAGGGGCTGAGCAAGATAGCTTGCAACAGGCTTAAGAAGGAGTTGGTTGAGTGGCAAGTAAATTCCCTAGTTGGATTCAAGCACAAAGTCACAGATAATCTGCAAAGGTTTCTGCTTATTTTGATAGCGCAAGTAGAATTTATTTATCTTTTCTTTCTTTGTATGTTTGGATGTCAATTTAAATGTATGTGTATGTGCATGTGGATTATTGAAGTGAGTGGTACTTCAGGCATGCCAGGCACTTTGTATTCCAACCATCCTATCAATTGCAAGTTGATTTTTCGGAGCATTATGGCATGGAAGCCCCTCAGGTTATGGCAATTTTATCTTATTTTATGTCATTTAGATTTATTATGGGGCTTCGTTCCTATCTCTAAACCTGGTTCCTCCATTAGAGTCAACAAAAACACTGAATGACTTAGCCCAGAGGCATACACAATCCCAAATTCGCTAAGGTAAGAACAACAAATCGCGGTTCGTCACGGTACTCATATTTTTCTGTATAAATGATTTAACTGGATCAACCAGTAGAGAACTGATGTTGTTCGCTAGCAGTGACAGAGATACTAACAAGTTTAATCTTATCTAGCATTTTGGAGAAAAAAGAATTACTTGTCCTTTAAGAAAAATCTGGGGTAAGAACAAATATACAGGTTCAATATTTCTTGTATAGATACAATCTTTTATTTATTTTTATTTTTTATTTTCAGGAGAAATCTTGAAGACTGACCACACATTTTCCAATTGTCTGCTAGCAAGGTCTAGTCTCTAAGGGTTTCCAGAAAAACGGACGGTACTTTATGGTTCTTCCTGTTTTGACAAAGTCATAAATACGGATTTTGACGCCCACGTTCTTCCTGTTTTGACCCTCGTTTTTAAAAGTAAGTTCTATTTTGGCAAGAGATCCTACGAGGACATCGATACCCGGCTGTACCAAATCTTTTGCCTGAACTTTCTTTTTCAAATTTTATAATGAATATTTTGTAAGGGTTTTTTCACTCTAGATTATAAAGTAAATTGCATCTCCTTAACCTTTTTTTCTCTGTATTTTCAAAATAGTAGATATGATTGTGACAGCTCTGTAATCCTATTTTCCTAGCTCTGTATAAAATTATCTGATTTTTAAGGAAAAGGCCTTCACGGTTCTGATTTTTTAGTTGTCCTTGAAAATAATGAAAGAAAGAGGTGTAGAGCTTGTAGCTTTGGGATTTGAGAAATTGTCTATTTAATCGATATTAAGCCAAAAGGATAGCTCTGGGTCTCTGTATATCTTCTTTACATTCAACTAACTGTACCTATACGTGTACCTAGGAGGTACACGTATACTTATACCGTGTATGCTAAGGATAGCTCTCATGTTTTGTATATTTTCTTTATATAAACAAAACTTTTGACTCTGATATTCGTTTGCTCATAAGGATTTCCGGTAGGGTAAAAATTTGCAAAAATTACTACATTTTCATTATTTATTTTGTTTTTCTTAATAATTAAAACTCTATTTTTTTAATATATATATATGGTAAATACTATATATATAGGGTAAATACCTCAAGCTCTTGAGCAGAACTCTTGGAGCTTTTCTCTTTTGTTAATCAAGAAAAATCAACGCATGTAGATACTTGGAAAACCTTAGTTCTACGCAGACTTGTTTAAAACGCAAGAATCAGAGTCCAAAAAAATAAAGGCCTCACGCCTCTGTTTAAATAAAAAATAGTAGTTAAAAAAGTTGATTGGTTAGAGACTTTACTACTTTAGTTTTTCTACTATCCTGCTTTGGTTTCCAGTAAATTGTAACTATATTTTCTACTGTCTCGTTTTGGTTTCCAATAAATTTTAACTATATTTTCTACTGTCTTGTTTTGGTTTCCAGTAAATTATAACTATAGGTTATGAAAATATCCAGACTTTTATTTTATTTTTAAACCTTAAAGCAATACTTACCCTTTTTAGAAAAGGTCTCGAAATTTAAGTACAAAAATTCCTGAAGTCTTTAAGTGAAAGAATGAACTAATTCTATACCATATTTTTTAATTTAAAATAAATATAAGTGAACAGGAAAAAACTCTTTCCCGAAAGTTTAACCTGCCTTGCTTGTACTATTTACTCCATAAATAAAATAATTAAATTATTTTTCTTTCTCTACATCAGGAAATCTACTCACATTAATGATTGATTGCTAAATAAAGGTCAGAAAAATAAAAACACAATTGTGAACATGACAGCTCATTTACCAATTCCTCTCAGCCATAGGAATAGGACAACCAAAATACTTGTCCCTATCCACCCACACCCCCGAGCCAACTACCACCCCATAAGAGACGTTTATGAGCTAATGCTTTTGACATTGTCTAGTATTATATCTACATTACTTCTTTAAAGAATCACTCGAAATACATGATACTCTCCATTTAGAAATAGACTATATAAAGAGCCAGACATTCACATAGGGATTTTGGTATCAACATATTGAAGAATAATAAAACTTTCGGGGAAGCCAATGATTGAGCAGAGGTAGAGGAGATAAAAGTTAAGAAAATAAGAAAATACAATGGAGGTCTCAATGGGCACATTCAGGACCATCATGAAAGTGATCAAAGTCCTGCCATCAACAGAGCACAAGCCAACCCAAAACCGGTAGGGGACATTTACTTAAATGGATATAAAAACGAGTATTATGAAGGTTGTCAATGGGCATAATATCCCACTTGTTTAAACAAATACCATTGGATAATCCAAGCAGTTATGTTTAGAAGAACCACAATACTAGGAGGGGAAAATAGTTGCATTAGAGTAACTTTAAAGTCCAAGCAGTTATGTTTATAAGAACCGCAATAGCGGGAGGGGAAACTAGTTGCATTAGAGTAACTTTTAAGCAGGGTTACAATAGAGAAAGAAGGTAACACTGGAAAAGAGAAAGAAGACAGAACCCTACTTGATGTAACAGACCAAGCGGTTGGGCGAGCACCGTGGTTGATTGAATACTTGAGCATTAAACTACCCTTGAAAGAGGAAACTTAGTAGCAGTATATATGAATCATTCTTCTTTTATGTTCACAGACAAAATCATAAAATATTGACATAAAAAAAGGAAGAATGTGTAGTCAATGCCTAAAAACGCTCAATGCCTTAAGATGTGCATTTGCTTGTCATAGGCTCCTCTCAAATTGATTTTGTGGAAATGGCCAATGCAATATTGCAAAAACGTATTTATAAATTTATAAACTAAACTAAAAATAACAAGTTAGAATACAAATCACGACATTGAGTTTCACAGAATACAGAAATATCTAACTCGTTGACATGACACCTTATTCAACTCAGTCATCGAATATTCTATGGACCTTGCAAATATGTGTGCCTTCCAGGATTCAATGACATCTGTCGTGTGTTGTTAGAGACATAGATGGTAAGGAGCATTGTTGTAAGAGACGTAGATGGTAAAGAGCATTATACCAATGATTTTAGAAGGAAAGGGTCATGTCCCAAAAACATCCAAATTATTTATAAAGCTACAATTCAGGAGTATGTCATGAGTCCTACAAAGCTAAAGAGCTACTCATTATGTAATTTCGACTTAACCAAGAGAAGCTTTTATTTTAAGCCTATATTAGCTAACGTCAAGCCCTTTGTCCCTTGTGCATATGGTTGTAATGCTTGATATGCTTCATGATGTAATATGGCCATAATTTCAACATTTGGCAATCTTAGTTAATGACTTTAACTCAGAAATGGTTTTTTCTTAGATTTAGAAAAAATGTGAGGCAACAATTTATTTCCACCAGGCAAGTCTTGGCATGGGGAAACGCCCAGCCAACAACTCAGGTATTCTCTTTTATTTTGTCTGAAGAACAACCAGCCAAATTAATAACTCAGGCAGCCTTTGTAATTGGCATTCCCATCTACTTTTTATCTCAATGAAAAATCTCAGGCAAACGTTTTATTGATTAAACATTAAATGGAAAATCTCAAGCAAACGTTTTTAATTAGACATTCAGCTCCAACGTTTGCAGATGTAAAAGCTAAGGCATAACGTTTTTCAATTAAACTTTTAGTTTTAACGTTTTCATGCAAGTTTTTAAAAAAATTCAGGAAAAACGGTTTTAAATCAAAACTTGGGCAAAGCATGTGCAGGTTTCATACAAAATTCAGGTAAAACATTTTCAACCAAAAACTTGAGTAAATGTTTGCAGGTTTCATAGAAAGAGGTAGTTTCCTTATAGCATCTTAGGGAAAATTTAAAAATTGGTGGTTTACTTTGTTGGGGAAAAGAAATCCGTTCTTTTACCCATGAAGTATTATCACAATTGAATAGTTTGTATTTCTGAGTTAGTTACTCGGAATAAAAGTCGTCTTGAGAGAAGGTTGCTGGTGCAGACTGCCCTTGACGTTTTGGTTCTTCAGCCGTTATCCACGCTGCGTTTTTCACCATTGTTCCCTCATGCTTGAACAATCTAGGGAAGATATATATGCAAACGCTAGCTATGCCCTCTTTCCCCAAGCTCACGCTTGGTTTTCAAAGCAAGAATTTAGAATCTCTAGAGGCCCCATCGCCTGTCAAGAGCTTTATTTTCCCCTCAAAAGATTGAAAATCGTAAGTAGCAGCTACTTACCCCACTAGGGTTTTTTTAAAATAAAAATCGCTCACTTCCTTAATTTACTTGGTTTATAAAAAAAAACAATATGTGACTTTTTCATGTGGGTTTTAACTCAAGTTTTCAAAATGATAGATCTAATATGGCTTTTTTATTATATATATTTAAAGTATTTTTATGGACATGGAGATTTATATATAGAATTTACAAAATTTATTTTAATTAAGAAATATTTATATAATTCCGTAATAGTTACAAATAAGTGATTTGTATTTAAAATAATGGATATCCATGACCCTCATATCAAGTGCATGATTTGTATGTAAAATAATGGATGTCGATTTTATATTATTATTTTTTGATTTGGAGCAACCTAAGTTTCAAGGACCATCATATCAAGTGTGTTGTGTATCAAGTTTGCGCCCATGGATTCCAAGTGTTGTCTCAAGCTAGCCTAGCATATTTTACTAGATTTTTGGTTTTGATAATTGAGTATATATATTTTTAATTTAAAGTTTAATAAATTAATGTTTAATTTTAAAATGATATAATTTATTTTAAGTTATAATTTTTTAAGTTGTATGGTGTTTATGGTTCTAATTAAATATAAATTTTCAAAGTTTTAATTAAATAACTTTTGTATTTTATTAATAATTTCTAAGTTTCAAGACAACTTATTAGGAATGGTCAATATGTCTAAAGTTTCAAAACACTATAGTGTTGATGTCAAAGACATAGCCACCTAGTGCCTCTTGTTGTTGGAATGAGTATTCATATGCACTATCGATTTCATTTGTGTTTTGAACAATTCTTCCATCCAAATCTTTGGATTTTGAAAGTCCCATGAGGTTCAATCCATAGGACTCATCCAAAATAAATAGAACATGGGGAGGAAGATTTAGATAAAGAAGATGGAGAACACTACACATCCACTAGTTGGTCTTCTGGTTTCAAGAAACAATATTCTCATTTTAAAACTATTTTACACATTATATAGAAACATTGTTTTGGCTTATTTGTATACAATATTATAAATATGAAATTTAGATAAAGTAAATAAATAAAAAATAATTCTCAATCTAAATTTATCAAGTGAAAGATTTAAACAATTTTCTACATTGTTTTTGTTTGTTTGTTATGCATCTAAACTCATTTGTATGTGTGTTTATTTTAATTCCTCTTTTCACAGCTTCACTCTTATAGCAATAGCTAATGACAATGTCGGGGACATTGCCACCTCGTGGCTCTTGTTTTATTTTACATTTTCTTTTCCCATTCACTTAGCCATTTCTTTCATTTTACATTTCCTTCTCCCATTCACTTTTGGTAAAGAGGTTAGATTTTATGTTGTGAGTATACACTCTACAGAACTGCTAACTTCATTTGAGGTTGGAGAAGAATGGTGGCACATTCAAGAAAACAAGATCTTTAAGGCTACAAGGAAAAAGCTAGAAGAGGGGACAATTTTTCTTGAGAAAGATATTTTTATTTCCTGCTACAAATACAATAATTCTACTATCATCAATTATGTCACAACTAAAACAAGTGACATTCCCAAAATGATTATTCAACTTTTAAACAAATAGTATGCAAGATTTGTAGGCAGTTTCTCTCGTACAGTTCTCCTCTTTGAGAAGGAATAACTAGAGACAACAAAAGTTTTATAAAAAAAAATGAAATGTGCACAAGTAACCACCTAATACTAAAATACATAAAGAATACAAGACCTAACAAGACATAGCTCTCTAACATGCTAGTTTGGAGAAACCTTGAAAACAAACTTGTAGCCAATCAGAACCATTCCTTACATTTCTAAAGGTTGGTATTGCAAATATAAACCATAGAAATCACAAGCCATGTATCATTTAGTTACGGGTGGTAGTCATATTGGTGTGGAAAAGTCTTCACACTTGGAAGGGCTCGAAACATCAATGGAAGCTTCATTATAAGAGTGTAAACATTAATTTCCCAACATACTTAGCCACCAATTTTGCAAAGAAAAAATAGTGGTGCTTAGAAAACATGCAAAATTGGAAGTTTTAGATAAATTGCATCCTACATACGAAAAAGTCTTGTTATTAATAGTTAATTGTGCAAAATTGGTTTATTTCAAATGATTACAAAGGCTAATGGGAAGAAAATGTATTACAAGCATAACTAGAAGAAAGTGTGGATGACAAGGTTTGGAGGCACCTACTTTTGCCAAAGATTTCTCCCCAATGCTACATGGGAGACTATTATCAACAACTTGATTAAGAAAGCACAAGAGACTACTTCCAACAACAATTTGAACAAGAGATATTAAATCCTAAGTTGCAAATCATTTTGTTTCTATTGTTGTATGAATTGAACTAAATCTAAATCATTTATTAGATGGATTGAACCATTTGAATATTTTACATCGCTTGAAGCTTGCATTGAGAATTGAGTAAGAGGATCACATTGAGAAATGAATACAAATAGTAGATGAGCCCATCTAAACTCTTGTTTATACAGTGTGAGGTTTGTATTGAATATATATGAGATGAGTTCAACAGATCCATCTAAAACTCAATTGAATACATGGGTATTGTTAGAATATAATCCGTAGGGATTATATATTGTAAATAAATAAATAAAGAATAGGAAGCTGAATAGTTACGTAGGAATATGGATAGGCCGGTCGGAATCTCAACCACCGCCTGAAATGTATAAATATATGCATTGGCATTGGAATAATACAGAATCAGGAGTTATACCTAAAACTCGTCTTTATAAAAAAAAAATGGTTTGTATAGAATCTAAACAATTTATTAAAAGAATTTAACACTAAATTTAAATTATATATATAGTTTGAATCTTATCAATTGAACCCATCTAAACCTAGGTCAATACACGCCAAGTTTGCATTGAATCTAAATAGACCATTAGATAAATTAAAGCAATATATTAGATCAATTGAATATATATAGCCATACAAACCAATATAAACCCAATTATATACATCTTGCAGAGATCGGTTATATTAGCTTGAAGATTTCTATACTAAAATATGCATTATTTCAAGGGCTCGGGAGGTTGTGTCCCTATTAAAAAAATCCAAAATACAACATATACAACTTACAAGTTACAATCTGTATCAAACTTGGGTTTAAATGAATTAATTATAGTTACAAATAAGCAGGTAGTGAAGTGTGATGGCTAACAATATCCAAAACTTGATTTGGCAGTATACAAATGTGTTGCAAGTTCATTCTGAAGATCAACAACAGATTCAATGTGGGATGTAAAACAATGTCCTCAAACATAGTAATTGTCGCACCACTACAATAATAACTACTTCCTACTTTAAATTTCAATCTTGACTTTAAATTTAAATGAGTGTCCTTCGGAAAGGTGAATTGAATCCCCAACCCCACATAAAGAAGGGAATCTCTGGGTAGCTTAGTTAAAATGATGATGATGATGATGATGATGGTTAACGTCCCTTGAGACCAAACTTTGGTCTATCAGACCTAAAGAATAGAATTAATTAGTTTGCTTTAAAGTTATATTTCTATGCTCAAAGAGCTTGGAAAGAAGCGTCCCAAGCTTACTATAATTTTGACAGGCTAAAAGGCTAGGAAAGTCGGTATTGCAACAAAAATTATGAAACTGGGATCTAATGTGGGTGTACGCAGGGCACTCTAAGAGGAAGTGATTTTCATCTTCATTGTTCTTACTCTCACAAAGGTGGCAGATCCTTTCTACCCAAGGTGTTTTAGGGACTGTCCAACGACCAGTTTCACTATGGAGCTCATGCGAGTTCGTTCTTATCTTAGCTATGATAAATTTTTTCTTAGTACTGATCAAAATAGAGAGATAATTTTGATCTTCTAGAGTAGGGTTGATGACCTCCTTATAGTATCTTAATTTTCTTTTAGCCTCCAGAACTTTCTCACGCCACAATTTTTCTTTAAACTTAGAAGAAATAATATTTTTAATGTTATTAATATTCTGCAAAGCAACATTTTCATCGATTTCCCAGTGATTTAACCAAGACCTGGTATCCTTATACCACCCACGCTTGAGCCTTAAGTGTTTTTGGCTGGAGTTTAAAGCTATCTTAGCGAGTCTATGGTCTCCCGTGTTATTGATTGTGTTCTTGTATAACAGGAGTCTAGTCATAGTGAGGGCGTTTTAGTTGATAGTAAGGCCCATAGGTTTGAGGAAGGGAGGCCTCTGGTTTCGAGGATCCTGGAACCTAACCCTAGGTCATCTCGTGGCTCATGGAGGTACTCTGGTTCTGGATAGAGGCCGGCCGCCCAACGATGACATTAGCTTCGTCGATACGAAACCTGTGAAGGCCGTGAAAGAATCAATCCTAGCCCGCATTGCCTTTGATATCATTTCTTTCTCGCCGGGATTTAATCTTTCCGGGCTTTTCTTGGTCATGGCCGTGAAGCAGGAGTCGAGTTGAAGCTGGAGGAGGGTTTTCGGTTCAGCGTCAAGATGCATGGTTCCGTGGACACAAGGGACGCCTGTCATTTGCTGTCGAGATCTTCGAGGTTCTTCTTGTATGCGTCCTGGCTACTATTTTTTTGCAAGGTTTCTTTTGATGGGGTTTCGCCCCCGACGGCAAGAATGCCGTGGACATATGAATGCGTCCAGGCTTCATTCTTTGATAGGGTTTTGGCTTCTAGATCGGTGGGCTCTCCAATTCGGGGTCGAGGGCTTCGGTTCCATTTGATTGGTGGGCTTATCCATGAATGCGTCCAGGCTTCATCAGAGATTTTACCGTGGGTTTTCAAGATCGGTGGGCTTCTTCCATGATCCGGGGTCGTGGGATTCGGCTCCAAGAATTGAGATCGAGGTCATTGGTGGGCTTCGGATTGAAGAATTGGGGTCGAGGGTTTTGGCTATCTTTCGGGGCTGCTTCTTTTTCTGAGAAAGATTGCCAGCCTTATGGCAGAGGCGGTGACTGTGGATATACTCTTGCGTGGCGACCCTTATTGTGTCCTTAGGGATCTTTGTGGCGGCGACGGCGTTTTCAGAGGTGGTGGCCTTTGCTATCGGCAGTATATCTGTTGTTTTTTGTTTTCTTATGATTTGGGTTGTGATACCCATATTTTCTGTGATGTATCTAGCTGATATGCTTTTACAGTTACAGTTTTGTAATTTTTTGGGTTATGGCATTATGTGACAGCAAATATGTGACAATGTAGGGATCCCATTGATCCTCTTACATGTGCAGATGTAATTTTGTTCTACTTTGAAATAAAATTACGAATTTTTTTTCGAGGAAAAAAAAGGAGTCTAGTCATAGCTAGGCTCTCAATGGGGAAAAGACCCACTTCTATAAGGAGAATAGGATAGGGTGTATTGTTTTTATTTTGACGTTATAAGTTATAAAACGCTTCTGGATTTGCTCGATCTTTCTCCAGGATTCTCTAGAGATGCTGCAACCCCAAACCTCACACCCATACAAGATGACAGGAGTGACTAGAGTTTCAAAAAGGAGCTTTTTTTTATCCCACATCATGAGGTTTGCAGCTTTACAGTTATTTTCAAGACCAAAGTAAGCTTTCCACCCTCCGTTAATCCTTTTCTTAATGCTATACTTCCAGTTGAGCTTGTGATAAATATCAATTCCTAGGTACTTGTAAGAAGACACTTCCTCCAAGTTGCTATTGTCATACATAAAATTAGCGTATGTATCATTCTTGGATTTGATAATCATAACTTTTGTTTTGTCAGTGTTAACAGTCATACCCATGTTAGAGCAGAAATCTTTGAGGAGTCGAAGCTGCTTATCAAGATCAGAAGAACACCTTGCCATAAGGACAATATCGTCAGCATAAAGAAGAAGGATGATGACTATTCCAGCTAAGATCGTACCAGA
>LPNX010668800.1:27185-46759 GCA_001517045.1 Pseudotsuga menziesii | reverse complement strand
AATGAGGCTCTGAGTCCAAGGTTTAGGGAACCCTTGCTTGACTGCTTGATTAAAAAGCTTGTGGATGTGAGGGATGAGGATAGGACCTCCAATTTTTAAAATTTCTGCTTGGTAACCTTCAATGTCCTTAGCTTTTCCATTAGCCAAACGCTTAACCCCAAAATCTATGTCTTTTAAAGAGAAAACTTCTTCCCTTGTGAGGAGGGTTTCAAAGTGGTCTATGACATTCGGGGAGTCATAAAGCTTTTTAAGATAGGAATTCCAGTCGTGTAGAGAAATTTTATTATTATCTTTAGTTTTTCTAGTTAGAATCTGCCTCCAGAATTTCTTAGGGGCCGTCTTAGAGAGGTGTAAGAGATTGTCTTGCCTTTTGTCAATATACTGCCTTTTTTTCTTTTTAGTAAGGGATTTGTAATTTTTTATCTTTTTAATTTTAAGAGATTCATCAAGAGCTTCCTTAATCTCTCTCCTTGCATTTTTACAATCAGTATCATACCAAGGGTTGGCTTTTCTATTCCTTTTATTACTCGAAACTTCAATTGAGAACTTGTTAATGGAATAAGACAGGGTTGTGGTAAAATTATAATATAGGTCTTCAATGTTGTCTGTTCTTGTTCATTATCCCTATTTTTAAAAGTGGGGATACAAATGACCCCTCAAATTATCGAACTATTATGATAAGCCCCCTCTTAGCCAAGTTATATGGTATTATTTTGGAAAAGAAAATCAGCATTTGGCTTGAAAGTGAAGGTAAGCGGGCTAAAGGCCAAGTGGGTTTTAGAAGGCATCACTCAACAACGGACCACCTTATTACGCTTAGGATCATTATGGAGGAGTGCCGCAATGATAAATCCAACCACACCTCAGACTTGTCAACCGATTCTTCAAATGGGATTCTATGATTCCTCACCTTAGACACTTTCTCAAAGCCAATAAGTATACTCAAATATTTAAGTGCACATTGCAAGGGAGGGATCATTTGATCCTTAAAGAGACTATGATCCAAACACCCCATGCTATAATGATTTGAAGTGCACATATTGGATTCACTACAAAGTTTTAATCTTAAGACTTAAGTGTTATCAACTTCCTATATTTTTGAGTTTAAATCACGATTCAATGAATGATTATGGAAGGAGCTTACTAGTTGGTACGTTGTTCACTTGTTGTTGGTTGTTGAGAGTGAGTTTGGATGAAGCGCAGGAATCGTTGAACTCATGGGAGAGCTTGGACAGGAGCTCATGGATCGAAGGATGCAGGGGAGGAGGGCGAGAGCAGTCCAAAGAACAATATTGAAGTTCATTAGCTAGCCTCTCGAGTTTGAAAATGTCACGCCCCTACCCCTCTACCAGATAGAGAACACGACTTCATGGCTATCAAATCCGGGCAATCTGGCCCCATGAACATGATAATAAAAATGCATTGAACATAAAAAAAAATACAGAGATGGACAATTCATGCAATCTACAATGGAATCACATACATTTTATTCAAGCACTCAACATGTTCATAATAATTCATTAAAAAAAATACAATTGCAGAGATTAAATACACAAGAAAATACTTATCTTGAGAAGAAGCTTCCCTGCAACGTTCAACCCAACCATAGGCCAATGTGCTCATCAATCTCTCAGCACCATTTCCACCCCCGAGTTGGGCATGATTCCCACAAGGGA
This sequence comes from Pseudotsuga menziesii, assembly GCA_001517045.1. NCBI lineage: Eukaryota > Viridiplantae > Streptophyta > Pinopsida > Pinales > Pinaceae > Pseudotsuga > Pseudotsuga menziesii. The sequence goes on along the minus strand of LPNX010668800.1, from coordinate 45,083 downwards.
TAAGGGAACAACAAACTTACACACAACAAGACCACACATCCACAGTTAAACCAACACACAGTTGGGTTTCACAGACTACTACGGAAACATGCCAATAATATATGGGTTCCTTTGAATTACTCATCCAAGCCAACAATCACACCCAAACACTGTCATACCATCTACTAGATGGGTTTCTTGGACTTGCTCAGCCAAGCCAACACAAGGATGCACTTCACAATGAAATATAATTGTTGGGCATGAAGGAAAAACGTTCTTCAACCGAAAAAATGGATTGGTAAAATGGGGAAAAACACCTTGGGACCAAAAACGATTTCAACAAACGTTATTGGGCATTACAGGGGGGGAAACGACCTCCCTGAACACCCAAAACGTGGATCTCTGCCGGCCATTCACTAAGCAACACAAAAACGAGTTTTCCCATCCATGACAAAATGAGGAGATGCAGAAAACGTGAGGAAAAAAATTCACAGCAAGCTCTAGCCACGTGAGGAAGACAAAGACGACCTCTCAAAACCCCCAAATCATGAATCTCTGCTACCCATTCCCTCAGCAAAACAAAAACAAATTTTTGGGCATGGAGAAATGACGAAACAACAGTAAAACCGTGAAGGAGAGAGCTCAACAAGCTTCAGTTGCGTGAGAGAGCCCAACGTGAATTAGAATGGGTGAGGAATGAAATATGTGGGTGAATAATGGCTTGGACATGCATTTCCAAGCATTTACCTGCCCCACAAGTCAAAACATGTTTTTCCAAAATGAGTGGTCTTCCCAATTTGAATTTGACCTCCATACCTTTCCCATCCCAAGGAAATTCCTTCCCAACCAATTTTTGGCAGAAATAATTGATTGGCACAAAAAGACAAAATGGGTAGTTGACAGCTTTATGGGTTTTCCTTTTGACATTTGGATTTTCCCCATTGGATCAAGGGTTTGAATGTTTCCCCCTCCCTATTCCTTGTGAAATCATGCCCCATCTCTTTCATGTTGTGGTGCATAGATAATTGCGGTATTTTTATTAATTTGCATTTTTACATGACATCTCAAAACATATTGTGTCTCGCTAGCACATAAACCATCGACATTGATTTTAATCGTCGATACCCTAAACACTAAATCGATGGTGGGGCCTTTGCCTTGAGCTCCAGACCATGATCAAATAAAAATATTTACATCATGTTGAATTCGATACCATGGGGTCGAAATCGGGGCACACATTCCCCTCCCCCTTGGGGTCAAAACAAGGGTGTTACAGAAAATGTTCACTTAACACTGAAGGATTATGTGATCTACATTCTGGCAGATATGTCATCCCAAGATGGCGAGTGGTCCCGTGGACGGATCGATGGAAGGAGTGTATATTCATCAAAGACAAACACTATGAGGATACTCTTGACGACACAAGGTTCAAATCGGTTGGAGTATAGACTACTCCAAATAAAATTACAATAAGGTGGTGCCAAGCACCACAAAAAAACAATAAAGGAAATAATGAACAACACTTACTAATTATAGAGTGACCATCATAATAACTACATACTAATTTATAAACACAAGTATGTTTATTACAAACAATCATAAACAAAATTAAGGACCATGGCAATTGATCTTCACATATTATAATAGTTGAAGTAGATAAAGTAAAGTGGCATCTAGTTAAAAACTATCATTGAGGTACAACACTCCCCCTACTCCACGAGATCTAGGTTTTCATTGGTTGGACTCATCAAAGGAGCCTCAATATATATATTGATAAATTAGAGCACGAAATTATATTTGTTTTCTTTTCTTTTTGTTTAAAGGTAAGCATGCATTTGCCCAAAGGGGTTGGATCCATTGGTGAAGAGCAAGGAGTTTTTCATCAATGGGCAAGGTTCAATTCAAATACCTGGAGCCATGGGGGAATCTTGAGGTAGTGGTTGAACTTGTGGTTCCACCCAAAGAGATTGTATTAAATGATCTTGTGACATGTGGACACATAAGTGGACCAAATCCCACCCCCATGTCCTCCTAATATTAAAGCCCAAAGGGGTTGGATCCATTGGTGAAGAGTGAGGAGTTTTTCACGAGTGGGTAAGGTTGAATTCCAATGAGGGCCTTACTTGGAGCCATGGGGGCACCTTGAGGTAGTGCTCAAATGCATGGTTCCACCCAGAGAGATTGTATCAAATGATCTCATGACCTGTGGATCAAATCCCACCCCCATGTCCTCCTAACATTTTAAGGCCCAAATGGGTTGGATCCATTGGTGAAGAGTGAGGAGTTTTTCACCCGTGGGTAAGGTTCAATTCCAATGAGGGCCTTACCCGGAGCCATGGGGGCACCTTGAGGTAGTGTTTGAACATGTGGTTCCACACAAAGAGATTGTATTGAATGATCTCGTGACCTGTGGACACATAAGTGGATCAAATCCCACCCTCATGTCCTCATAACATTTAAAATCCCAAAGGGTTTGGATCCACTGGTGAAGAGCGAGGATTTTTTCACCAGTGAGCAAGGTTCAATTCCAATGAGGGCCTTACCTGGAGCCATATTGTGGGCACCTTGAGGTAGTGGTCGAACGTGTGGTTCCACCTAGAGAGATTGTATTAAATGATCTTGTGACTCATGGACACATAACACAAGTGAATTTGACCACAAATTCTGATGACCTAAATGTCCGATTTTTGACATATTGATGTCGACAATTCGATAATTTGCTTTCTTTTAAAACGCCGATGGAATTTCATGTCAATTCTGAGAAAGAAAAACACTCATTGGATTTTTGACACCCAGTTGTCGAAAAACCAATGTCAAATGACACTCTCGATCTGTCGGACAATCGTCGACCTCTCCTTCATATGTGTCAAATATGCAAAGACTCACTCCACTATGGAATCCGACGAACCTCCTTAATACATGTAGGATCATCGCGGACTTAAGGTGTTGGTAGTTTAGCATAGTCGTTGGATTTGATGGATATACGACAACAAATGTCACCTCAAAAATGTCGTAAAACCGATAACTCTTACTTCCTGACATTCGGATAACCGATGACTAATGCGTCGGTAGTGTAGCATAGTCGTTGGATTGGATGGATATCCGACGAAAAAATTCCACTCCAAAAATGTTAAAAAACTGACGACCCCATTTAAATTTATTAAAAAAAAAATTGGTGTTTTTATTTGTCCTCTTCAACATAATATTCAAACTTTCAAACTTGAACAAATGTATTTTATTAATTTTCAGTTGTGACTACATGTGGACTTATACTAACCACTATTGGGAAAATGAAACATGTAAACTCTGCAAACGAAACTAGGTTGAATAGTGAACTATAATATATTGTAAGTACAGGAAACAAAATGGTGACACTCTAAAGTCGATTTGAACAATTTGCAAGAATGTCACAATAAGAAAGCTGATAGAAAATATTATATAGTCTTGATTCAAAATTCTAGCTAGATTATTATCCACTGTAATGGTTACTATATGAGCTAAACATGAGCAAAAGATATCGAAAATCCTTGGCAAATAGGATTGATAGGATCTAATATGAAACTTTAACTTAACTAATATTCCACTTTGGTCTTTTTATTGTTAGCAAAAAATTCCAAATATCTTATGCAAATAGGCAATATGTCCTCATGATATTTGGCAATTTGTTATAGCCTTAAATCATGCCCTTGATTTATTTTGTATTGACCACATAATCTACTTTGTCAAATAATTATGCAATTACGATGGAAAGCATAAGCCATGGTTAATTTTGTAATTATGAGCCAAAAAACTCTACTACTGACTAATTATGTTATTGGCCAATAAATGAATAATAGGTGAAATGACATGGAAGCCATAAATGCTTTGACCTTGTTGCAATCATCCTTGTTTTGGGCATGTAAACTGCCCAACCATTCTTTAGACAAAATAAAATGTATTAAACACAACCTTTCCATTAGCACAATTTGAAACTGGATATGAATCCCTTGGAACATTTTACATTAGGTTGGGTTACAAGGCCATTTTGAGTCTTTTTACAGTTGCAGTAACCTCCTATAATAAAGAAATTAGTGCAATTATAGCATCATTTATACCAATTCAATGTGTCTTTCATCCTATGATGTAGAAGTAAAGATGTTACCTATCCATAGGGTATTCTATCATTTTGTGTCACAAGTGATCGAACTACAACCATATCATTTTTTCCCAGGACAACTCCATCAAGAAGGATTGTACCCATGCCTATAAAAGCCTCATGCTCAACAGTAAAACCATAAATCACAACACCATGACCTGTTTAAAGCATGCAGATTGTAAAAGAGACCAAAAGATAATATATATAAATGGAAACATACCTATAGAATCATTCATGTATATAAGCATTAAAATAATGTGTGAATCCCAATATTATGTTTTTACTATGCTCCATACAATTACCATTCATTGATATCTCTCAGGTCACAATCTAAGTTTCTAGAATAGGGTCACCTAAAATGGGATTCCTATATCATACAGTTCGATCTAGTTCTCAAATAAAATAAGGGGTCACTTAATCAAGTATAATTTTGGTTGAGTTTCTCACCTACCTCGATCTTGCAACTTTTGGAGGTGATAGTTCCCACTATAACCTCATTCCACTGATATCTTTGTAATATGTACGTTTTTTTGCCTAAAAGGATACAATTGCTTCATTGAGAGCACATATGCAGATATTTATCTATATGCATGCACAAAATTAATATATCATACCTGGATAGAGATCAAAATAGCTTCCATACCTGTTATGTCCTCTAGGTCCAAGTCAAAATCATCATCCCTTCATGCAAAAAGAAAAAAAAATATGAAAACTTTAGCTTTTCAATAGTAGTGACTTGTAATTCCAATTTCTTGAAACAATAGACAAAAATGATATACACAAAGAAAATAAAATATAGACATAGAAAACATTTAGGAAAACATAATTCCAGTGTTTGTGATTGTATTAAGCTCGGGTTGTAGGATTATAACATATTTAAATCCAACCACCTATCTTCAGTAAGTTTTTATGCAAAAATTGGCAAGCCTCATACAGTGGCGAATCCCTGAAAGAACATTAGTTATAGAGATGAAACAAATCCAATCATCCTTAAACTTGGTAGTTTGAAGTGGCTTATCTCACAATGATTTTAGGATGAGATCCTAATCACGTTATGCATACGAGAACACAATTAGGAATTATCAAGTTTCACTAGTATATCCCTACATAATTTTGATTTTGGTCAACAGTTTGACCATGAAATGGTAGTATAAACTCACTATAAAATAAGTCTTTGTCGATAAAATAAATAAAGACAAATTGTGAATTCATCACTCACATCAAATAGTAGAATTGCAAATGGGAACCCACCAGATCTAGCCACAGACTGTCGGCCTGGCCTGCAGGCATCGATGGACTGACAGGTAGGCGTTTTCTATTCATGTCCTGCGCTGGCTCTGAGGACACTTGGTGGTGTTGCGGGTCTTGAGGTTAACTTTGTTAGGTTCACACGGGGAGGTAATTGATATTTTTTTACTTTTTTATTGTGCTGCCCGACCTGTCGTGAAGATGACGAAAGAGGAGCTGGTGGACTATTCGGTTGAGCTGCTGGAGGAGGGTATTTTCCAGTTTTCTCCTTTTAGAGGTTCGGTTGCCGAGGTGGAGGCCTCTGGGCATTGTTGGCCGGAGTTATTGGGTGTTACAAACCCCTCGCCACTCGTGGGTGATGGTTTCTCACCCTTGGGTTTTCTTCTTTCCTCTCCTAGCGCTGTTGAACTGGTGGAGGAACCATTTCTTCTCTCGCCCGGGAATATACCTAACGTGTAGGATGTGAATGTGGGTGGTAGCGTCGTGGATGGTTTTCCAGGGTCGATTGATGGACTGTGGCGCGGTGAATCTAGAACCGGTGGGGGTTTGGTGCACTGTGCAGGGGTGGAACACCATTGGGGCTTCGTCGGCAGAGCCATTGGTTCACGAGAGCAGAGAGGCTGCCCAAGCTTGGTATCTAAAGAACCCTCTTTCGACTGTGGAGCTGAAGACAGTGCTAGCACAAAAGGTAAGGGTAGGCTTCAGAGAAAATGGCTGAAGATGATGCCTATTATTAACTACACTGTGGGCGAGGACATTAGTTGGGACATGATGGAAACCTTGGACAAATTCACTCTGGTCAGGCGCTTCATGGGGAAAACAATGTCTGTCAGGGCTGTTAATAAATGGGTGGAAGATTGTTGGATGGGTGAGCTGGGGTCTGTACCTACTGTGGAAGGGCTGGCACGGGGCTGGTTTGCTTTTAACTTTTAGCTCGAAGAACATCTACTCTGGGTCCTTAATTGAAATTGGTCCTTTGAACAGGCCCCGGTACTGCTAAAGAAGTGGTATCCATTGTTTGATGCTAGTCGTGAAAGGGTGGATGTTGTTCTGACTTGGGTCAGACTTTCATGCCTGCCGCTCCCGTTCTGGACCAAGGAGCACTTCATGCATATCGGGAATTTACTGGGTACTTTTCTGGAGGCGGATTATTCCTTCAATGTCACCAATCTGAAGAGGGTGGCCCGAATTCTTGTTAGTGTCAACATTAGAAATGGGCTTCCTGGGGCTATGCAAATTTCCTGGAAGGAATATTCGCATATTCAAACCTTGGACTATGAGGATATACCTTTTCGTTGCTGCAGATGTCACGAGTATGGACACCCGACTATTGATTGTCCTCTGTTGGCTCGTGATAAGGTTGAACAACACAAGGAGGACAACAACTCTATGTCTGGTGGTGAGGGGGAACTCTCAGCACCTTCTTCACCACCTCTTTCACCGAAGGGTCTTGATATTGCTTCAGTGGAAGGCAGTGAGGCTAATGCGGTTCCTCTGGGGGGTCTACAGGTTGCTGCTCAGGACAAAATGGTTGGAGAACCCTTTTTGGTCGGTGCTCAGGGTACTCCCTCTTTTACTCTTCCTTCGTCAATTAATTTATTTACTAGATAATTAAATGTTTCTGGTATTGACTGGGTGGAGGGGTTAAATAAACTTTCCCTCAATTCTTTTGAGATACGGTCACCCATCTTTGCTGCTATTGTTGAGGACCCCCCCATTGGTACGGTTTTGGAACCGGTTTTGCATGATTCGGTCCACTCTCCTTCAAAATCTTCTAACTCAGGTTATTTCCCGCGTTCTTGCACTAAAGGTGGTTCTGGTGGTTTGGGAAAAAACCCTACTGCTTCTGCTAGGGGGAGGGGCAGAGTTTCACACTTTGCGAAGGCACAATCCCGTGCCAAGAAGGATGTTTTGGAAGGAAAATAGATCTCAATAGATAGGGCACTTAGAGTGGTGAATGCCCGCAAGAAGGGCAAGAGATGAAGATCCTTTCTTTAAACTGTCTGGGTCTTGCTGCTCCCCAAAAAAGATCAGCCTTGTGGTGGGTGGTTGAAGTAGACCAACATGTGATTATGTTACTTCAGGAAACTTTGGGGGTAGGTTTAGAGGTGAAAACTAAGCTTGAATGTTGGTTTGGTGGTTGGTGCTTTGAGACTCTGGCTGTTAGAGGACGCTCGGGTGGTTTGGCTATCGGTTGGAACACTAGATCTGTTAAAGTTCTTAATGTGTGGGGTATGGATTCGGTCCTGGGCATTACTATTAAAGCTCTGGACCTGGAAGATGCTTTTGATGTTATCAATATATATGGTCCTTATTTAAATATAATTCCTTTCTGGGATACTATTTTCAATCATTCCCTGTTTAGGGGTGAAAAAATGATAATTGGTGGTGATCTCAATTTCTCTCTGGGTCAGGCTGAGGTTTGGGGGCCTCATGGAAGACCTGACTCACTTACTAACTACTTTACTAGGAATTTGGTGGGCAAAAATTGGCTGGATGTGGGGCCTATGGTGCTTAAGACTACTTGGAAGAACAACAGGTGTGGGGAGGGGAGAGTGGCGAAGAGGCTGGATAGGTTTATTGCCTCTGAGAGGGTTGTGGACAATCGTCAACTCATCCAACAATGGGTGGGGAAAGGGGGACTCTCAGAGCATTTTCCCATATTTTTGGAGCTCAAAGATAGGTTGCACAAACCACCTTGTCCTCTTAAGTTTAATAAAATTTGGCTCAAAGATTAAAGCTTTATTGATCTGATCACCAATGGTTGGGCTCACTTTACTCTTGGGAATGGGCTCACTGCTACATTTCAATTTGCAGCTAATCTCAGGAACTTGAAAGAAGTGATCAAGCCTTGGGCGTATGAAAAAAGAAAGAGGGATATCAGAGAATTGCTTCAGGTTGAAGCTGAACTTGTTGCGATTTATGACCAAGCGGGTGGTGGAATTTTAGCTCAGGTGGATTTTGATTCCTTAAAAATCCTAGAGGGTCGGAGGACTTCGCTCCTTTTGGAGAGAGAAGAAACACGGCGACTGAAAATCAGGGCTACTTAGCTTGAATGTGGGGATGATAACACTAAATGTTTTCATGCTTATGCCAAAGGAAGGAAGGATGTCAACACTGTATGGAGCCTTGAAGATGATCAAGGTCATGTTTTTGACACCTTCGACAGTATGGCCTCTCTGGGTGTGGAACATTTCAAGAAATTGTACAGGGCTCTTGAAGATGCTACTCTTGTTGAAGTCATCAGAAATGCATAGAAGTTTCCGGGTTTTGTGGGGCTTGATGAGAATCACTCCCTGATGGAGGAGGTAACAAAAGAAGAACTTAAATGTGTGCTTTATAGCTTTCAGTAGGATAAAAGTCCTGGGCCGGATGGATGGACGATTGAATTTTTTCTAGAGTTTTATGATCTACTAGGTCAGGATCTCCTAGAGGTGGTAGAGGATACCAGAACCACTGCTCAGATTCTGGCTTGCTTCAACTCTACTTTCATTGCGCTTATTCCGAAGGTGGACAATCCTTTGTCGTTGAATGACTTCAAACCTATCTCACTCTGTAATTGCATCTATAAGGTGGTAACGAAAGTGATTGCTAGCAGGTTTAAACGAGTTCTTTCTGAACACATTTCAGATGAACAATTTGGTTTTTTGGAGGGAAAACTGATTCATGAAGCTATTCGGGTGGCATAGGAGGGTCTGCATAGCATGAAGACCAATAATATCAAGGGAGCTATTTTCAAAATTGACCCAGCTAAGGCATTTGACAAGGTAAGCTAGATATATATTTGTTTGTTGTTAACTCACCTGGGTTTTGATATTGCTTTTATCAGATGGGTTATGAGCTGTATCACTACTGTTTCTTTTTCGGTACTAATCAACGTGGTAGCTTCTCCATTCTTTCATGCAAAACGCAGCTTGAGGCAGGGTTGTCCACTATCCCCTCTACTCTTTCTGCTGGTGGCAGAGGACCTTAGTCGATCGATCAAAGAGGTGATTCGGTTGGGTACTTTCACAGGGCTGTAACTTTCTCAGAACCTGCATATCTCACATTTGTTGTTTGTGGATGATATCTTGGTCTTCTGTTCGGGCTCTGTCAGGGATTTTAATACCTTGGATGATATTCTGAAGCTTTTTTCAAAAGCAACAACAATGAACATAAATTTTGGTAAATCCTCGGTAACTTCCTTTCAATTGTCTAGGGTAGAAGAGCAGGTCGTTCTAGCTCTTTTCCTGTTTAATCTCGCAAGGCTTGAGGAGGGCTTACATTACCTGGGTTTCTTTCTAAAACCAAATGATTATCGGAAGCGGGACTGGGTCTGGTTACTGGAGAAACTGGAGAAGTGACTCAAATTATGGAGTCATCGATGGCTGTCAAGGGCTGGTAGACTTATGCTAGTTAAATCTGTTCTAGAGGCCATACTTGTGTACTGGATGACATTGGCTTGGATCCCTAAAAGCACACTTGAAAAGGCTCACAGAATTTGCTTTCGTTTTCTATGGAGTGGTAAACAGGAAGCACATGTGACTCCTTGGGTCAGGTGGGAAAAGATTGTAGTTCCAAAAGGATTGGGGGCTTGGGGCCTCAAAAACATTTTTTCTTTGCAAAATACCTGGCGGATAAAGGTAGTTGGAGAATTTTAAAGATGGAAAACCTGTGGGCTTATGTGATGATTCAAAAATATATCCATCCTAACTCGACGGAGGACTTGATTAGGCGGCCAGAAAAATCACATGCTGGGGGATCCATCTTTTGGAAAGCTATGGTCAAATCCTTTGATGTTATCGGTGATGGGCTGGCTTGGAGTGTTGGAAATGGAAGGAAAATCAGGGTTGGGGAGGACCCATGGGATGGGTGCTTTCAACAACACATACTCCTGGAAAACACTATACAGGAGTTACGAAATGCTGGTATTTTCTTCCTTCATCAGCTTGCGGCTCCTGAACAGCAGGCAAGCTGGACACAATCTTGGATTCGGGCTGGGGATCTTGGGCTTGCTGAACATGTTACCAGGGATTTGGAGAGATATATCTGGCCACTTTCAAGAGACCACATTATTCTGCGCGATAGGGAGGATGTTTTAATCTGGGATTCTACACCAAAATGGGAAGTACACCCCAAAGGTTGGATATATCAATCTGAGTGGTATGGGGGAGGACACAGTTGTTGTGTGGTGGTGGAAAACCCTTTGGAAAATCAATTGCCCACTGAAAACTAAGTTATTCATGTGGTGTGTCCTGGAGAATAAGGCTCCAACCTGGGACAATTTACAAAAGAGGAGCTTTCATGGTCCAGGATGGTGTACATTATGCAAAGGGGCTGTTGAAACTATGGTGCATCTTTTCCTGTTTTCCCCATATGTCATTGCGGTTTGGAAGGAATGCTCCAAGATTTTTGGAGTAACCTATTATTGGAGGGGCAACAACATTCTTCAGGCGTGGGAAGAATGGAGAAGATCTGTTATGATTGATTCTATGAAAGCACTCCCTCTTCTTGTTATTTGGGGAGTCTGGATAGTCCAGAACAATTTAATATTCTCTGAGAAATGCTGCACTCCTGAGCTCATGGCCACTCTAGCATGTGGGATTCTGGAAGCTTTCCCACAACATATTAGAGTTAAAAACCAGCGGGATTCTTTAGAGGTTGAGATATATAAGACTGATCCTTGGGCATTCTTTGATGGAGCGACACAAGATAATCATTTTGGGGGTGGACCTTATCTGTTTATGAGGGAAGGACATTTATATAAGATCACGATGGGATTAGGTGAAGGCAACAATAACTTTGTTGAACTTTTCAGCCAAAAACCATTACTCATTTTTGCAACAGAGAAAGGGTGTCGTACTCTTATTTGTTTTGGTGACTCTATGAATGTCATCAATTGGGTCAAGAAGACTCAGGTGTGCAGACATTTGAGACTGGAAAATATTCTCACTTCTATTGCAGACATTATAGACAATTTTGATTCATTCTCTTGTAGCCATGTCTACAGGTAGAATAACAGGGAGGTGGACTTGGGCTCAAAGGAGGGTCGTCTTTTGATGGAGGGACATTGGAAGATTTGGGAGCTAGTTGATGGCACTGAACACACTTATTATCATTGTCCTTTCATTGAGGGGGTGGCTCCTCAATGAATATCAGTGTTGTTGTCTTTCTGACTATTTTTGGGGCTGTTTTTCTCATGAGACATACTATGTTGTTTTCTGTTTTTTGATGTTGTCTCACTTTGACAGTATTTTGGACCTACATGTTTAGAACTATATGACTATATTTTGCTCGGTTCTTATATGCTAATATGGTAGTACTTGATACTTGAGACTCTATGTCTGCTCGATATTTCTCTTTCGTCTTGATATCTGATGTATATGTTTATCTTTTGACCCAAGCAGGGTTCCTATATGAATACACAATGATGTGTATCTGAAAAATGTAATTTTGTTACTCGAAAGATGAAATAAAATTATGCTTTTTTTCCAAGGAAAAAAAAAGTAGAGTTACAAATGACGAGAAAGGAGATATATGACCATTAGCGTTTGTTTCATCCATATGGAAATAATGGAATAAATGTTAGGGCATATACAAAATAAAATAATGGCATAAATAGTTAGCTACAACCATGCCCAAGTAATGGCATACACAAGTGATGCAAACTTGCTCTTTAAATTTCCCGAACCAATTGGTTTTTACAAGTACAGTTATAAACACAAAATCTCTCAAATACAAACAATTGATGTCTCTTCCTAAATGGATATGAAATCTCAAAACACAACAAAATTCTTCAATGAAATGGCATGTAGACAAGAATTCCCAACAAGGGATAAACATGATTTTCATTACCATGGTTTGGTACAAGGAAGTAATAAATGGAAACTATAGTACAATAAGGGGTTTCCTACTCTTCAAGCATGTCATTTTATGATCCTTCACAACCATGCACAAAGATTAGGAATTGTTGGAATTGATTTTCCTCCTCAAATAATTTCCCCATTTTGTCATTTAACTAGCAAAGATGAATCTAAATAAGAGATAAATAAACATAGTGTGATTCTTCTCACAAAGGCAATTTATCATCAATAATAAATTAAAGAGAAAAAAAACAAGGTTAGGCATCAATTTTTTTCTCACAAATAGATATGATCTATTTCTATCAACTGAATAACCAAAACCATATGTTTTACTAACCAAAGATTGAATTAAAATATTGCCATGAGGTGAGGTGATTCCATACCCAATCTCATTAATATCATTAAGCAAAGTAGTAAGCCAAAATCATGTTGAATCAAGGATTTGTTTCACTTTTCCAGATCAATATTGTTTCCCTATAACTCAGATGCGATTGGTCAAAAGGCGACGACAGGTGAACACGAGGATGGGCAGATGCATGAGGGGACAGATGTCTACCCATTTCATGACCAATTGCATGCTTAATACAGTTGGATTGTAAGGAGGATAAAACCCGCAAATACCACAAGGTTCATATGGTCATGCATGGGAACTATCACGGTCATTCGATCCTGCATTACGCAATGGATCCTGACGGCTCTTCGGATTTGATTTCCACTCAGGAAAAAAACCTCAATCCATCCCTCATCCATGTTTATGCGTACCTGGTTCTGCATTGGAGGAGTACTATGTTGGCAGTCGAGTAACTATTTTAGCAAGGAGCAGAGGGAAAACATAGCACTTAACATTTTGCAGACTATTTGGGAGAATAACTACCGCACGGGATTGAGTAAATCCTGGGTGAGCACTCTCATGAAAGGCAGAGCAACGAAGCGCTCATGCAAGAGGTGTCATTTCACCAGAGTTTTAGGTTGTTTGTTCAGCATGGTTGCTTAGGGTGGTGGTAATGAAGAAGAGGAATGTGAAACCTTGTTCAACCAAGAGACACCGGAGCACATCCAACATTCCATTTATGTGATGGAGACGGAGATCTATGAAAAGTTTAGGCTAGATCTTGGGTGTGAGGTGATCATGTCTAATTATTGGTGTCTCAAATTTATTCTCTCACACTCTATGAATGAGAGGGATATCTTTGCAGAATTGGTAAGAATAATTGTTGGCACTTTCAAGGAGGACGCTGAAAGCAACCTGGTTCATATGATAAGTCTACTGCAGTTAGCTGAGCCTCTTCAGCACGGCCAGAGGAACGTTGACGATGGGGAATCCAACAATGTGGATGGGGAAACCAACAATGCTGCCATAGAGGAGGTAGAATCCACCATGCTACCTTAACCTTCATCTTTCCTTGGGTCCTATTATGCCTGCCAAAGTTTATCTCTCTGTTTATTTCTATGTCTGCTTTTAATTCACTGTTTTCTGCTTGTAGTCATGTAAGGGTGCTTCAATTTAGAGGTTGGGAATCTCTCATGATTTTGCGTCACACTATTTGTGATCCAGGAGGATATTGGTGGCCACCCACGTATTCCTCTTGGACCCCCACCACTGTTTCTTTCAGTTTTCCAGTTTCCTTAATTGTAGCACAGTTTATTATTTTTGGCAGTTTTCGGGTCCTAAACTTCCGGTTTTGAGGCCCTAAACGACGTTTTTTTGGCATCCAATGGTTGGGAAAAATGAGTCTGTTTCAAACTCAAAGTTTACAATTTATGGATGTAGTCCTTAAATAGATCTTTCTAACGATGTATCATGCGCGTCAAACGGAGATAGTATGCTAAAGTTACGACCCCGGGAAATTGATGTACCAAGTTACCCAACGGGGCCCACATTAAGGCGTTTCACCTCCTAGGGTTAGGTTTTTGGATGTGTAGGGTTTCCATTGTTTCTCAATAATATATAGGCCTTCGAGCCTCATTGTAACACAGAGTTCAGAGGCATGTAGCCGCCACATCTCTTCTCAGAGATAAACTACCAGCACTCTAGCTAGTTTATTTCCATTCTGTATGTAAACAAGTTTCAGTTATTGATTAATGAAATGAAGTGTTATTTCCATTGCATATTTGTTTCTATGGTTATTTGTGTATTCTGTTGCGTTCGTGCATAAATCCGGATCAGTGGTATCAGAGCAATCTGCTCTTTCTTAATCCTTCTTTGCATGTCCCCAGCGAGGGCGGGGTATAAAGAGTTAGGGCTCGATCTGGTAGAACCTTTTCAAGATCGGCCTCGCAAATCCCGACGGCCACCCATGGGGGACGAAAAGAAAGATGAGGGGGCAGAAGATCCTATCAAAATGTTGCTCGAGGAGGCCCTTGAAAAACAAAGGAACGCGATGATGGATAACTTCGCCTAGATCCTTCAACGACTTCCCACTGGAGGCACATCTGCATCTAGCAGCCACTCTAGAGGTGCAACCCCTTTTAAGGTACAAGTAAACTTCAACATTCCCATATTTGATGGTCGAATATATGCAGACACCGTAGATAAATGGTTGAATCTATTAGAAGGATTTTCTCGGTTCATGACTTTTCTGACTGGGAAAAGATTACTTTTTCTCTACTCAAAGCTGCCCCCCATGTCAAGGACTGGTGGGAAACCTATTGTGAGAGAAAGGATGAGGAGGAACCCTCTCTGTTCTCATTCGTACCCACTTGTAATTCTTTTCGAGATGACATAAAGGGACAATATTTTCCGGTGGGGAGCTATGAGGACAATTACATCCATTGGACTACGCTGCGGCAACAAAGAGATCAAGATGTGCATGAGCTGATGAATCTGTTCCATACCCTGCGCACCAAGTTGGGTATCAAAGATTCAGAGAAACATTTTGGGATGAAGTATTGCAGTTGTCTGGAAAGATACATTCAGGAGGGAATGGATTTCCTCGACATCTCCTCGCTTGGTACGGCATATCGGTATGCTGCCAAAATTGAGCAAAAATTCAAACAGAAAAAGCCAGACTTTGGCTCTGCGAATCAGAAGCAAGGGAAAGGTGCCCCCAAACCGCAGAACCAAGGACATAGCCAAGGCATGGCGACTCAATAAAATTTTCCAAAGCCACAAGCAAAGAGCAACACTGCAAAGCCGAAGAAGGAAGCAAGAAAGTGGTTCGAGTTCCATAAGAGCCCTATCACAACACAAGTGAGTGTCGAGCTAAGCAGTCACTGGTGGCTGAGATAGAGGATTCCAAATTAGATGCATACTCTGACACTGAATCTGAACCTGAGAAGGGGAATGGCAGAGGGAAGAAGATTATCGATGCAGAGCCCAACGCCACCGTTGCCACCACGAAGATCCAAAAGGAAGAACCAGAAGGTTTAGAGGAGGAGGAGCGTCTTTTCCACTGCCAGATGTGGGTAAAGGGTTCCCCGCTACAGTTCATTGTCGACAGTGGGAGCCAAAAGAACCTGATTTCAGCAAAGGTCGTTAAGCGGTCGGGTTTGTCGACCACATCACACCCGCAGCCATACACCATCGGGTGGCTTCACCAAGGACGAGATCTTCACGTCAGCCAGCAGTGCCGCCTTCCCTACAACATCAAGCCCTTCACTGATGAGGTATTATGTGATATTGCTCCTCTTGATGTTTGTGATGTATTATTAGGTCAACCATACTTATGGAAGTAACATGCTATGTAAGAGTCCCAGCCTCGCGCTATTATTATTATGTTGGGAAATAATTTGTACAGGATACCAGAGGTACCACCCCCTACAACTATCTCTTTGGTTACTGCAAAACAATGCAGTAAGCTCATTTCCAAAATTGGGAAGTTTGTTTTCTTGATGATCCGCCCTCAGGGAAAGAAGAAGATCGTGGCCACAACCTCTAGACAGGGCCCCTCCGCACGACAACAACAAATGGATGAGGTCATGGAGGAGTACTGGGACATATTCACCTCACCCACCGGGGTGCCTCTCGACTGTCAGGTCAAGAACCCCATCGATCTGACCCCAGGTGCGTCGCTACCCAATGGACCGATCTATCGCCGCTCTGTTCTGGAGAATGATGAAATCAAGAGGCAAATTCAAGAGCTACTGCAGAAGGGTCACATCCGGCCAAGTTCATCGCCCTGTGGGAGCCCAATCGTGTTGGTACAGAAAAAGGATGGGACTTGGAGACTATATATTGACTATCGGTCACTGAACAAGATCATTGTCCGGAATAGGTACCCGATCCCACGGATTGATGACCTCCTGGACCAGCTTAAAGGGGCAAAATATTTTAGCAAGATCGACTTAAAGTTTGGGTATCACCAAGTACCGACCGAGACGACCGATGTGTGGAAGACTTCCTTCAAAGCCAAGGAGGGCCTTTTCGAATGGTTGGTCATGCCTTTCGGGTTGACGAATGCTCCTGCAACCTTCATGAGACTGATGGACGACATCTTGCGGCCATTCACCAACTCATTTGTAGTAGTGTACTTGGATGACATCCTGATCTTTAGCCAGACTTGGGAAGAGCACCTCCACCACATCCGACAAGTCATCGAAACATTGCGGCAGCACAAGTTGTGTGCCAATTTGGACAAGTGCACTTTTGGCATGACCCAGAATCAGTATCTGGGATACATTATTGATGACTGTGGGGTGCATGTGGATCCAACCAAGATCCAAGTCATTCGGGATTGGCTAGCCCCAACTACTCTAACAGAGCTTTGCAGCTTTTTGGGCCTTGCTAATTTCTACCGTAGGTTCGTGTTGGGATTCTCTCATATCACTTGGCCCTTGAGTCAAGTCACCAAGGGAGGAGTGAAAGCCAAATTCTTTTGGTCAGAAACTCAGAAGAAGGCGTTTGCAGAATTGAAACATCGTCTTTGTTGTGCCCTAGTGCTCACATTACCAGACTTGCAACAATCATTTGAGATTGAGACAAATGCCTCTGACTATGCTATTGGGGCAGTCCTTACTCAACAAGGGCATCTAGTGGCATATCACAGTGAGACACTGTCAGAGACAGTTTGCAAATATCCCACTTATGACAAAGAGATGTATTCCATTGTACAGGCTTGCCGACAATGGAAGCATTACATTTTGGGGAAGGACACGATCATCCACACAAACCACCGACCCCTGCAGTTCATGCAGACACAAGGGAAGTTACAAAATGATCGCCATCAGAAGTGGTCCACATATCTACAATAGTTTCCTTTGAACATCAAGTACAAGAAGGGAAGCACCAATAATGTTGCAGACTGCCTCAGCCGACCACCAATCGTGGCGATAACGACTGTGCTCAACTCTTGTGGGCACGAGACTTTTGATTGGCCGCTTCTCTACAAGAGCAATCCAGAATTCATCCACACATACCAGACGCTCTTGGAGGAAAACCAAGTTCCAAAATTTCAACTCCAGGATGTACTACTGTGTCACATGGGATACCTTTGTGTTCCTTCAAGCGAGCGTGCCAAGATGATTTGGGAAGCACACTACAGTCAGGTCGTTGGGAATTTTGGGGTCGATAAAACAGTGGCAGTACTGCAGAAGTATTTCTATTGGCCGAAACTTTGACAGGACGTCGGGAAGTACATCCGATCCTGCACTGCCTGCGCCATTGCCAAACCATCCATTAAGAATCAAGGCCTCTATACTCCGTTTCCTACCCCTAGTTGACCTTGGGAATCCATCTCGATGGATTACATGTCATGC
>LPNX010668800.1:5806-27140 GCA_001517045.1 Pseudotsuga menziesii | reverse complement strand
TGGTCGTTGACAGATTCTCAAAGATGGCCATAATGGCGGCCTGCAAGAAGAATATCACAGCAGAAGCCACTGCTAAACTCTTCTTTGAACGAGTGTGGGGACACTTTGGTATCCCACAGTCTATAATCTCAGACCGGGATAGCAGGTTCCTTAGTACATTCTGGTCTAGCCTATGGTCAATGCTAGACACCAATTTCACAAAGTCCATAGTTTTCCATCCCCAGACTGATGGCCAGACAAAGGTCATCAACAAGATGATTGTAGACATTTTGCGCTTGTACAACTCAAAGCATCCACGCACATGGGATGAGAGCCTCCCCTATGTACAACATAACTATAACCGAGACCTCCACAACTCAACCAACCACAACCCCTTTCAGGTGGGCTTGGGATTCCAGCCACTATGTCCCATTGACGTAGCCATGCCATTTGCAGCTACTCAGGCTGATTCAACTCATATCCAGTCTGAAGTTTCCAAGGCAAACAACTTCATTGAGCGCATTCAACACATTCACCAACAGGTTCATGGAATATTGGACAGATCCAATGCTAAGTACAATCAGCGACATGATCAACATCGGGTGCAACTCAACGTCCAGGTGGGCGACAAAATGTGGCTACATTTACAGAAGGAGCACCTCGCTGGACCCCACCACAAGCTTCGCCCGCTCCGATATGGGCCATACACCATCACCAAGGATGTCTGGGACAATGCCTTCGAGCTCAGTATTCCACCATTCCTTGGTCTGCACCCAGTGTTCAATGTGGACCACCTTCGGGCCTACTTTCCACCTCACCAACAGAGTTAAACCCTGACTGCATGGAACAAGCCACAACTGATCGGATTATGGACACACAGATCAAGAGCACCCACCAACAGAAGATCCAGCTGTATCAAGTTGTCAAAGCAGGCCAACTCCTTCACCAGGGAAAGTGGCTCACCGGGGACCAAGTTCAACAGAAGTTTCTTCATCTCATGGAGGAACTCAACGCAATGGGGACCATTGCTTCCCAAGGGGGGAGGAATGATCTAGGAGGATATTTGTGGCCACCCACCTATTCCTCTTGGACCCCCACCATTGTTTCTTTCAGTTTTCCAGTTTCCTTAATTGTAGCACAATTTACTATTTTTGGCAGTTTTCGGGTCCTAAACTTCCGGAGCCGTTTTGAGGCCCTAAACGACGTTTTTTTGGCATCGAATGGTCGAGCAAATATGAGTCCATTTTGCAATCAATATTTACAATTTATAGATGTAGTCCTTAAATAGATCTTTCTAACGATGTATCATGCGCGTCAAACAGAGGTGGTATGCTAAAGTTACGACCCCGGGAAATTGATGTATGAAGTTACCCAATGGGGCCCACATTAAGGCATTTCACCTCCTAGGGTTAGGTTTTTGGATGTGTATGGTTTCCATTGTTTCTCAATAATATATAGGCCTTCGATCCTCATTGTAACACTGTAACACCGAGTTTAGAGGCATGTAGCCGCCACATCTCTTCTCAGAGATAAGCTACCAACACTCTAGCTAGTTTATTTCCATTCTGTATGTAAACAAGTTTCAGTTTTTGATTAATGAAATGAAGTGTTATTTTCGCTGCATATTTGTTTCTATGGTTATTTGTGTATTCTGTTGCGTTCTTGCATAAATCTGGATTAGTGGTATCAAAGAAATCTACTCTTTCTCGATCCTTCTTTGCATGTCCCCAACAAGGGCAGGGTATAAAGAGTTAGGGATCGATCTGGTTGAAACTTTGCAAGATCAGCCTCACAAATCCCGACGACCACCCATGGGGGACGAAAAGAAAGACGAGTGCACAGAAGATCCTATCAAAATGTTGCTCGAGGAGGCCCTTGAAAAACAAATGAACGTGATGATTGATAACTTCACCCAAATCCTTCAACGACTTCCCACTGGCGGCACATCTGCATCTAGCAGCCACTCTGGAGGTGCAACCCCTTTTAAAGTACAAGTAAACTTCAAAATTGCCATATTTGATGGTCGAATAGATGCAGACTCCGTAGATAAATGGTTGAATCTATTAGAAGGATATTTCTCAGTTCATGACTTTTCTGACGAGGAAAATATTACTTTTTCTCTACTCAAAGCCGCCCCCCATGTCAAGGACTAGTGGGAAACCTACTGTGAGAGAAAAGATGAGGAGGAACCCTCTCTATTCTCAGCCGTACCCACTTGGAATTCTTTTCAATATTCCATAAAGGGACAATATTATCCGGTGGGGAGCTATGAGGACAAGTACATCCAATGGAATACGTTGTGGCAGCAAAGAGATCAAGATGTGCATGAGTTGTCGAATCTGTTCCATACCCTGCGCACCAATTTGGGTATCAAAGATTCAGAGAAACATTTGGGGTTGAAGTACCGCAGTTGTCTACATAGATACATTCAGGAAGAAATGGAGTTCCTCGGCATCTCCTCACTTGGTACGGCATATTGGTATGCTGCCGAAATTGAACAAAAATTCAAATAGAAAAAGCGAGACTTTGGATCTATGAATCAGAAGCAAGGGAAAGGTGCCCCCAAACCATAGAACCAAGGACACAACCAAGGCATGGCGACTCAAGAAAACTTGCCAAAGCTGTAAGCAAAGAGGAACACTACAAAGCCGAAGAAGGAAGCGGGAAAGTGGTGCGAGTTCCATAAGAGCCCCACTCACAACACAAGTGAGTGTCAATCTAAGCAGTCACTGGTGGCTGAGATAAAGGCTTCTGAATCAGATGCATACTCTGACACTGAATATGAACCCAAGAAGGGGAATGACAGAGGGAAGAAGATTATCGATGCAGATCCCAACGCCACCATTGCCACCACGAAGATCCAAAAGGAAGAACCAGAAGATTTAAAGGAGGAGGAGCATCTTTTCCACTCCCAGATGTGGGTAAAGGGTTCCCCGCTACAGTTCATCGTCGACAGTGGGAGCCAAAAGAACATGATTTCAGCAGAGGTCGTGAAGGGGTTGGGTTTTCCGACCACAGTACACCCACAGTCGTACACCATTGGGTGGCTTCAGCAAGGACGAGATCTTCGCGTCATCCAGCAGTGTCGCCTTCCCTACAGCATCAAGCCCTTCATTGATGAGGCATTATGTGATATTGCTCCTCTTGATGTTTGTGATGTATTATTAGGTCAACCATACTTATGGAAGCGACATGCTGTGTATGAGTCCTGGCCTTGTGCTATTATTATTACGTCGGGAAATAATTTGTACAGGATACCAGAGGTACCACCCCCTACCGCTATCTCTTCGGTTACTGCAAAACAATGCAGTAAGCTCATTTCCAAAACTGGGAATTTTTTTTTCTTGATGGTCTGCCCTCAGGGCAAGAAGAAGATCGTGGCCACAACCTGCACACAGGGCCCCTACGCACGACAACAAAAAATGGACGAGGTCGTGGAGGAGTACCGGGACATATTCACCTCACCCACCGGGGTGCCTCTCCACTGTCAGGTCAAGCACCCCATCGATCTGACCCCAGGTGCGTCGCTTCCCAATGGACCGATCTATCGCCGCTCTATTCTGGAGAATGATGAAATCAAGAGGCAAATTCAGGATCTACTGTAGAAGGGTCACATCTGGCCAAGTTCATTGCCCTGTGGGATCCTGATCGTGTTGGTAGAGAAAAAGGATGGGACTTGGAGACTCTATATTGACTATCCGACACTGAACAAGATTACTGTCTGGAATAGGTACCCGATCCCATGGATTGATGACCTCCTAGACCAGCTTAAAGGGGAAAAATATTTTAGCAAGATCGACTTAAAGTCTGGGTATCACCAGGTACCGATTGAGCCGACCGATGTGTGGAAGACTCCCTTCAAAGCCAAGGAGGGCCTTTTCGAATGGTTGGTCATGCCTTTCGGGCTGACGAATGCTCCTGCAACCTCCATGAGACTGATGGAATACATCTTGAGGCCATTCACCAACTCATTTGTAGTAGTGTACTTGGATGACATCCCGATCTTCATCCAGACTTGGGAAGAGCACCTCCACCACATCCGACAGGTCCTCCAAACATTGCGGAAGAACAAGTTGTGTGCCAATTTGGACAAGTGCACTTTTGGCATGACCCAGAATCAGTATCTGGGATACATTATTTATGACTGTGGGGTGCATGTGGATCCAACCAAGATCCAAGTCATTCGGGATTGGCCAGCCCCAACTACTCTAACAGAGCTTTGCAGCTTTTTGGGCCTTGCTAATTTCTACCGCAGGTTCATGTTGGGGTTCACTTGGTCCTTGAGTCAAGTCACCAAGGGAGGAGTGAAAGCCAAATTCTTTTGGTCAGAAACTCAGAAGAAGGCATTTGCAGAATTGAAACATCGTCTTTGTTGTGCCCCAGTGCTACATTACCAGACTTGCAACAATCATTTGAGATTGAGACAAATGCCTCTGACTATGCTATTGGGGCAGTCCTTACTCAACAAGGGCATCTAGTGGCATATCACAGTGAGACACTGTCAGAGACAGTTTGCAAATATCCCACTTATGACAAAGAGATGTATTCCATTGTACAGGCTTGCCGACAATGGAAGCATTACATTTTGGGGAAGGACACGATCATCCACACAAACCACCGACCCCTGTAGTTCATGCAGACACAAGGGAAGTTACAAAATGATCGCCATCAAAAGTGGTCCACATGTCTACAATAGTTTCATTTGAACATCAAGTACAAAAAGGAAAGCAGCAATAATGTTGTAGATTGCCTCAGCCGACCACCAATCGTGGTGATAACGACCGTGCTCAACTCTTGTGGGCACGAGACTTTTGATTGGCCGCTTCTCTACAAGAGCGATCCAAAATTCAGCCACACATACCAGACGCTCTTGGAGGGAAACCAAGTTCCAAGATTTCACCTCCAAGATGTACTACTGTGTCACATGGGACACCTTTGTGTTCCTTCAAGCGAGCATGCCAAGATGATTTGGGAAGCGCACTACAGTCGGGTCGCTGGGAATTTCGGGGTTGAGAAAATAGTGGCAGTACTGCAGAAGTATTTCTATTGGCCAAACCTTCGACAGGACGTCGGGAAGTACATCCGATCCTGCACTGCCTGCACCATTGCCAAACCGTCCATTAAGAAGCAAGGCCTCTATACTCCGTTGCCTACCCCTAGTCGACCTTAGGAATCCATCTCCATGGATTACATGCCAGGTCTTCCTTCTACTAAGCACATCAATGACTGTGTGTTTTTGGTCGTTGACAAATTCTCAAAGATGGCCATAATGGCGGCCTTCCAGAAGATTATCACAGCAGAAGCCACTGCTAAACTCTTCTTTGAGTGAGCGTGGGTACACTTTGGTATCCCATAGTGTATAATCTCAAACCGAGACAGCAGGTTCCTTAGTACATTCTGGTCTATCCTATGGTCAATGCTAGACACCAAGCTCACAAAGTCCACAGCTTTCCATCCCCAGACCGATGGCCAGACAGAGGTCATCAACAAGATGATCGTACACATTTTGCGCATGTACAACTCAAAGCATCCACGCAAATGGGATGAGAGCCTCCCCTATGTACAACACTGCTATAACCGGGCCCTCCACAACTCAACCAACCGCAGCCCCTTTCAGGTGGGCTTGGGATTCCAGACACTATGTCCCATTGACGTAGCCATGCCATTTGCAGCTACTCAGGCTGATTCAACTCATATCCAGTCTAAAGTTTCCAAGGCAAACAAATTTATTGAGCGCATTTAGCAAAATATCCAGCTATATCGAGTTTTTTAAGCAGGCCAACTCCTTCACTAGGGAAAGTGGCTCACCGGGGACCAAGTTCAACAGAATTTTCCTCATCTCATGGAGGAACTCAACGCAATGGGGACCATTGCTTCCTTAGTGGGGAGGAATGAGCCAGGAGGATATTGGTGGCCACCCACCTATTCCTCTTGGACCCCCACCACTGTTTCTTTCAGTTTTCCAGTTTCCTTAATTGTGGTACAATTTACTACTTTTGGCAGTTTTTGGGTCCTAAACTTTCAGAGCCATTTTGAGGCCCTAAACAACGTTTTTTTGGCATCGAATGGTCGGGAAAATAGGAGTCCGTTTCGGACTTCATAATTGTTGTTTATGGATGTAGTCCTTAAACAGATCTTTCTAACGATGTATCATGCGCGTCAAATGGAGATAGTATGCTAAAGTTACGACCCAAGGAAATTGATGTACCAAGTTACCCAACGGGGCCCACATTAAGGCATTTCACCTCATAGGGTTAGGTTTTTGGATGTGTATGGTTTCCATTGTTTCTCAATAATATATAGGCCTTCAAGCCTCATTGTAACACAGTGTTCAGAGGCATGTAGCCACCACATCTCTTCTCAGAGATAAGCTACCAGCACTCTAGTTAGTTTATTTCCATTCTGTATGTAAACAAGTTTCAGTTGTTGATTAATGAAATGAAGTGTTATTTCCGCTGCATATTTGTTTCTATGGTTATTTGTGTATTCCGTTGCGTTCCTACATAAATCCAGATCAATTTGGTCCATTTTGTTTGTTTTCCTCTTCTGGTTGCGGGACCATTTCTTGACTCCATGTTTTAGGAGTCAGGAGCTTGTAAATAACAGACTTCAGTTTCAGTAGTAATTGAAAAGGTTCTGTCTTATTAACAAATTTTTTTTTTCTTCCTATAATTTAATGCCCAAACATTAGCCCAAGCATGTCTTGACTCCTCTAGACAAATAATGTTTTCATAGCAAAGAAAAATACAATCAAATATATTGTACAAAATTCACAAAAAAAATAAATTAGGATTTAAGAAAACATAGAATTCAACTAAAAAGTCAAAATTTAGCCTACCTATGCTATACAAATTACTCAATGAATTCTTGGAGACCAAAGTATACAACACTAAATCCTCTCTCACAAAAACCCCTTGATCTCTACAGGTGATGTGTTTGTTGTGATTGAACCATGTGTAAATTAAGCAAATGTGGATTATATTTTATGCAAAGAACTTAAATAAATAAAAAGGTTTGTGATGCCATATCAAGGTGGAAATTTCTCTTAATATATTATTGACATGGTTGTGATTGGAAATAGTAGGCCATGCAGGCAAGTGAATTTCACAAAACTAACTCTCAAGACGTATGAAATATGGATATAGTCAGCCTCATGTTGCAACTATTTCACTGGCTCTTAAGATTAACTTGAGCAATGAGAAATCTCATGTTACACTAATAACCAGACCTATGAAGGTTGGAACTTACAACAAATCACAATATTTTGAAAGCTTAATATAATGGAATCGATTTCTTTGCCTTCTCAACACAGAATACATAAACAACACATTATTTCGTTACATGTTATAGTAACCAAAATGGAAGAAGAGAAGTACAATTCCAAAAGAAAAAAATGGCAAGAATGCTTACCACTAGCTTGTAGCCTATCCCAAGTTGCTCATATATACAGAACTGGATTACATCAAAAGACAAATCATGTAATAGAAATGACCCATGCCCCTGCAACAGTAGAAGAGGTTAAGTCAAAATTTTAAAATATTTACTAAACCCTTCTTTTCAGTCTTATTTGAAGTAGGAAATATACATTAAACTGGAGATACAAAGTCACATTCGTGACATAAAAAAAGTCACTGGTATCTTGGGTTATATAAACCTTCTCACTTTCCTTTCCTCTATTATAATTAAATCCAAATTTCATTGCATTTGATTTCAGTGTACAATTGAGATTTGTTAGGTTATGGTCAATTCAAACCCTCTTTAAATTATGAATGGTTGAGGATTGAAAAAACTGTATAGATCTGTCTTGTACTAATGCAGTCAAGTTTTAGTACAATGGTTGCCACTCTCTTATGACCGCTCTCTCTGCCAAAGGTTGTAAATATCTTGTTGTTGATGTGAGAGAAATACCTACACAAGTTTGTAAATCAGTGTAATTATGTCATGTTCCTTACTGAAGAATACCATCCAGAAAACCTTACTCGTAAATCTCGTTCAAGAAGCTCCTATTATTTCCTCCATTCAAGAAAGAAACTAAATCAAATCCATTTTCCAGGCCAGTTAGAGGAGTGGAAATAGATTCCAAGGAGAATCGATGTATATAGATCCTTAGTGAAATATAGGAAGTCATGATGAGTTTAAAAGACCAGGTAAATTCCTCATGGATTGTTATTTGTTTTATTATTTCAAATTTACTAGTCAAAATTTATGCAAACTATTCAGATTTTTGGTTCTATATTTATTGATATTTTTGGCATCAACTCTATTATCCAAATCTATTCATATTTATTGAAATTATTACATATAAATCTCTAAATTGGTTGTATTCCTCTCACAAATGGGAAAAGGATTTTGAATAAGATATGGTTGCATTTTAAGAAATTGGTGAAGTTATTTGAATAAATAGAATATTTGTTGGACATGAAGGGCTCTTAAAATATGTGATTTTCATCCCTTATAAAAAGAAATGGACCCCACGAACACCAATACACCACACTACATAAGCTAGATCACTTGCATGGTAGGATGCTCTTTATCTATATAATACACCGGTGGTTCTTAAAGGGATGCTACATTACCATTTAACTTCTATATATAACTAACTCGACGGAAATGGTTGCTAGATATTACCCTTGGGTTGCGGTTATCTTATCCAATGGTGGAAATGCACTGGCCCCGAGAGACGAGTATTTCTTGCAAAAAGAAAAGGGTAAGTATGTATCTTATAAATATACTTAGTTTTGTAAAACATCTCTAATGGGAAAAAAAGTTTATCTTGTAGGTAATCTTAACCCTTGTAACGCCTCACACATAATATGTATAGCCCCTATCTTTTAGTCATTATCATGAATAAACCATATAAACCCTATTATCAACTTTAATGGCCTTGAACTCGTAAAAATGTGACCTTGATAACATTTATAACACTTACACTTATAATCCCTAATTATTTAAGCATCTAAAATGTATTAACCTCTTATAGACCGTTCTCCATATCAAGGTATTATGTTCACCAGAGACAGAACTTTCGATAGTTTGAGGCTCCTCATTGACAAGATAGAGTTGTTCCTCATCCAATTTGAGAGAGGACACACACACGTTACAAATAATTTTGAGTAATTGAGTTAAATATAAGTGAATTATAACCATGTTGAATAATATATGTTTTTACTTTCATAGCGAGCCCACTTTCCAATCACAAAATGACACTACCCCCTAGTAGTCGCAGTAGTGGGAGTTAAGGAGGTGATGCACCTCTACCATCCCACATTAGCCATCCATCATCACAAGAGAAGGAACATTTATAGGACCCAAGTAACAAATATGGAAATTATTCTTGTTCACTCATAGATGTCTCTAATTTTGAAAGTTTTGATTCACACGCACACACATGATTTTATCCATATATATATATATATATATATATTGTTGGACTTATAGAGTCACCTAGTAAATAGGCCAATTGTTCTACACCTCCCTCGCCATGGGAGAATGAGATTGCACATATGAGATCATTATTCAATGCAACTGGTTGTGTAGAGTGATACTTTCCATATCTCATGATAACCACATTTGACACTCTATGTGGATGATGCTTGAGAGCGTCTATCAGTTGATTCCGTTATATTAGATATCGAGGCCACAAAATTACCTTTGGTATTATGTTCTCTTGAGTAGGAGGAGATAGGTATTGGGGAAAGAGAAATGGGATGTAGTGAAAGAGCACATGAGAGGGTCTAGTGTGAGCGATACTCTATTTGAGATCCATCCTAACTACCTGAGGAGGAAATTTATTAAAGTCAAAGGGTTTAAGCTTGAAGGAGTAGTGATTTTTGTTAATGATAGATTTATTGGAGCATGGGGCATGTTTCATCATCCTGATGAGGTTCCATTATACTTTAGGACACACATTTATGTACAATTTGTGTTGCACATGAAGACTGAATACACATCCACACCATCATGATTTTACAGTCTCAGTAGGGGACATCGTTATGATTGTCCTAGGGATCGTAGAGACCCATCCATACCACCTCCTCTGAGAATGGTACCACCTCCTCTGAGAATGGTACCACTTCCTCGAAGGAGTATAGTTTCACTCCATGATTTAAATGAGCCATCACAACAAGGAGTTGAAGTGTAAGATGAAATGGGAATTGGGTAGTGTATCAGTTGATTTTGTCGGGGATAGATCTAGACCACCCCCATTTCTTGAGAGCTCAATTTGTACTAGACTTTTGATGAGAAACTTGCATTAGTACCACCTAAGCAGTTATTGCAGTATGTTATCCGTGCATGGGATATGCATTTCCAATTGTATGAGAGATACAAGCCAAATCCTAGAGGTGAGGTATAGCTTTGTACATTATAGTATGGATAAATTATCTTTATTTTCCATCAATTGATCTTCTTGATACATGTGGAATAAATTCACTAAGCAATATTATTTTGTTTGCATAGCTTATAGATGTCATCATTACTATATGATGTTTACAATAGAGAGGGATCTATTTTTCATCCACATGCATTGGATAGAGGAGACCCAATTAGTGTATGATTGAATTCTAAAAGTTTCAATTCATATACATTATATATGTGCTTACATATTAACAATTGTTTACTGTGTCCTTTCTTCAGATAGAAAAAGGAAAGGGTGTTGTCGATAGCCCTAAATCCCCACCTAAGTTTGTGCACATATATGAGCCTAAGTCTCCACTTACATACCACCTTAGTCATGAGGTATAATCCATGCCTCGATTCAATCAAATCTAATTTTAATGCATCATTTTTTTAAACAATTATTATAGTACATGTATTTACTAATTTGAGTGTTTACATTTAATGTTGTCACACAAAGATTGGGTTACAAGGGGTGTTGATGCCCATGTGATGTTGACATGTAACTGGGATGCAAGATTTATGCATCATGACGAGGTGCCATTGAGGATTCTAAGATATGATGCATAGGTATGAATTGATATAAATAGGTGTATATAGTGCCATATTGAAATGTTCATTAAATTTTAATGGTAATCATGTTTTTAATGATTGCATGTTTCGAGGTGCACAAACTCACAGGTCATATAAATAGACCCAAATCCCATACACATGATTAATATTTGACTTGACCTAGGTAACTTGATCTATTTGGTTAAATATAAAAATACAGTAATCTCATAAATTTTGCACTAAAAGTTATCTAACTTGATTGTAAATTTAATGAACAACATGCAATGTTAAAAGAAGATTTGATGGAATAAATTATGCAGGGTTTCAATTATAGTCCTCTAGGTGATTAGAGGTCCTTTTGTAGTCGATGGTCACAAGGGTGATGGGGGTCCTAGTCCAAGTGGCATTGGTGGTGGTGGTGGTGACAAAATTTTTTAAGAACCCCATCTTGGTTTCAGTTTTAGTGTTGCATACGGTTTAATGGCCACACCCCATCATGCACGTACATTGAAAAATTAAAATTTTTAATTGAAAACATTAAACACATGAGATTTATTTTCTTTAATTGAACACTGAAAATTATAGCAACCCTAGTCTCATACTCAAAATTTTTAATTAGCCACACACATGAAAACGAAAATTAAATGCTCATATTTTTGGTCAAATTGACCAAGGAAAAACCCTAAAGGGAAACTTGTTCTTCGGAGATAGATTTTTATTTCTTTAGGAAATCTTTAGAAAATAAAAAACAACGGTACTTATCTCCCTTCTCGAAACACGTGCCAATAAGTGACAAAACTTGTTGTATTGATGCTTCTAAATTCGTGTTGTACAGGCCCACACGTGCGGCTATACGGTCCTCGATTTCTGTTTTGTTTTTGCATGTTGTACTAACATAAATTAATGTTGTACTTCCTCGATTTATGTATTGTACGGCCACCTTGAAATGTGTGCCTTCTCACCTCGACATTTGTATTGTACGACTGCCTTGAAATCTGTGATGTACGACCTGCATTTAATGTTGTATGATTGCTGCAATTAATGTTGTATTGTTACCTCGAGATTCATGTCAATTAGCTGGTACAATCACCTCAAAATCTATGCCCTTCTCCTCTTACTGAATTTTGTAAATTTTTGCAAGGGTTATTCCCTAAAATTTGTCATGCTCCTCCTCTCTCAAAATTCTCTCGTGTGAAAGTGAACAATGAATCTCACTTTGTCTTTCCCAAGCCCTTTTTGTTTGAGTAACTTCCACTTTTAGATCGACGGCTTAGATTAAATCCAACTAAATGAGATATAGGTCCCATCTCGTTTCCTCATTAAAACATCGCTTTTTAATTAATAATGAGAGTTTAATGGACACCCGCTTTAAAAACTCATAAAGTCACTTTTAAAATATAAACTCAAACATTCATTAAAAATGTCACTTTATCATAAAGTCGTTCTCACTTTTTTAATTAGGCCAGGGACCACATTTTAAAGTGTCCTTGTCCACCCCAAAGAATGAGTGAACAAACACTTCCTAGGTAAAAATTCAACACTCCCTCTTACCGAGAAAGGTGTTTTTCACCACTCCCATCTTGTATATGAAATGTATGTGCTTTCCTCTTCCCAAAGACTTCGTGAGAATATCTGCCACCTGCTCAACTGTAGAAATATATTGTAACTCTACATCTCCTCTCTGAACATAATCTCTGATGAAGTGGTATTTGATCTCTATGTGCTTTGACCTATCATGAAACACTGGATTCTCAAATATCTCGATGCAACTATGAATGTCACAGTGAATGGTAGTAGGCCTCATCTCCTGACCAAATAAATCAACCATGTGTTGGAAACATTTACCCACCATGCACACTTAATTTGGTCAATTTGGCCTTGTTAAACCACTATCCTAAGTTTTATTGACTTAATTGGCATCAGAGGAGCACTGTATGACATTAGCATGAGCATACCCATGCCTACCTTCAGTCAGGGAGGCCAACTAAGCCTTCTCCTTCATTTGGGGAGGCTAACTGGAGCACTCCGAGGGTGATCTGAGTGTCATAAATGCACCTAATTGCTAACTGATGCTTACAATCAGTTAAGCTGAGTGGTGAAGGTGCCTCCATTCATTACATTGATTATTTTATTAATATTTAATGATCTGGAGTTAATAAGGGTGCCTCCAACCACCTCTGACGACCAGTTTGACTTCAGTAAACCTCATCGGGTTCATTGGAGTTAATGATGCTTTACCACTTGTTGGTTGGCATGCAATGACATGTGTCTAAGCTACTTTCAGTTAGACTCAGTCATCCATTGCACTCTGACTTCAGTTAGGACTCAGTTTAGTCAACATGACTCGATCAGTTGGTTAACTAGTGTGTTTACTGTGGCTTACAGTCAGTTAAGCTACACCCACTCATTCAATTCGAATGACCTCCTTGGGAATTCAAATTGTCTTGGTATTCATGCATATTTCATGACCATTGAATTGTATTATTCATTATTCATTGATGCTACAGAGCTGCAACATTCTATTGCAGCACCATTTTGCCAATTTTATGCATATTTGTCTGTATTCTTTGTGAGACTGTGTTTTCAGTTCCTAGACCACTGTGACAAATTAATATGGTATCAGAGCTCACAGCGGGACGAAGCTCAGATCTCTTAGAAACAAGGTTTTTGACAGATCTTGCATGAAAAATTGAGCAAAGCTCAAAAATTCCAGCACTGCACTAGAAGCAAAGGCTTACCACGTAATACCCCAAGTTAGGAAATTGTTGATCAAGCTTGCTTGATCAACTATGCTGGGTGTGATGAAAGCCTAAAATGTGCAAGCTATTCGACCTTAGGGTGCCCCTTTTGTTGTGATTTGCAGGTTTTAACAAGTGAAAGCATTCGCTCTAGCAATTTGAAATGGCTTCTTCCATAGAACTCTTGACTCCGTTCAATTTCCATTCATGGAAATGAGATATGGAGATCTAGCTACGTGCCAGAGGACTCTATAGGGTCACTATGGACACTGAAGAATAGCCTACTCATGTGATAGACAAAGATAGATTCTTTAACAAGAAATATGAAGCATTCGGATTCTTGTGCCTCTCTATTTCTCGAGATCTTCTTTTCCATCTCTCCGGATTGAAGACTCCAAAGGAATTTTGGGACAAATTGTAAACCTTGTATGGAAAACAGGATGATTTGAGAGTATACCAGCTTGAAAATGAGTTGATGTCTCTCCAACCTTCCAATTTCGAGATATTGAATGATTTTTTCACAAAGTTCAAGCACATTGTCTTACTGTTGAAGCAATGTAAGGTGGGGAAGGAGGATGATCAACTCATTCTTGCCATTCTATCCAAACTTGGAGCTGATTATTCGGTGTTTGTCTCTACATTCCATGTGGGGAATCTCACAACCCATGGATGGAAGATGCCTTCTCTCAATGCCTTCATTGAGTCCCTAACAAGTGAACATGATAAGCTTGTCCAGATGGGGATCATCAGATCCTACCGTGATCAAGCCCTCTATGTCTCAGGGCCCAAAGATATGAAGGGTAAAGGAAAGCAGCAGAAGAACCCAAAAACCAAATTCGAAGCTCCTAATCCTAAATTTGAAAACCAGCAGCATGAAGAGCCTTCCGGCTCGAAGAAGAACAAAGGAAAAGGGCAGCATGGGAAGGAAAAAGTCAAGTGTTCATACTGCGGGAAGGGCTTCCACCCTGAACATGCCTGCATGAAAAAGAAACTTGATGAAGCTACTTCTCTTCTTGAGAAAAATCACATCAATCTTCCAGAAATATTTCGGAGGATAGATCATCAAGATTGGGAACCACAGCATGAAAGAGGTCACGCCCTCATGGAAAGCACTTCAAAGTCCAAAGCACTCTTGATAGATTTTGAAGCTTTGAAGCACATGATTGGTGAAAGAGACTCCTTCTCATCTTTGGAGACCAACAAATCTATTCCCATCCACATGGGAGATGACTCCACAATCATATCCGAAGGACAAGGTACTATAGATCTTGAGCATGGTTATTTTTCCAATGTTCTGTATGTACCATCTCTTGCATAAACCCTCCTAAGTGTTTATCAAAAGACACATACGGGAGTGCCCAAGAGAGTCTCCTTTAGCCTGGATGATGTAGAGATCACAGAACTTGCATCCAGAAAACTTGTAGCAAAAGGCCTTGCAAACCATCATGCAAAAGCCTATGAGTTCTCCCATTTTGTGGCGGATGCAAAGCCCACCGCATTGCTGACTCATGGAAATGAAATTAGTAGACTATGGCATGAGAGGTTCGGCCACCTAAACTTCAAATAGTTGCACAAATTACAGAAGAATTCTATGGTTGAAGGCCTCCCGGTCATCAAATCTACCACTGCAATTTGCAAGGGTTGTGTTGTTGGAAAGCACCCCGAGCATAAGTTCGATCGAGGGAAGGCAAGTCGAGCATCATGCATCTTGGGAATGATACATTCTGATATCAGTGGTCCCATGCCTATCACATCCATGAATGGATCAATGTACGTTCTGACTTTCATTGATGAGTTTTCCAGATACACATGGGTCTTTTTTATCAAAAAGAAGTTGGAAGTCTTGGAAAAATTCACTGAATTGAAGGCCTTGATTGAGAATGCATCTGACCAAAAGATCAAGATCTTGAGATCTGATAATGGCGGGGAGTATGTTAGTAATGAGTTACTGCATATATGTTCCCAAAGTGGTATTCAGATCCAACATTCATTCCCCTACACTCCCCAGTAGAACGATGTAGTGGAGAGGAAGAATCAATCTCTCAAGGAGATGCCCACTTGGATGTTGGAATCAAAGAAGTTGGCTACAAATTTGTGGGATGAAGTCATGCATGCTGCAGCATATATTTAGAATAGAGTGACACACTCATCCATTAAAGGGAAGACCCCTTTCGAAGCATATTTCAGACACAAACCGGATGTGTCGAATCTGAGGGTGTTTGGGTCCACTGCATGGGCCCGAATTCCTCTTGATAAAAGGAGGGATTTGCAACAACAAAGCATCGAATATTTGTTTATCGGATATCCTGATGAATCTAAAGGTTTCAAGCTTCTAGATATCAAAACAAAATAGATCATCATTGAAAGAAATGTCAAGTTCGATGAGCCTCTTCAGGAGGTAGAACTAGTGAAGGAGAAAATTGTTGAATTTCCTTCCTATTCTACTGAATATTTGGATGATGTAATTGGGGGTGATGACCTTGATTTGGATCCTTCGATTTCTGATATTAGTGAATGGAAAACATCATATTCTGAATCAGAACCTGAACTACAAAATCATCTCCCAACTTGGGCCCGACAGACACTCTCCTCCGCAGGTGATGACATTGGAAATCCAGATGATCCAAGGAGAACCTGGTCTGATTTCCAAATAGAAGGCATTGCGCCCTCTTGTCTTGATTATTTGTTGTCTGAATATTGTTATTTGATGATAATTTTAGACCCTAAGTCTTAATACCATGCTCATAAGGATCCGAGATTGCAATTTGCCATGTATGAAGAGATGAATTCTCTTCTTCAGAAAAACACTACTTGGGAGCTAGTTTCTCTTCCTCCGGGGAGGAAATTGGTTCAATGCAAGTGGGTGTTTCAGAATAAGGTTGTTGCTGATGGAAGCACCTACAAATATAAGGCAAGGATGGTAGCAAAAGGTTTCTCCCAGGTCCAAGGTGTGGAATACCATGAGATGTTTGCACCGGTTGCAGAAATGGACTCCATCCGCCTAGTTTATGCAATTTTTGCATCTAAGCACTAGAAGTGCATTATATGGATGTTAAGTCTGCCTTTCTGCATGGAGATATTCATGAGGAGATATACATGAAGTATATTGAGGGCTACATTTCTGATCCATCTTTGGTTTGCAAGCTAAGGAAGTCATTATACGAGTTAAAACAGGCCCCAAGAGAGTAGTATTCCAAGATGGATGCTTTTCTTCTCTCGCAAAACTTCCAAAGGTGTAAATCAGATCCAAATGTGTATATGCACCAGTATGATGGTCATTTGATTATTATTGTTTTATATGTTGATGACTTATTGATTACAGGTAGCACAATTACTTCTATTTCAGTCATCAAAACTACTCTCCACAATGCATTTGAAATGAGTGATTTGGGGCTTTTGAAGCAATTTTCGGGGCTAGAAATTGAGAATTTTTTTCATGGGATAATGGCCACTCAGTACAAATAATTATCACACCTGTTAGTCAAGTTTAACATGGCTGAATGTAGGGCTGCTCCATTCCCTTTCCTTTCAGGGATCATCCTTGAAGAAGGAAAAAGCACACCTCCCATGGACTGCACTATTTATTGACAGTTGATAGGTAGCTTGCTCTACTTGACTCATTCTCGGCCTGATATCTATTATGTCATTAATGTTGTTTCAAGACACATGCAGCAGCCTCATGAACTTCATTGGAAGGCATCCAAGGGGATCCTCCAGTATATTCAGGGAACCAAGACCTACGACATTCACTATGCTGCAGACTCCGAGCTAGAACTGGTTCGTTACACAGATTCCGATTGGGTGGGTGGTTCTATTGATCGAAAGTATACTTCAAAATATGTATTCATGTTTGGTGGTGGCCCCATTTGCTAGTCCATCAAAAATCATGCCTCCATAGCATTGTCTTCAGCATAGGTCGAGTACAGAGGAGCGACGAATGCTTGCATCCAAGTTGTTTGGTTGCAAGGCATTCTTCCAGAGTTTGATCTTGGTAGTACTTTGTCCATTGTTATATTTTGTGACAATCAAAGTGCTATTAAGATATCCACAGATTCAGTTACCAGGAAGAGGACCAAGCATGTAGAGATACACATACACTATATCAGGGAATTAGTGCATGACAGGACCATCATTCTGTAATACTGCCCTATTGATGATCAGATTGCAGACATATTCACCAAGAGATTTTCAGAAAAGAAGTTCACTTACCTCCGTTCATTGTTGGGGGTGATTTCATCAGGGTGATTAGACTACCTTCAGTGTTCAGCTTGAGGGGGGGGTTTCCCTCTTTTCCTCACTTAGATTTTTTTGAGCATTGTTTGAGTTTCATTATTGTACATGGTGACCTATGGCCTTAGTTGTCAGGGCCCTAGCATTTCATGCACTTTATGTTTCTACTTCTCCTGAGTATAGCTTAAGGGGGGGTGTTGGAGACATTTACCCACCATGCACACTTAATTTGATCAATTTGGCCTTGTAAAATCACTATCCTAATTTTTATTGACTTAATTGGCATCAGAGGAGCACTATATGACATCAGCATGAGCACACCCATGCTTACCTTCAGTCAAGGAGGCCAACTAAGCCTTCTCCTTCATTTGGGGAGGCTAACTAGAGCACTCAAGGGGGTGATTAGAGTGTCATAAATGCACCTAATTGCTAACTGATGGTTACAATCAGTTTAAGCTGAGTGGTGAAGGTGCCTCCATTCATTATATTGATTATTTTATTAATATTTAATGAACTGAGTCAACAGGGGCGTGTCCAACCACCTCTGATGGCCAGTTTGACTTCAATTAACCTCATCGGGTTCATTGGAATTAATGATGCGCTACCACTTGTTGGTTGGCATGCAGTGACATGTGTCTGAGCCACTTTCAGTTAGACTCGGTCATCCATTGCACTCCGACTTCAGTTAGGACTCAGTTGAGTCAACAGGACTTGATTAGTTGGTTAACTGGTGTGTTTACTATGGCTTACAATTAGTTAAGCTACACCCACTCATTCAATTCGAATGACCTCCTTGGGAATTCAAATTTTCTTGGTATTCATGCATCTTACATGAGCATTGAATTGTATTATTCATTGATTATACAGAGCTGCAACATTCTATTGCAGCACCATTTTGCCAATTTTATGCATATTTGTTTGTATTCTTTGTGAGACTGTGTTTTCAGTTCCTATACCATCGTGACAAATTAATACCATGAACTTGTGAAGCCACAATGTCTCACAAATCTCTTGATTGGATGCCATGTACTCAGCCTCTACAGAACTCAAAGCAACAGAATTTTGCTTATGACTGAACCACTACACAACTATCGAGCCCAACCTGAAACAAAAACTGGAAGTGCTCTTCCGGTTTGAAGCACTGCCTCTGCAATCTGAATATGTGAATCCTACCAAGTCCACTCCACCCGACCTCCTCTAATATAGACCATAGTCTACAGTCCCAACAATGTATCTCAAGATATGTTTTGCGGCTATCCAATGCACTCTCCTGGTCTCCACCATGAACTGTCTGAGAGTGTTCACCGTAAAACTCATATTTGGGCTGCTGTTGACCAAATACATCAAAGAACCAATAAGCTAGTGAAACAAAGTAGGATCCACCAACTCTCCCTCAGAAGCATGAAGCCTATTCCAGTTGGTGATCATCGATGTGGACATGGGTCTACAATCCTCCATCTAAAATCTCCTCAGAACATCTACAACATATTTTCCTTTCCCTAGGAAAAAATGTCCATCCTCCTGCCACACCTTCATGCCTAAATAGTAGTGCATCAACCTAAGCTCGATCATCTCAAACCTTGAAGCAAGATATTTATTGCATGCCTCAATCAGGTGCTCCCCTCCTGTAATGAACAAGTCATCAACATACAACAGAAGAATGAGCGGAGCACCTCCAACCACAATGTAGTATAGGTTGTGATCCACCTCACTCTTTCGAAACCCAATCGAAATCAAATAAGAATCAAACCTTGAGTACCATGCCCGAGAGGCTTGCTTCGGACCATACAAGGCCTTTTTCAGCCTGCATACATGAGAATCTCTCTCATAAATCTTAGATCCTTGTGGTTTCTCTAGCTATATCTCCTCATGCAGAAGAACGTTGAGGAAATTGATATTCACATCCATTTGATGGATCCTCCAACCCATTTCTACCACAACAGAGGTCACTGCTATGATCGAGGAAAATATAGCAACAAATGCAAAGGTCTCATCATAATCAACTACGTCTACTTGTGAGAACCCTTGTGCTACAAACTGAGCTTTGTACTTCTCAATGCTACCATCTACCGCATGCTTGATTGTGTAGATCCATTTGGAAGTCACAATTGAATTCCGCTATGGTCTCAGAACTACCTCCCACACACCATTCTTCATGATGGAATTATACTCTTCCATCATGGAATCTCTCCAAACATGGTCTACAGAAGCCTCCTCATAAGTAGTAGGCTCATATTGATGCAAGATGGTCACCTGTGCCATATAGATGGAAGATCTCTTTGGTGCCCTGCTTTCTCTGACCTCGCTCCTACATGGCCCCACAGACTCCTCTACTTCCATCATAAGCTCCCTAATACAACTTGTCTTTCTCTTATGGGAAGTAGCATCATGTGGCATACCCTCCTCTACATCCTCATCAAACGATGTCTCCTTAAAGAAGTACCTGCGGCTTGAGATCCTATACCTGGTGAACCTGAACTATGTGTATCTGAATCACACGAGGGTGAAACCTATGAACCTGTGATCCATGAATCTGTCCCTATACTAGAAGTCCTTATATACTGAGTCCCTGAAATCAATGATCCTATAACCTGTGACCCAGTCACCCTTGAGGCTTGTG
Source organism: Pseudotsuga menziesii (assembly GCA_001517045.1). NCBI lineage: Eukaryota > Viridiplantae > Streptophyta > Pinopsida > Pinales > Pinaceae > Pseudotsuga > Pseudotsuga menziesii. Next base: position 6,626 of record LPNX010668800.1, on the reverse strand, counting down.
ACCCTGTACCCTGACTCGTTGAACTCTGAGATGTTGTCATCTGTGGAGCAGTCATATACTGCTGCTCTATCTCAAAATCTCGAGATCGCTTGAAGACTTTCTCCTCCTCAAATCTCACCTCCCTCCTCACTACAACTTTCCTCTGTGTAGAAAGTTATACGCGATAAGCCTTTGAGAACTCATCATATCCAACAAAAATACCCCTCTCTCTACTAGCCTCACACTTTGTCCTCTTCTCATAAGGGATATGTGAGTATGTAAGGCATCCAAAAATGTGGAAGTCTCCTATCTCAGGCTTCTTCCTAGTGAACATCTCCTCAGGAGTTTTTCACCCCAAGGAACGGTGCAGACTCTTGTTCTCCACTACATGCCTCTTCCCATAGGAAGAAAAAAAGAATATGATCATGCAACATGGCTCTAGATGCACCCACTGTTGAATGGTTCTTACTTTCAGCCACTCCATTATGTTGTGGAGTGTAAGCAACTGTCAAATTCCTCATGATACCCTCTTGTTTACAAAACTCATCGAATGCATGGGAAGTGTATTCACCCCCATTATCTGATCTGAGTACCTCGATCTTATTTCCTTTCTGGTTCTCCATAAGAGCTTTGAACTCTTGGAACCGAAGCAAGACCTCCTATGACTTCTTGCTTCTCAGAAAGTAGATCCAGGTCTTCCTGGAAAAGTCATTGATGAAAGTAATGTAATACTAAGAACCTATCAATGAGGTAGAAGAAATGGAACCACATAAGTATGAATGAATCAACTCCAACAACCCCTCTGATCTTCTATCACTGCTCGAAAAATAGTCTTGGTGTA
>LPNX010668780.1:66700-168971 GCA_001517045.1 Pseudotsuga menziesii | reverse complement strand
TGTCAAGTCATGACCGGTTCCAGCTAGAACCCGTAAGCGGAAGTGTCGACCACATCGACCAAGCTTCCCCAGCAGGCAACCACCAGTCATCATCACACAGCTTGGGGAGCACGCCGTAGCACAGCCCTCCCATGACTCTGGGTTTCGGGGATAAACGGTGGGTAAAGCCTCCACCCCCCTAATGGAACAAGGGACTATGTCTACTCGACATAACAACAGCGTTGCACTTGTACTCGGTCTGTCATCGTATAACCAATCTGGGCGATTGAGTTTCCTGGAACTCTACCCCACCCATGTCATAACATACATCATAATAAACAGCATAATAACCATACGAAAGTAAATAATGCATCACTCGCATACCATTTTATCTTTCAAAGTCCATGTCCCCGAGGTCCTCCCACCTCGTAGGATCCAGCTATCACTTAGCCGTTTCAACCTGTAAGTCAGCCCTCGACATACAATATAGGATATCGTGCATAATCCTCGATATGTACACATATATCTCATCATAACATGACAACAATAAACTCATTCATTCGCCATGCACCTGGCATAACATTCATTATTTCAACATATATCTGTAACGGTATCCACATACCCATCATTCAGTGATTTCCATATATTTGACATAATTAACACATGATACATATCTAAACATGACTACCGACCATAATACTATCATCACACACACACACATATATATATCGGCAAAATAATAGAACCATATGTCCACAGTGTCGTCAAACCGACGAGGTCTCACAATCAAACAAATACAACATATAATAGTAGTTCAGGTAGAAATGTCAAAACGGGGTGTTAAAAGTACCTAGAAATCAGACTCAATAAAAGGTATTTGAGTTATCAGTAAATGTTGGTAAAGGGCAAAGGCTAAGAGCCTAAGGGCATCGCTAGCTAGGAAATCAGTGCTTTGTGTGCATTGGGCAATGGAGTCAGCAGTAAACCAACATTTCAGAAAACCCACCTGAGAGACACCTTGATCTACGAACCAAAAAGTAGTTGGTCCAAAAAAGCTAAGGTACAGGAAAACCAGCTCAGTGGATGGCTAGCGCTAGGGCTTAGGAGGACAGATCTACAGTTCTACAGTATTTTATGCCAGAAATCGGGCATAAAATACAACTCACCTGTACACCTCGACCACGACTTGCTGTAATCACGAGTTGCCGGAATAACCAGCTGCCAGAGCCGACAGAAAGAGATCCACGACCTGCCAGAACTGACTAGAAATAGGGCATGAAATATGACTCACCAAACTTCAAGGCGGTTGCTAGCTCATACTCCAAGAAATTCATCGCGTAATAAAGTCACAAGAAGGAGAAGGTTTAACCACTTAAAAATCGACGAATTTTTTGAGAAAAAATCGTGTTGCTCCAAAATTCGGCGATTTTTTATTTTGAAGGCAAAAAATTGCCGAACCCGGTGACTTAGGTTACAGGTGATTATATTGTCTACTGGATATTGCAGATGACCAAGCAAAGACCTGGAATAGGTATGAGTATATACCTTAGATGGATTTGGACTCTCTAAGTCCACTGAGATAGCTTGTTGTCAGTTCCGGGCACTTACAAAGATGATCAGGCTCATTTTACTTTTCTGGTGCAGTTTTGCTTCACTAGAAGTCATGTCTGAGCAGGGAGATGATCTTATTGGATCTCCTAGGGCGTTGTATGGGGCATAGGGGGTCCAACCACTTGATTGTACCATACTACTCCCCTCCCAGAGAACTTGGTGGGCTCAGTTGGACAACGCAGGCACCCTAGGAGGCTGTTTTGGCAGGTTCATGTTTCCCGAGGCAGATTAAAAAATGATTAAATGGCTACTGAAGAATTTGATTTGGGCTACTGAGACAAGGAAATGGCATGGGATGAGTCATGATGATGAGGGTGATGTCCTCCACACCTTCTCCAGCAGTTGCAGCACCTAATTAGTCCCACATCTATTTTTTCGGACATTTTATATTATTTTCTGGAGCTTTTGAGAGGCTCACGATTTCCTCAAGGAGGCACAATTTCACAGTTTAAAAAATATATTATTGTTATTGTGCCATAGGGACACCCAGAGGGAGTTAGTTAACACTCCATGGACCCACCATGTGCTTCATTTATTTCTTATTGAATGGGATACCCTCTCTTTGGGTGATTTGGTCCACTTTTATATTATATTGTTACATTGATCCATGTATTGTATGTTGAGCTCATCTCAACCATTGATTAGACATTTGTAACTTTTAATCTTAGCCACTCATTTGAAAAGTGGTTAGGATTTTGGTTCTCTCGTTTCTATTTAAAGGAGAGAGTTTCTCATTTGTAAGGGGTCTTTGGCTCTTGGATCTGATTAATAGAAAAACTTTCTTGTGGATATTTTTTGGATCTCCTTTGCATCTGGTGTTCTTAGATGGTGATTGGAAAGTCTTTTGCTTCCTAGCATTCGGGAAATTTGTGTGAGATCTATATTTTTTTGAGATCGGTGTCTTGTCTACAGGAGGACGACTTCACTCAGGAGTTTTTGCAAGGGGACCTCAACTCGCTTGGACTGACTTCGTCTGTAACAGGGGGTTTTCATTAGCTTCATTGTGATCTATGATCACATCTTGATATTTTTCTGTAGATCTTGTCATTTGCTCATGACACAGTAAATCTGATATTGTTGACGTTTGCTTGTGCAGGAGAGAGGGCGCATTTGTCACTTGGAGCAAAACGTTGGGCTTAGAAATCACACAAGTCTTCTCAAATTGATTGGGATAGCAGGGATCATCACCTTCAAGGCATCTACAAGGATTTCCAGGTAAGATCTGCAAGTTAGTTCCTTTCTTCCAGATCTCAACCCATTGACACATGCTTTTCTTCATTTTACTGAAAATTCCATCAACAATAAAAAACCAAAAATACTAAAAAATAAACCACTCGATCTCTGGACAAACCACTGCTGGGTTTTGTAGATCGGGTCTTCCCCTCACCAATTCATCCTCAACGCTGAGCTAATTCTGCCTAGTTTTCCCAAGATCTAAGAAACAGTCCTCCCAAACCTTGGCGCTCCACATCATTTTTCTAACTTTTTCCGAGATCTTATTTTTCCGACAAAATTTCAACTTAGGTTTGTAGATCAGGTTCCCCTCTCTCAATTTCTCCTTCAATGTTGAGCTGGAAGTCTCCAAATTGCCCTAGATCTGAGAAATTGACTTTTCAAACCCTCGCGCCAACCACCTTGCTGTCAGTTTTCCACGTAGACTGACTTTTCCAGCCAAATACCTTTTTGGGTCTGTAGATCGTGGTATTCCCTAGGTGGGTTTCCTCCAACACTGGGCAGATAGTGACTCCATTGCCCTAGAACCGTCAAGCACTGATCTCTAACCCTAGCGCCACCCTCCTCGCTTTGGCCTTCTTTCCTTGTAAACTGACTTTTCCTTGGTGACTTGAGTACTTTGACTTTGTCATGTCTTTCATCGAGTCTATCCATCAGTACTAGATAGCCCCAATCTTGTCCTTGACCTCCCTGCATTGGTCATGTTTCCCAAGGCAACGGATATTCTCACTTGTTGCTAGTACTTCAAACCCAAATCTAGTTTTTACCTTATAGGTCACCTGTGTCCCAAATTGGATCGAACCTCATACTTCCTAAGCCCTGATCCAAATCCTTGACTCACCTCATGACATCATCCATAGATCTAGGGTTTCCACTACCTTACGTACCTCAAGTCCATTTGATCTGATCTGGTGTTTAGGTTGGATCTCTCCAGTAGATCTGGGTCTCCCCCTTTGTTGTCTTGGGCTAAGACACATAAAGTGAAGGCTGCCTTGATTGGCGTGACAAACATCCATTTGGCAGTCTAGGCAGTCTTGGTTCCACCTCCTTAGTTGCTTGTCCCTCTACCATCCAACCTGGATCCACCTCACATAGGCAACTACTAGGTTGGTGATAACATTTTGGCACCGTTGTCGTGGAGGTAAAGGCCTACCTTGGTTCAACATACCTCACCTCTCCTACGGCATTATCCGTTAGCGAACACGACAATTCGTTCACCTGGCAACTCCACAACACGACTCCATTGAGAAGCGAACCCATCCCACCCATCCCATAAATCATAATGAATTCAGATATATTTATTAGACGCATGAAGGAATTAAATGAAAGCATAAATGAACTTGAAAGGAAAATAGACAAAAGGAATAAATGGAGGTCAAATTCTTGGTATGAATCTAGTTATCCTAATCCCTATGATACACACCAATTCCCTTACTCGCACTATAAAGAATGCCTAACCATCTCTAGTGAGCCGACGAGCAAGTATCAAACCCAATCAAAGCCTTATAGCCAAGTAACCAGAGCTGTTAAAAAGCAAGATAAACAGTCTCCTTTTCACTTTTCTAAAATACCGGGGGCACGTCATCCTATGCCAAACGATTACATTAGGAGGCTACCCCAGTTTAGTGGAAATAATGATATATCTATTGAAAGTCATTTGGATATTCTCTGGGATTACATGGAAATTAGAGGTGCGAACAATGAAGATGTTTATATGCGAGCCTTAGGTGAATCCTTGCGAGGGGATGTTCGACTATGGTTTGATCATTTAGCACTAGAATCCATCACTGGGTATGGCATGTTCACAGATATGTTAATAGATAAGTAGGGTAGGAACATTGATAATTCTTTAGAGTGTGAATCTAGCAATGATTGTAATCAGTATGTTGACAATTTGCTTTCTCAATTGAATCATTCCTCTCCTGAAATGTTCCCAATTAAGAGCGTGCCTGCAATCCATAAGAATGTTACAGAGTACTTTGAGAATATGTTTCAAAACCTCATGCTGAAACTAAGAGGGATATCAATCAAATCATACGAGATACTCTGTTATTATTACCTAAAGCAGTCACAGAGCAAATTTTGGATTTTATCCGTGGAAGGGAACCTAACAATCACCATCAGGAAACATATATAGTTGATCCTTCCATTTGTGAGTCCATTAAAGAGCCTTTAGAAGAGCAACTCCATAGTCATTGCCTAATTGACGTTAATTTGAGTCAGTATTCAAACCATCTGAATCTGGATTCAGACTTTGATGAAATCAATCAAACTTCTGTTGAAGAGCAATCTTGTGGTCATATTGTGATTGAAGAGCACGCATGTAAGAGAGATAAGGAAACTAAACCGAACTTATTGATGTTGGAGACCAGTGCTTGTCAGATCTAAGGCAATGGAGTCACTATCTGCCCAGCGTTGGAGGAAACCCACCTAGCGAATACCCCAATCTACAGACCCAAAAAGGTATTTGGCCAGAAAAAGCAGTCTACGGGGAAAACCAGCAGCAAGGTGGTTGGCGCTAGGGTTTAAAAAGTCAATTTCTCAGATCTAGGGCAATCTGGAGACTTCCAGCTCAGTGTTGAAGGAGAAATGGAGATCTAAGAAACTGACCTCCCAAACCCTAGAGCTAGCCATCCTGCTGCCGATTTTTCTCATGATCTGACTTTTCCAGCCAAATACCTTTTTGGGTTTGTAGATCGGGACATTTCCCAGGTGGGTTTCCTCCAATACTGGGCAAATAGTGACTCCATTGCCCTGGATCTGGCAGGCACTGATCTCCAACCCTAGCACTACCCCTCTTTGGCCTCTTTCCCCTGAGATTTGACTTTTCCATGATGACTCCGGTACTTTGACATTGTCATATCACTCATCGAGTCTGTCCTTGGGTACTACATAGCCCCAATCCTGTCCTTGCCCTCCCTGCATTGGTTGCGTTTCCCAAGGCAGCGGATATCTTCATCAATTGTTAGTACCTTAACCCCAGATCTAGCATTTACTTCATAGGTCACATGTGTCCTACTTTGGATCAAGCCTCACACTTCTTAAACCATAATCCAAAGCCTTGGTTCACTTAGTGACATCATCCATAGATCTAGGATATCTGTTACCTTACACCTTACGTACCTCAAGTGCATTTGATCTGATCTGGTGTCTAGGTTTGATCTCTCCTGTCGGGAGTAGATCCAAGTCTCCCCCTTTGTTGTCTTGGGCTAAGATAACATAAAGCGAAGACTGCCTCGATTGGCGTGACAACCATCCATTTGGGGGTCGAGGCAATCTTGGTTCCACCTTCTTAGTTGCTTGTCCCGCTACCATCCATCCTGGATCCACCTCACATAGGCAACTACAAGGTTGGTGATAACAGGCCTCTATAAACAACATAATCAACCTGCTCTCTGATATATTTGTCACCATGACTGCTATCCTCTGAAACTTTGAAATAAATGCATCTGCACTACTTGTCTGCTTGAGCTATGCTAACTCTCTAAAGTGTACCTCAGGGTCCTTTCGATCAAACCACTCAATGAGCCTCTGTGTAAAATATGGGTACAATGTGATGATATTGTGACCCAGTGTCACTAACCCGTGGTACCACCACTCATGTGCTTCTCCATCCAAATGCAAAGTAGCCAATTTAATGGCATCTGTCTCAATCATGGGATTGTATGTATCCAACTTCTGTACCCAATTCTGAGCTGGGCCACCTCGGGTGCCCTCAAAGGTAAGGATAGTCAGTTTCCCTACGATGCGCTGTAACTCATAGTTCTGGGTGAATGGCCTATTGTAAGCTCTAGGTTTGTTCTTACTTTTAAAGTGGCAGAAGTCAGTGAATGTCATGGCTAAATGGAAGTCATCTCCTAAAGGTCTATACTCTCTCAGATTCTTTTGGTTCTACTTGTGATAGAGGCACTGCAGCTAGACTATCTAAGAATTGAGGCACAGTAGGTCGGGAAGGCTTGATGTATATATGGCGATGGCTCTGCATGTTGGTATGTAAGTGCTCCCTACTACTACTAGTGGATACCCTGTCACTATTGGGAAACAGGGACTGTGTGGGGTGAACCCATTTTTCTCTGTCATTTGCCTAAAGGTACTTATCATTTCTTTTCTCCCAGTAGTGAGTTTTTTTATGGCTGATATGAGACTATTGAAAGTTGTTTTATCATCCTCGACCATTGTTTCTTTGCCCTTTCCAAACTGATACTCTCTATCCCTCAACTCTATGTCCTCTAACTCCTCTTCTCCTCTATCACTGTCTCTAAACCTCTGTCTCCGGTAAGTAATGTTGTATGGGTCTTTGAATTCATTTATAATTATGCATGCCCATAGCTGGCAAGGAAAATAGCTCTGATACCACTGTAATATCCCAAACTAATATTTTTCTTTTTCTTTGTGTATTATAGATGGCTAGTAGGCTTATTCCTCAATAGAATATGAAAGAAAACCCTGATCTCTAAAGATTTGTGCCCTAGATAATACTGAAATGCTAGAAAATAGGAGGAATTAATGCATGTACATACTAGTATGTAGATCTGCTAATGACGAAGAGGATGGTCCCCGCATGCAAGAATTGTGATGGAGAAATAAGGAGCTAAGCCAAATCATCCTCCACAGGTGAATGCGCCCTCCTCCAAAGCTGTAGATGCTCCTCAATAATAAATAATCCACTGATGAAGACCCAGATGATGTGTAATAGGGTTATAGTACCCCTCTGAAAGTAATTTAAGCAGCATGCAGAAGAAATGGTGGCTCAATAGCCTAAAACGAAAGTATCCTCCTCAAGGAATTTGCCCATGCAAAAAGACGCCCTCTAGATAGTGATAACTGCTGATAACTAGCTTGAAACTCAAGTTGAGAGGCCCTTCTTCCAGGGGAAGGGTGATGAGGGTGTTCTGAGAGGAATAGAAGCAGCATGCAGGAGTTCTGCCCTCTGCAGAGAAGAAAACGAATATGTATGTCTCTGACCAAGGTGCCCACGGTATGATATCGAACCCCTCCACTTGACGAATACTCAATCTCTCGAAGCAACTATTGAGCACCTGATGATGTAGTGTTGAATCTGGATGATCCAACCTGATGATGAACTAGGGCAAATAGATTTCGCTACCGAAATACACCAGTTAGCTGAGCTATCTGTTGTATTAAGTGGAGGGATGAACATGACACCTTAATCTGGTCCAAAAACAGTAATTCAAGCAGGTATACAGCACGCTTAGAATATAAAGCTAAGCTGCCAGGAAACTAGGGTGCGGAGACAGGGACAGCAGTTTTTGGAACAGGGAACTTGGCTACGTCAAGGGTATATATATTACATATGAAATTTAAATCATTTTCATTGTACATATATATTCATGTGCATCCATATGAATCCAAACCATTATACACAAATATGCAAAGTTTCTAATGTATATTGCAAGGATGCATACAACTAAAAAACATCAAGTGCAATCCATATCCGACCCAAAATACATAAACAAAGAGGGCACTGCCAAGTGTGGTCTCATGAGCCTTGTGGCTTGTGAGAAATGCCACGTTTCAAAAAAAAAGAATATTTTCCTTTCCAGGTAAACATTTTACCCAATAAGATATTCAGTGAACCGAAAGAGAATACCCAAAAGACAAAAACATCTGAGACATAAGCCCCAAGGACATTACAAGTAACTGCTAAGCTGTTATAAAGAAAAGAGCCTGGCATGTACCTGCCAGCTGCACTCTTTGTAAAGTTGAAGATGAAACCATCAGTCATCTGCTTGTCCATTGTCCCTTCTCTAAAGAGGTATCACCTAAATCATTAGACTTGACAGAAGGTTCAGGTTCATGGCAGGGTACTACAACAGATAAATACTTAAAACATTGGATGGAAGATAAGTTTGCAGGGATCATAGGGCACTGCCCTGTGTGGTCTCAAGATCCCTGTGGCTTGTGAGAAATTCCATGTTTCAGAAAAAAAAGAAATTTCCACTTTTTAGGTAAATTTTTTACCCAATGAGATATTCAGTGATAGCCAGTGAGAATACCTAAATTAAAAAAACATCCAAGATAGAAGCCCAAGGACATTACAACTAATTACTATGCAGTGTTGCTCAAAATAACACACCTCTAGTCCTATCCTGAGTACACCAACTTTGGTGAAATTTGTCTTGTCATAAAACTTTGAGAAAAAAATCATGTTTTATTGAAAAGCTACTTATAACAAATACCGTTAGTCAAATGTAGTCAAATGTACAGCCTCTTTTGAAACATAATGAGGGAGATATATTCATAAAGGAAAACATAGCTACTGATCAAAGATTTTGAGCTCCTGCTACTAGAGGAAGTGGAAAAATGAAACTTCAAAAGAAAAGGTAAAGGAGATCAAAATGAGAAGTTTATTCTTGCAAGGAATAAAGGAACAGATAACTGTATGCAAAATTATGAATTAAAAAACTCATATAGGGATTTGCTTTAGTGCAACATAGACACAACCATTAATTGTGCACTGTAGTGGATAGTTGCATTAGAAGAGATGCAGGGTGAAGGCCCATCGATACAAGAGAGCAACAAATATACCAGTTTTGTCTGTAACGTTTTTAAAGCATTTATTGCTGAGCAATTTTACACAAGCATAAAAGAAAAGGAATATAGTTGCAAAAGAAAGGCAAGGAGGGATAGTTTAAGAGGTCACAACGAAGGAACCATCAGGAAGCATACCAATAACATTTACAGGCATAAGGGAGGTTTTGAGGACATGTGTTTTTTATTTGTTGAACCCACTCTTCAGGAACTGACAAGAAGTTATAACTAATCCTTGTTTAGAAGTTTAGACACATTTAACAACATTGTCCGGGCAATGGCTAATTATTATGAGAATCAAATTTCTAATTGGGGCTTATAGCCTTTGGGGCAATAAAAAAGATCCTAGATAATATTTACATTATTTAATTACTTTACTTTTCTCTACATAGCAACAGAAGGTATGGCCTGAAATTTAATAGATAAAAAGGAACCATATTTCAAAATCATGAAAGAGAAGCGTTATACAATGATTCATGAAAATGATACAAAGGCTATATTACCTTTCCCGTCAAACTGGTTATAAGCAATCTCCTTCTTCCTTGCTTGTCCATTAAAGCAGAGGCCATGGCTGTACCTGTAATCGTCAGAGTATAATCTAATAAGCAAATTTCTTTCCAGCTTTATTAGACACTGTTATTTAGGTATTTTTATTTTGTTTTTTTTCCTCCCACTGAACCATTCGTTAATCTAATAAGCTGCTGCTCTATCTTTCTTTCTAATATTTAGCAAATTAACATTAAATTCTATATTAAAGAGAACCAAGATTCAGAAGTCTAAACTAACCAATGACATTTAAAGCCCCCATAAAAGCACTTGCTGCAACATCAGAAGTAATACCAGCACTACGAAACAAAGAAGTGGAGTAATAAACAACTTAATTTATGCCAGCAGGTAGTTGAAACAGGAAAAGTGTTGCTCTGAAACTAACCATTGTGATCCAAAAATTGCAAAATTTAAGACTAAATAGCCATCATTTATAGATAAAATGCAATGATAAGATATCCCCATAACCTACCAGTAAGTGTACTTGTTGCACATCTAATCATGGAACTGAGTAGTACTATTGCACTTCTGTGCTCATCATTTTAAAAGAATAGATATACTACATTAATTACTATTATCCATATGAATAGTTTCTTTATTTGTTTGTTTTGTTTTCCTTCTCAAAATGCAAGTCATCCTAATGCATTTGCAAATCCAATATGCATACTTATACCTTTCCAGTAATGTTTACTGAAAACATCAAACCAACCAGCATCCTCCTCTACAGAACCTGTTTTACTCCTTTTAAACTCAAGCGTAACTTCTTCAACGTTGCCCTTGACCCAAAGGGTCTTTAATAACTCTTTATCGCAGATTCAGCTTCAACTACTTTGTCTTGCTGTGAATTTGACAAAACAATTGTTTTAATTTAATTTACAAATCAATAATTTCTAACAATTAATTGAAAATCAACAAAGCTCTTGCAAGAAAAAGGATATCAGACCTTGAAAAGACAGCGAGGACTTTCAACAAAAAACAGCATTCCTAGTGCCATTAGTACTGCAGGCACAGTGGCAATTTTTAAGACTACAGTGCCATAATGGATTTCTAGCCAAGGGTAATCCCACCACTAGAGCAAGCATTTCCAAATGCACCTTCACAAATCGTGTGAGCAGCACCTGCACCTCCTTCTGCTGGTGGAAAACTAAGCCTTACAATCCACCTGCACCTCCTTCTGCTAGTTGAAAATTAAGCCTTACAATGCCCCTTTAATAGATTTAGATAACAAATTGGGCGGAATTCATCATTGTACATGAAACATGGAGGGCAAAATAACTGTTGGAAACCTCCATTACTGAAAATCCGGGTAAGGAAAGTTTCAACGCACTGGGGCAAATGCAACCATATCTTCGATTTAAACAAAACATGGAGGGTGAATTAACTGTTGGAAGCCTCCATTACTAAGAAAAATGGGCCAAAGGAAAGATTGTACAATAAATATTGGATGGATGTATTAAATTTTAAAAATATTCTTCAACTTAAATTTTCCTTTTCCTTATTTAGAATATTAATTGTATTTTAAATGAAAAATTATAACATAGGTTTCGCACTAGAATGGGTCACCTTATGCCTCTCTCTCCAACAAAAATATTCAACAACACTCCTTCCCCTACCTTTACCTACAATGTCTCTAACCTTTTTAAAAACACACATTATATAGTGTAGCAAAAAATAAGTTAAATCAACCTTACAAACCTTCAGCCTTCACTTGCACCCACCACAGCACCTGTGGAATCTAGATTCTGCATCACTCGGACCGTTTAGGCCTACCTTAGTTTCTCTGTGCATTAAACCAACAAAAACACAAAAATCTCATGAGAAATATTAACATACTATAAATTTTTAAAAAATTAAAATAGAAACCAAATATTGTATGCATAAGCACATCTTATGCCAAGTCAAACCCCGCTATAGTGACTTAGTTGGGAGGAGTAAGTAGAAGAAAATGATATAGAGTAAGCCATAATACATGTCTTTAAATATCCTTCCCCTACACCCACAATACCTATCGTTGGTGGTTACTCTCAATCTAGAGCACGTTGGTGGTTACTCTCAATCTAAAGCACCCTAACTTCGCGTATAGGGGTTGTTTGAGTTTAGTAGGTCGTAGGCCCTTCGGTGTTTTTATGATTCCCTGCATAGATCCACAAGCACCTCCAGCCATCTTACCCTCTGAGATAATAAAAGATAACATTAAAGCAGCTATAGTATAATGGATAGATAAAATGCACCCTAGCCCAGACCGTTATGTTTAAATAGTACCTGGTCCAAAAAGCATGTGAATAGTCGCGATCGAACTGATAATGCCAGCGTTGCCTTATCAAATCAGAATAAAGAATACGTAATATGAATGACCTATAATTACATGTCAATTGTGTTTGAAGATCAAACAGAAATTCAAACAGTTCCTCCACCTCGTTTTACCTACGTTGCCTCAAATTTTAAAAAACATATATTATAATTATGCAGTAGAAAATAAGTTGAATTAAACCTGAATTAACCCACACATACGTTTTGTGTGCCCACTGCATAAGTGGAATCTGCATCAGCTGGTTGTTTTTAATTTCCCTGCTGCTGAATTCAAAAAACAAAATCAAAAAAATTAAGATAAATCTTTGTAAAAAATAACATTAAATATACATTAACATACTTCTAAAAAAATATGAAAGATACCTAAGACCGTAAATCCTTAAGAAGTAAAGAATGATTGCACAAATTCTGCCTTGCCCGACAATGATATTCAACAGTTTTACTTGCATTACATTTAAATTTTATAACACACACATTATATAATTTATGAAAGAAAAATATAAATAAATCAAGAATACCTTCTTAGCCTTCATATGTGTCCACTGCATGGCCTTGGCAGTTTGAGACTGCCTTAGTTTCCACCATCATTAAACCCAAAAAAAAAACTACGAAGAAAAATGAAATGAATAGATAAAAGAGCAGAGAGGTAAAAACAGATACAAAACAAAATAGCATGGCCATGCTAGAAATGCAAAATAAAAATAATAAACAAAACAGCAAAACCACAAAGATCTAAGACCAAAACAAAAACACAAAACCAAAACAGCAGAAACACAAAGATCATAAAAAAAAAACACAAATTCAAGCTCAAGCTCTGCTATGCGTCCATAAACCGCCAAGAACACCATCACATCACGTCATCTCTTCGTTTTCCAACGCTCCCGTCCCGCCCAGTTTTTAATGGCAATTAATGGATGAACTGCGCTCCTCTCCTGCCCAGCCTTCCCGTCTCTCCCAACCCTAGTTTTCCAGCGCTCCTGTCCAATCTAGTATCAATGAAGGAAGATGAGCTTCGCCACAATACGTTTGGTTTGATATGTACAATTCTTGATTTCATGGCTTTTTCAATACAGCCGTTACCTATTTTCTGATAGCAGGAAAGCTATGCTCTGCGTTTCTTCGTTTTCCAACGCTCCTGTAAAGCCCAGTTCTTCATGGCAATTAATGGATGAACAGCGCTCCTCTCCTAGCGCTCCTGTCCAATCTCCAATAAGTGAAAGAAGAGCAGCTCCGCGACCATATGTTTGGTTTTCTATGTATTCTTGATTTGATGGCTTTTTCAATACGGCCGTTATCTATGTTTTGATATCATAGATTTTGAAAAGCAACGCGGGCCTCCATCAAATTTTCGAATTTTGACAAGCAACGCGTCAAATTTCAAATTTTAAAAAGCAGCGTGGCCTCTATCAAATTTAATTTTGAAAAGCAACGTGGCCTCTATTTTGACGACATTCTATTTTGACGACATACGAGACATCATAAAAGAAATTGTTAGCTGGAATTGTTACGTTCAACCTTGCTTTTCTATGATTTCATCTTAGTTTTGAGTTTATAAAGAGATTCCATAAAATTTATAATATTTATATTCATTAAGAATGGCACAAAATTGTTTAAAACATTGTTTTATAATTGAATTTTATATTATTTATATCCATTTAGAATGGCACAAAATTGTTTAAAACATTGTTTTATCATAGAATTACTTTTGATTATGTTATAATTTTGGTAATTTATGAAATCTTTTGAACCGATTATTTTTTATTAGAATATTTTTATTCTTATAAGATTTGGAGAAGTTTTAAAAAGCCTTGAGACAACCTTGGCTCAAAACTTTTATGTTATATCAAAATTTCAAAAAGTATTTACGGTTGTAGATGTGTTGAGCTAAAACATAAAACTTGCTTTAAAACTGGTATATAACATTAATTATATAATTTAAAACTGGTATATAACATTAATTATATAATTTTTTAGGAGATGAATTAAAAATAAAATAAAAATTGTGAAATTAATCAAGGTGTTCATTAAATGAAACATGAACTAAATTTGAGTCATTAAGCTTATGCATGCTTCATATATGAAAAGAGAATGAAGACATTGTTTCTACACAATAAAAATAAGGTTATTGCCACTATAACTTAAAAATAAGGTTATTGCCACTATAACTTATGCTCAATTTGTAGAAGAAGAAACTAGAGTTAAGCATCATGAGGAGTTGAATAAAAATCAAAAACCTTGTCATCATTTGTGCGTAATATCCATACCCACATGATCATGACCAATTATTTAAATTATAAGATACAATTGAAGATGTCACTTTGACACGTATACATGGAGTTGTGAATGAGAATCACAAATTAGTTTATGTACCTTACCTCTTTCCTCTACGACTGCACATATAGTAATTGTTGAAACATAAGAAATAAAATATTTGTTGGTGGAAGCTTAGAGGAGATGCTAATGCTTACTTCCATGGTCATTGGTATGTGCATATTCAATTGAAAATAAGTCACAATTTCTAAGAATCTCTTAAAAAAAGTACTCCAAGCATGTCGGTTCTCAATGCTTGGTTGTAGTTACATGGAGGAAAGCATAATTTGCATATGACTAAGATGCTAAGTAATATAGAGAAGTCCAAATTCTAACTACTCAAAGTCCAGAGTGGAGTACCTACTTTTTTTCCCAATAAGTATCTTGAGGCAAACCTCTATGCACTTCCCCTCATTTTGAGGATGGCACCCAAGATTAATCCTAGATTTTTTAGGACTTAAGGCCAAGCCAACAACATGACACAAATCCATTACAACAATATTATTATTTAGAGCTCAACATGTGACTTAAAGGAATAAAACTTGGGTGAGGAGGATAACACTACATTCCACAACCACTTGGCCTAGACCTAATTGATGGTATACATATTTGTACGCAATTCCAGTGGAAAAATATCGACACATAGAAGAGATTTTTGCAATTGTGGGAGGAGACGATCCATCCTTATATTATTAGGTTGTTGATTAATAAAGAGAAGTCAAGATTCCAACTATTTAAAACCAAGTGGTGTAGTTACTTTTTGATAATTCAAAGGGCAAAGCATCAACTTGCAAAAGAGCATTGATAAAGGGAGGTCACATTATCACTTTGGTGTTCTTTGCTCGAATTGGTTGTTACCATTGTTGTTGGTCATTTAAATAATTTATGCAAACAATTTCCCAATTCAAATCCCACTGGGTTAGGTGCACTTTTCTATGTCATCGAGCCATTTACACCTTAGCATGGACATAGAAATGACATAGGGGATGGTTGTTACTTCGTAGTATGAAATAGATTGAGATGTTGAATACACATATTTAAATAATGCACACATTTAAGCATCCTTTCCTAATACCATGGAGACCATTATTTGATCGATTAACCAAACATGACACTAAGTGCATGCTTTGTCTATTCAAATAGTGTATAATCACATGTAATAATACCAAGGTATTTCTCATAAACCTATTAAATAACTCAAGATCTCCAAATCTACTAGATTGGTGGAGTTTAGGAACTTTAGAAATGGTTAACACTTTTAAGAGCATAAATGCCGCATTATATTGATTAATGCCCCATTGGATAAATTTGTACCAGCTAGAAGGACATATGCTACATGGATTTTTACAGTACCCTGCACAATAACAAGGATATTATGTTGTTCTTCCTCAAGAAGTTATATAGACAGTTTGTGTATGTTGGTGTTTGTTCTACCTTCGACATAGGTTCAGTCCCTTCCTTTGTGTGCAACAAAGCCCAAGATATCGCCCCGATAGAGCAAGGCTCAATCAGAAGCACCTGCGACGCAGATGTAGTCTCATTCGAGATATCTTTCTATGGGTAACTAGCCGAACCAGGTTTTCGCAGTTGGGTAGGGGAATTTCATGTCCCTTGGTCTTCTACCAAGGTGCTCAATGAAGGATGATGGGTGTTAAGATTTCATATGCTAATCTAGATATCATGAGTGTTTAATCCAAATTCACAATAGTAGCATATGCAAAATCCCTAAAAGAAACACAATCATAAGATAGACACAATATTTATCCTGGGAAACCCTCAAGGGGAAGAAAACCCAGCAAAACTTCCTATGTATAAGATGTATAAAATAAAACTCCAAAACATGTATTCTCCTCCTTGTTGATCTATCTCTCTATCTCTCTCCTATGCACTACATAATTGAGTGAGTTTGTGTTCTAATGAGGAACACAGCTCCTCTATTTATACACTTTAAGTCACTTAACTTTTACCCTAGCAAGTCAGCCCCACTTAACTGACTAGGTCGACTTCACCTAGGAAGACTCAAAACAATATCATATATTATTCATTGGGGTACTATCGACCCGACTTACAATGGAGCCTTTACCTCATGACTCTATGATGATCAATTACAATAATAACATCCCTACGAATGAATAGAACATCTCCCTTGGGGTACATCAGTAAAATACATTTAGAATATCCTTTGAAGTTACAATATTTCAACACACCCCCTTAACAAGAAGGGTATTCTACTAACAACATCATCATCAAGTGTAGGAGTAACAAGAGAGAACATCTTCAGCAGTATCAAGGTAATGCATTTATACATCATAGGAAGTTTTCAACAATCATCAGTAACTGGAACAGTTACTCTTCGATATCTTCATCTTCTGCAGCACACGATCACTTGATCCTTTTGCAGCAACACTTTGATCTTCATATCCTTTGTAGCGGCACTTTGATCTTCTCGATCCTTTGTAGAAGCACTTCAATCTTCTCGATCCTTTGTAGCAACACTTCGATATTCTTGATCCTTTTCAACAACACTTCAATCTTCTTGATCCTTTGTAAGAGTACTTCGATCTTCTCGAACCTTTGCAACAGCACTTCGATCTTCTCGATCCTTTACAAAAACACTTCGATCTTCTTGATCCTTTATGGTCTCACTTCAACCCTTTTGATCCTTGGCCGCCATACTACCTACAATACACATGATCTCTTTGTGTGATGATCAATCCCTATCACTTTAGGACATAGGTCCAAGGAAGATGCAATCCTCATCATCATGCTCCCCCTTAATGAGGGCCCATAGTATTGACCAGTTGATTCATCTGCAAATGAATGCAGGACCATATTGTTCGTAAGGACTCATCGTAGACCATCCTCAGCCTGTTAGAGCTAGGGTCACTCCAAGCGAGTGTTATATTACAACATCTACATGTACATGCAGGCATACTCTCCATGCAAGAGTATCGTTAGCAACTGCACATCTCGAACACACCTAGATGCATGCCTTATCCTCTATAAGGACTCATCGTAGGACATCCTCAATGTGAAAGCTAAGACCAATCCATGCGAGTGTTAGACTACGATGTTTGTAAGGACTCGTCGTAGGACATCCTCAGCGTGAAATTTAGGACCATTCGCAAGCGAATGTTGTACTATGACATCCACATATAAATGTAGGTATATTCTTCGTGTGAGAGTAGTGTCTGCAAGGAATATCTCAACCACACCTAAATGCAGTCCCTATCATCCGTAAGGACTCATCGTAGAGCATCCTCAGCTTCAAAGCTAGGACCACTCCTAAGCGAGTGTTATTCTACGTATTTAGGCATACTTGTCCTCTTTCATACTAGAGCTTCACTGTCATCTCGTCATCAATGACAATCTTATCATCACTCCCCCTTTCTAGGGAGGATCCATATCATCAACCTGCTCCCCCTTTTTTCGAGGAGGGTTCATATCTTTGACCTATTCTTCCTTTCCTAGAAGATTCCATATCTTCGACTTGTTCCTCCTTTCCGAAGAGAGTCCATATCTCCATCATTCCTTCTTGCAAGGAAAGTTTGTAGTATCATCATGGTTCCTCCTTGCGTTGAAAGTATTTTATGACTACACTAAGCTTGTCATGGAAATATTCAAACTTTACTCAAGATAGAGGCTTGGTCAACACAATAGAAACATGTTCATCGATACTCACATACTGGAGCTTTATAGCTCCCTTTTTTACCATCTCCCTTATATAAATCAGGTTTCTATGTGCTTTGATTTATCATGGAACACGAGATTCTTTGTCATATTTATACAACTCGGGTTGTCATAAAGAATCATTGTGGTATCCAACTCCATGTCAAATAGTCGTGACATCAATTTCCAAATCCATATTGCTTCACAACTAGCGGAGCAAGCTACTGTGTACTCTGTTTCAGTTGTGCTAACGGCAACATTGGACTATTTCTTACTAAGCCATGAGATCATGGCAGATCCCAGACAATAACATCCACCTGAGGTGCTCTTTTTGTCTGTGAAACTTCCTGCCCAATCTGAATTCATATAACTATACAATCTATAGTCATGATCTCTAACATAGTATAGTCCCAATTCTATCGTATATTTTAGGTACCTCATCACATGCTTTGCAACTATCAAGTAAACCCATTAAGGTTTAACTAGATACTGACTTAAGGTGTTCATAACAAAGCTTATATTTGGCCTTATATTCGTCAAATACATTAATGGCCCAATAATCTGTCTGCATGGAGTCATATCCACTGACTTTGATGATTCATCAAATAACAACTTCAAGTTGGTGTCCATGGGTGTGGTCGTGGCTTTACATTCCAACATATCAAATCTTTTCAAGATTTATACTACATACTTTCCCTGGTCCAGAAAGATTCCTTCTAGGCTCTTCCACCTCGAGGAAATAATGCATCAATCCAAGATATTTCATCTCGAATTCTTCAGCTAGCTTCTTCTTGCTTTCTATGATTTGTTTCCCATTTCCAGTCGGAAATAGATCAGCTACATACAATAATAGTATGATAGGCTCATCATCCATAATATTCATGTAAAGGTTAGGATTAGCTTTACTTTTGGTAAATCCCAAGCTTGTCTAGAAGTTATCTATTCTACCATACCAAGCTCTAGGAGCTTTCTTCAATCCATATAGATCATTTTTCAGCTTACATACATGAGTCACTATGTCTTCGACTTCAAATCCTTGTGGTTGTTCGATGTAAACCTCTTCCTCAATCATACCATTCAGGAAGGTTGTCTTTACATCCATCCGATGTAGATCCAACTTCATCATGGAAGCAAGTGCCATGATGGTTCTGATGGAAGTATACCTTGCTGCTGGAGCAAATGTCTCTTCATAATCAATCCCCTCTTTCTAAGAGAATCCTCTAACCACAAATCTTGCCTTGTACTTTTCAATACTTCCATCAGCAACATGTTTTATCTTGTAGATCTATTTTGAATATACCACACTCTTTTTTTTTGGTTTGGGTACTATATCCCAAACATCATTCTTCATTATTGACTGGTATTATTCTGTCATTGCTTCCACCCGCTCTTTCTTCTATGAAGCTTCCTTGTAGCTGGTGGGTTCTTGATCTATGAGGTCACACATCAAAGCTACATAATTGGAGTATGGATTTGATCTTTTTCTTGTTCTTGTGGAGCCTTCTGGAGCTCCATATTTCTCTACTTCTTGTATGATTTCTCTTACCAAACAGGTTTTCTCTTTCAATATACATCCATAGTAGGGAGTTCCTAAGGTTCTAGCATATCACGGTCTTCAGATGCTACTATTTCAGGAGAAGGTTCAGCTTCTACCATTCTGGGAGGTACATCCTCTTCATGTACTTCTTCAAGCCGACACCTTTTGGATTTATTAAGAGATGTCTCTCCACCAAATGTTACATCCCTATTAATATCTATATGATGGAATCCTGAAATGTATATCTTGGAGGCTTTGGAGACTTCACAGTATCCAACAAATATTCCCTTCTTTTCAGAAGGATCCAACTCGGTTCTCTTCTCTTTCAAAATATGTACATATACTGGACAACCAAATATCTTGAGATGGCTCACTTCATGTTTCTTTCATGTATACATTTCTTCAAGAGTCTTGAATCCAAGTGCACTGTGAGATAATATATCCTGCACATACACGGTTGTTCTTGTTGCCTCATCCTACAGGTGTATAAGGAGGTCTTGGTCATTAATCATTGTTTTCACTGCTTCTATAATGGTTTTATTCTTTCTTTCTGCAACACCATTCTATCGAGGGTTGTAGGGAGTGGTTAGTTCCCTCTTGATTCCAACCTCCTTGCAGAATGCTTCAAATTCTTTTGAAGTATATTCTCCACCATTATATGATCTCAATGTCTTGATTCTTCTTTATGAATGGTTCTCTATCAAGGCTTTGAATTCCTTGAATTTCCCAAACACTTCACTCTTGGTCTTCAAATGTATCCATGTCTTTCTTGAATAGTCATCAATAAATGTGACATAATATTCATATCCATTTAAATATGTGGAGGGCATAGGACCACATACATCAGAATGGATTAATTCCAATGTACCTTTAGTCTTTGTTTCACTTTTCGGAAAGGTATTCTTGATGTTCTTTCCTCTTGCACATCCTTTGCAAGTTCCCTCATGATCAATCTTCATATATGGTAATCCTGTTACCACCTTGATCACATAAGGTAGTGCTTTTTAGTTGATGTGAGCAAGCCTCCTATGCCATAGTTCACTTGAGCAAGTAGTCTCATGGACAAGGGTTGTCTCTGGATGTCCTTTGAGTTTGTATCGTCCTCCTTCTTCTATGAAAACAACTCTATATCCTTTCTTATCTAGTGTTGAGATGGAAAGTAGGTTCTTTTTCAAACCTAGTACATATAGTACTTCCTTCATCTTCATAGAAGTCCCACAGTCAAGCTTGTAGCTTTATTCACCAATACCTTTGATGGGATATTGATAGTCATCTCCTAATGATACTTTACGAGGAGAGCTCTTTTCTTCAAGTCTTGACAGAGTTTTCTTATTCCTTGTCATGTGCTTTGAAGCACCACTATCAATAAGCCATGTATCTTCTCTAGGTGTTACAGACTTAGAGAGTGCATAGAATAGTACATACTCTTCTACATATTCTTCTTTTGTTAGTATATTTTGAGGTCTTTATTCCTCATCCTCATCTTCAGCTAGATGAGCATGATGTCTTTTGTTGTTGTTATTATTTGATGGACACTCTCTGGCAAGGTGTCCTATATTATGACAGTTATAGCATTGGTACTTTGAGTAATCTTTCTTCAGATTGTTTACTCTTTTCTTTAGAAAAATCTTCTTTGAAGTTTTATGACTACCCTTCTTGAAGTTTGATTGTTTTCTTCCTTTAGTATGGATGGCTAGAGCTTGATCATCTTCTATGAGTAGAGCTTCTCTATTAGCTACTCTAGATTCTTCTTGAATGCAATCTTCCCATATAATTTCAAACTTCATACTTTATTTTCTGGCACATAGCTCATGTTTGAATGAATCCTAAGGTCTAGTGAGACCATTGAGAGCAGTCATAACTAGTTCATCTTCATCAAGGGTGTCTCTAATAGCACTTAGTTGTTCCATGAACTAGGAGACCATTGTGAAGTAATATTGAATTGATTGTCCTTTGCTCATCTTGGTGCCCTTCAATTGAGCTCTCAAATTCATCTTTCTATTGATGTTCCTTCCCTCATACATTTTGGAAAGTGCATGATACATTTTCTTCGGTTTCTTCTTAGATGACACTTGAGGGATCAAGTGATATTTTATAGAATCAACAATGATCAACATTGCCTTGATTAGGTCTTGTTCATGCTTCTCTTAGATTCATATTCTTTTGGTTCTACAACTTCATCCATGATGTACTTATCAAGACCATTATCTTTAAGAATGAGACCAATCCTATGCTTCCATGATAGGAATTTTTCTATGCCTTCCAGTTTGTCCTCAAGCTTAGTGCTTGGGGCCATCATATCCAGGAGGTCACTAAAAATTAAAATTTCTCAAAATGAAAAGTTGACCTTACTAAGAGATGCACTTGACTAAGGTAAGTTGGTTGGTCCACTTTTATTTCTAGAGATCCCAAATATTTACCCTTCAAAACTTGCTTTCGAGGTTGCAGCTTCTGTAGAATTTATGGTTCTGGTTTTCTGTAGTTTTCTGGTTTAGGGCCAAACTAGGGTTTAGATTTCCCAGATATTCAACCACCCAAAAATTTTGATCCTATGCTCAATAGATGTGCTCTAGGGAGGCAGAATATTCTATGTAAGTAGATCTTCCAAATTCTAAACTTTACAGAAACCCTAATTTATTCAGGAGGGAGAGGAGAGAGAGTTTCACCTTGTGAAAGTTGTTCTATTCAAGATAGCTCTAATACCATGTTAAGATTTCATATGCTAAGCTATATATTATTTGTGTTTAATCCAAATTCACAATAGTAGCATATTCATAATAACTGAGAGAAACACAAACACAAGTTAGACATAATATTTATCCTGGGAAACCCTCAAGGGGAAGAAAACCCAATGAAAATTCCTATGTATAATATGTATAAGATAAAAACCCAAAGCAAGTATTCTCATCCTTGCTGATATGTCTCTCTCTCTCTCTCTCTCCTATGATCCACACAAGTGAGTGGGTCTGTGTTCTAATGAGGAACACAACTCCTCTATTTATACACTTTAAGTCACTTGACTTTTACCCTAACAAGTCGGCCCCACTTAACTGACTATGCTGACTTTACCTAGGAAAACCCAAAATAGTATTATATATTATTCATTGGGGTACTACTGACACTAATTACAATGGAGCATTTACCTCATGACTCTATGATGACCAATTACAATAATAACATCTCGATGAAGGAATATAACATCTCCCTTGGGGTACATCAGCAAAATACATTTAGAATATCCTTTGAAGTTACAATATGTCAACAATGGGTCGGGTCTTGATACTTATTATACATAGTTAAGTTGCAATACAACTTGTCCTTGAACAGGGATTATAATAAAAACCCAATGCAACATAGATACATATGGAAATAACAGTGCAACAAACGCACATAAACTCATCCATAACCAAATACATAAACAAACATTCACAACAACATATATAAGTGACTTAAGCACATTCATCATTCCCACATTTGACATAGAACCTTATGTGGAAACCCATCCATGAAAAACCACAAAGGCGCTCTTCATCTGGTAAGAGTAATATATGGCACCCTTTTGTCTACGCACTAAGTTGCAGACTATGTTCTAGATCTCTCTTTCTTATATGTACAGACGTTTTTCTCCTATCATGCTCTCTGATCTTATGTTCGCTACTCTTCCTCTACTTGACTCTACTAACAATCCCCACATAGCCTGGGTCGACTCAACTTCTTCTACACCCATGCAAACTCAGTTGCAGGTTCTTCAACTCCTCTTTATGACTCAACACCCTAATAGATGACACAACTAATAGAGTCTAAATGATTAGAGGCTACCGAGTCTAACCCGCATAAAGATTGGATTCCTCTTTTTATAGGTTCTTGTATGTTGCTTTCAGACGAATTCATACAACTAGCCAACATGTTGTCTTTCATATTATATCGACACACGTAAGTAGACACTAACAATCCGACTTACAAAGCTACTTTCCTACATGCAACTTCCACAAACTCTAACCGACTTCATAACCACAATCTTTCTGAACTGTTACTTTCTAGCCGTTATGCCACTGCACGTCTTCTGACATGGTTAACACGTCTTTTGACAGCAAACAAGTCAAGCATGCTATATATTCAAGTGTTAGGCCTACTCTAGCATATATAATCAATCATGTATAAGAAAATAAATACATCCATGGATACAATATTCATATTTATGCACATGTATTAGACAGTAAATGTATATTTCTATTAATAAAAATAGAGATACAATAGTGACAACCTCTGCCGGCACTTCTTCGAACCCGAGAAACTAAGTCCTCCGCCTGGGCCTCCACCACTTCAATCCTCCATATCTTAATGGGAAGATCACAAAGCAAAGGCAAGCTTGGGAAGAGCAGCACTGTGTGCTCCAAAGGGACAAAGGGATGCATACTCAAGCATAACAAGTGAGGCAACAATGGACTATAGTTTCCTTTCTCTCAATTTTCTCCTCCTTCAATGTATCTGAGAGGCTCAATATATAGCACTCCAAAGAGGTAATGGAGGGTCGATTCTAAGCATTCTCAAGGAATATGGAAGGCCAAGAGACAAGATATTCAGACCCCTATGAGGAAAACTCCAAAAATATTTGTCTTCATGCACATTTCTTGATGTACACGGGTTTTGGCTCAAAAGTTACGTATGCACGTGAGTATGTCTTTAAAATTTGCGTATAGGAATAAACATGTGTTTTTTGGGGATAATCTTGGAACATCAAAGTATAATATGGGTAAAGGGGGTCCAAGGAGTCTGCAGAGGGACATGGAAGGAAATAAATATGTGATCAACCAGGTGTGGTAAAATAAGCTATAATAGATGCTCCCTAATGTGTGAGGTCAGATGGGTAGCATGATGGCCGAAATACATTATATAATCCATCCTAGAAGTGGAGTCATGAAGACCCAAGTTGAAGAACTAGCCACTCATCAGTACACTACAATGATCAATCTCTGCATATGACTACAAATATACATATAGCAGTCCCAGATACATAAGAGTACAATTGCCATGAATAGGCATGATATACAAATGTCATGTGTGGTTGTAAGAATTTACTTCTTAATAAGATCTAGGAGCTAGAACAGACTTCATACATGAAGTGTTTGACAAAATGTGCAAGAGAAACAATCAAGAGACAGAAAATACATGAAATAGCTCATATGAATGGTGCTAGTTTCTGATCATATTATTATCATACAACATTTAGATGTTACGTTACACATTTATAGTACATTGGAGGAAATTCGAGTGGCTTTAGCAGCCAATTGGGAAAGTACAAGTGTCATGTTGAAAATTGACCCCCAACCCCCCTAGGTGGACCAAAGGAGCTCCAACTAAGCCCAAACAGTCACAAAACCTCATGTGAAGTGTGTTGGGTCATTAATGGGTCCTAGGAAAGCATGGGCGAGAAGATTGAGGTGAGTGGGGTGCTCTAGGTGGCAATAAATGCTCCTTGGAGAACTAAAACAGGCCAGATTCACCCCCTAGCACACTTAGTCAAACCAGAGCCCCATAAATCAAGGAGGTGGTGCCCCAAGACATTAAATGAGGTACACATGTACTGGGTTGACCAATTAGGGCACTGTTATAGGTGTGAACATGCCAAAATAACCAGTTATAATGCTGAATCAACTCTCCTAAGTCTTAAACCACAAGATATCATTGCATGAAGGCAAATAAAGCTAGCCTAAGGTAAAAACTAGGTACTAAGGATTTATTACTGCTCCAACACCCCCCCTTAATCTAGACTTAGTACATTTTAATAAAAAATATTTATTAAGGCCTTGGCAACTAAGGCACAAGTCACCTTTTACAATAGAATTTTTATTGATCCATGTAACCGAGGTAAGGAGGAAAACCTCATGGGAAAAACATCCCCTCAAAAATGGATATGACAGAGATCAAAATGTCTTCAGCAGGTCCTATTCTTCACTTGAATGTACTGGAAGAACAACTTCTTGGTGATGGACTTGGTGAAGATGTCGTGGATGCCAAGATCATGCATCAATGCATCAGAGTGTTGTATACAAAGATCATGTGGAGAGGCCCTATGATGGTCATCACTTGATGATGGAGGGGCATCATAAGAATTTCTTTTTCTGCAAGCATACTCTGATCTAATAGCATAATCAACCATGGAAAATATATCTCTGCAAACTCTTTCCCAAATAACATCAAAAGATTCAACAAAATGTGCATTATGTGTAGTTGTCGTATCATGAATAAATCCATGAATCTTTCTCCCAATTTGATGAAGCACCTTCACAACTCTGTAACAATGATCACGAGGCTCTGAAATATCAAAATATATGTCATACACAACAGAAAATATCATTTGTATGGTGTCTCCATGAGCGAAAGGATCCATAGGAAGAGAAGAGTGAGCAACTAGATCACAATTACAATTGAGTTAACCTAGAAGACTAGAGACTTGAGATTCAAACCATGAATGGTGAAGGGAAGTCTAGACATATGGAACAGAAATCCCATGAAGGCCAATGATATGGCTTTCCAACCAATGAAATACATACAAGACATAACAACAACATATACAAGAGACATAGCATTGGAAACTAGACAATTTTCTGAATTTCCAACTAGTGAACTTGAGGGTTGATGTGTCTTTTAGTCATGAGATGGTTGGGAAAATGATTCAATGACTATCATAGGCTATATATCATCCTATATATCATATTCAGAATTATAAATGGAAATATCTGAATGGATTTGGGAAGAGCTTTCAGAAAGAACATCAAAAGCTAGTGAAAAATGACTAGTTTTGGGAGGAAGCTTTGATGAGTTGACTGGAATTTTTTTCAAGGAAGGGATGGGTGTTTCAGGTTCTGATATATCAGAATGTGAATCAGAAATAGAGAAATCATAATTGGGTTTTATCCATGCACCCAATGCATGCTCAGCCTTACCATTTCCTTGCTTGTGCTCCCATCTTTTTGCAAATTATGGAAGAGCAATGTGGTTCTCCTCAAGGAGCTTGGTCATGATGTCCATTTTCTTTCTGAAGAAATCTCTCTCAAGATGTGAACCTCTGCAATAATCACATGTGGGTCTTTCTCTCTTGTTTCTCCTCTTGGATTTGGATCTCCCATCAGTAGAACTAGAGCTTTCTGAACTTGATTCCTTCTTCTCTTTCTCCCTTTGCTTCAAATCTTTCTTCTTGCTCTGGGATTGATTTGATATACCACCAGCAAGAGCTTGATTCTTGGATATGATGATGGTACCCATTTGTATGAGCTTGTCCTGCTCTTGAGTCAAGGACTCCATGAAATCTGCCAGTGCAGGCATCTTCCAATTTTTGGTTGTCAGTTTGCTAGAGTGAAAAGTCGAAACATATGCATAATACTCCGGCCCCAACTTAGAAAGGATGGATAAGATAAGATGATCATCTTTCTTCTCTATGCCACATTGTTTTAGCTGAAGTACCGGTGCTTTAAAATTGGTGAATAAATCTTCAATGGTCTCATAGTGAGCTGGGCTCAGTGAGATTAGCTCATTCTCAAGATGATGGCCTCTCATTTCATCTGTCTTCCCGAATAGTGACTCAAACTTGACCCAAACTTCATTTGGTGTGCCAAGAGTTTCTATGTGAAAGAGAAGTTCTCTTGAAGTGCCGAGGCAAAGCATGTCGAAGGCCTCATCAAGCCTATTAAAATACTTAGCTTTCTCCACAGCAGAATTTGGCTCGTTTTCAGTTCCCATAGTGACCCGGTAAAGGCCCTTGGACATCAGGTGGATGACCATTTTGGCCTTCCACTCAAAATAATTGAATGGAGTAAGCAGAGCTTGATTTTTCTCCATCCTTCCCGTGCAACCTGTGACAAAAATGTTAAACCTGCAAGTAAACACTCAAGTTTTTTGGAAATATGCCCTAAACAACAACTCAAACCTCACAAGATTTGTTTGCGGCTCCAACTAGCTCTAATAGAATGTAAGAATTTACTTCTTAATCAGATCTAGGAGCTAGAATAGACTTCACACATGAAGTGTTTGACAAAATGTGCAAGAGAAACAATCAAGAGACAGAAAATACATGAAATAGCATATATGAATGGTACTAGTTTCTGATCATATTATTATCACACACCATTTAGATGCTATGTTACACATTTATAGTACATTGGAGGAAATTCGAGTGGCTCTGGTAGCCAATTGGGAAAGTACAAGTGTCATGGTGAAAATTGACCCCCAACCCCCCTAGGTGGACCAAAGGAGCCCCAACTAAGCCCAAACAGTCACAAAACCTCATGTGAAGTGTGTTGGGTCATTAATGGGTCCTAGGAAAGCATGGGTGAGAAGATTGAGGTGAGTGGGGTGCAATAGGTGGCAATAAATGCTCCTTGGAGAGCTAAAATAGGCCAGATTCATCCCCTAGCGCACTTAGTCAAACCAGGGCCCCACAAATCAAGGAGGTGGCACCCCAAGACATTAAACGAGGTACACATGTGTTGGGTTGACCAATTAGGGCGCTGCTATAGGTGTGAACAGGCCAAAATAACCAGTTATAATGTTGAATCAACTCTCCTAAGCCTTAAACCATAGGATATCATTACATGAAGGAAAATAAAGCTATCCTAAGGTAAAAACTATGTACTAAGGATGTATTACTGCTCCAACAGTGGTCATCACCATGTACAATATACAATAAATCAATATCTCCATCATGGATGAAGATATCTGATATACACTGGAATATGGTCATGAGAGATGACATCTCATGAATACTAGCATGATCAAGGAGGCAGCATATGTGGAATGCCACCAATCTCGGAGGTCTTCTACACAAACTGCTACAAGTACATGTCCTACTATGTGAATAGATGTGTCAAGGTCAAACATAGTATTCCATCGTCTGATTACCGATCATTGATGTATATTGTTAACAAACACAAGATAACCCACTGATACTGATAATGGGAATCAAGGTACTGACTGCAATCTAACAAGTGTGAATAGATGTGTTGAGGTTGAACACTTGAAAGAATCCATTGATTATGGGACATTGATGTATTCCCAAAACTGTCGATGGTGAGAGAACCTACCATTGATGACTATAAGTCTCAAGGCACTCAAATGGACTCGAGACTCCTATTCCAGAATAAATGATCTGAAGTTGATGGAATGGAATCTGTTGGAAGGAGGGAATTAAGGCATCTCCCATCAACCAACACAAGGTACTCATCAACGCTGGACAATGTGGAATAAATCAAACGAACAAGATGTGCACGAACCAATAACTGTACTGGGAATGACCGATATGCAAAGTCAAGATAACTAAGGAATGGTCGATTCAAGCTTCAATTTCCTTCGAACAAGAGCATAAAGTGAATGGTGACTGAAGGTAGGCAACGTGAACTTGATATGCAAACTGGGACATCTTTGTGAAACAAGAGGCATCGACAGAGGCCCCATGGGGACTGGAAGCATAACCAGTCGGTGGAGATAAACTCAGAGTAACGAGTACAACTCCTAAAGTCAAACTAACAACCTAACCAATGGATGTGATATATAGTTCTCTATTCGAAGGTGACACAACTCAATAGCTGCCAAAGATAATATCATTTCCCGTCTGGTTTTTTATGTTTTTTAATTATTTTTTTTGGACTTTTTCAGATGTTGAAAAGCTTGAAAAGGAATAAAAGTGCTTTATAGTGTACAACTAGGAGGAGACAACTGTCGCAGGCAAGCAAACTAGTTCCAAGCAGTGGAACATACCTATGCTCAATGCAAGAAAGCATGTGCAAGATAATGACACTTGAGGGAACGTCTCCTACTGGTAAAGTGTGATCAAGTTGCAAAGGATATGTAGAAGGCTCTGCTTGGCTAGGATTGAGACAAGCTTGGGCTACATGGCTTATAACTCAGAAGCAGGGAGCCGACATAAGGCTCAATAAGGCAAGAAAAACTCATGAAATGTAATCACAACTTGATATACAAGGGAGTCTCTGTGGGGAATGACCAGTATAAAGTTCAAGAGGAGTATGAAGCTCTTGCTCAAGGACATGGTAAGACTATAAGGTACTCCCCAAACCTAAAGGAGAAATCTCAGCATGGGTACCAAATTCAAACAGGATCTAACTATGGCACCCATGTATAGGAAAGCTCTACCACTTACATAATGTCACTTATTGTTATAGTTGATTTTACCACTCCAGGTGAATCACACTTTGTATGGCCTTCCCTTGCCCCTCTGCAGACTCATTAGACCCCTTGGACCATTTTTTGTCCTTTGATGTTTCCTTGACCATCCCTAAAAACATATGAAAAATGATACACATGACTTTTAAACCCTTAATCGCATATATACACGGGTTTGACCCCTAAAACCGCGTACATCGGGATGTGTGCATAATCCAATTCCTTTTGGAGTTTTCCTTGACATGGATCTGACTCACTTGACTCCTGGCCTTCCCTATGCCTTGAGATCGCTCGGATTCAACCTTTCATTACCCCTTTGAAAAGCTATATAAGGAACTCTATGGTACATTGAAGGCATATGAGAGAATTGAGAGCAAAGAAACTATAGTCCATTGTTGCCAGAACTTATGCTTGAGTCTGCATCCCTTTGTCCCTTGGAGCACTTTGGTGTTCTTCCCAAGCTTGCCTTTTACTTGTGAGCTTGCTATCGAGAGATGGAGGATTGAGGTGGAGGAGGCCCAAGTGGGGGATTCAGTTTCTCCGATTCGCAAACGTGCCGACAGAGGTTGTATCCATTGTAATCTCTGATTTTATATTAATAGAAATATCTTTTCCTGTCCAATAATGTATGTTTGAATGAATATTTTATCCATGGGATGTTTTCAAATGCTTATACATTGTTGATTATATATGCTAGAATAGATCTAACACCAGTATATATAGTATGCTTGTATTGTTTACTTGTTGTTGAGGAAAGCTGAAGTTGGAAAGCTCAATAGGGATCTACTTCAATCATCCAGAATAAGGTACGAGGCTTGATCCTTTAGTGTTAGATATGTAATTTCTATTGCATATTGGGAAGGATTGGTTTCTGGAGTCAAGCTGTCTTTTGTGGTACCCCAAGCCATAGGAATTTCTCTCCGTAACACTTATAGTAGCAGTATGAAGGTTCTGTGACATCACGAAGTGGTTTTGTACCTAAGGTCAAGATGAAACGGTGATAAGGTAATGCATAAATGCAAGGGGATGCAAAATCCTAACCTATATGCCAATTCGACAATATACCTATGATAGGCACAAATTAGTAAAAGTCTCAATCAAATCTCACTCAAATCAGGTCCCTACATCAAACATTAGGCCAAACGGTCAAAAAATGTCAATAACGGTCCAAACTATATAAAAGTGGGTAAAATTTTCAAAAAAAAATCTATAAAATAGTAAAAAAAAATATTTTTTCATACCATTTGGAATTTCACTCCACATAGTGTTTTTGAACCCAAATTTTGAAAAGTTGATTATGGGAGCCATGATCCATGAATTCACAAATTGCTTGGATCAGGTAACTCCTCATGCCCTACTCATTCATTTCAGTACTTTTATTTTGATTTTTCATGGTCAATTTTTTAATTTATGCCATCCCAAAATAGGTGGTTTCGACCCACACAAAAAATCAGTTGATTTCTGCGTATAGGGCTCGACATATGCAGAAAAATCCTCGATACACACGTATGTTTGCAACTGTTTGGAAAAAAGCCACATATAAGGCTGTGTTTGACATTTTCAAAGGCAAAAACTAATGAAACTTTGAATTTCTTGCGTAGGATAGTTATTGAGTGTAGTGAGAGAGAGAATGAAGATGTTGATAGGGCTGTGCAAGGTGACTTATTAGCTGAAAAAACATTGAGGGCTTACAGTTTGTACAAATTTTGGCATCTTAGTAGCTTGAGAGAAAAACCAAGACTACTCCAAATTCTAGTAGACTATTGGGATCCTGACATGGATACATTCCAGCTGGATGGGATGCCCCTCAGCATAGAGGTTGAGGACATATACTTCAGTACAAGACTCTCCCGCAGAGGGGAAGTGGTCAACCTACGAGTTTGTGAGTTAGGAGGTGGCCTCACGATAGAGGAATACATTGTAGTGTACTGCCTCCCTTATACAGAAAAGGTTGTGAGTCATATCCCAACGAACTCAATCCAGAACCTAGGGTTGAAGGCCATACCATTGGTGCTGGGCAGGATTGCAGGATTGACATCCCTCCACTAGGCATCTAGACCATTAATGTACTATGCAGTGGAATGCATGAGGACCACAATATATGATTGGAGTACCTTGCTGCTGGGAAACATTAAGCATCAACTAACAGACTACAAGATGGGAAGGGTAAGAAACTTTGGCTTCACAAGCATATTGAGTACCTTTTTCTTTGAGTGAGTAGTGGGGATAAGCCCTAGAGTGGATATCACTCCTCATGGTGTCGGGGATCCATCTCAGCTATGTTGGGTGAATGTGATGCGACAACTAGGAGGAGGACAAGTGGCCAACCCCTACCCAACAAATTTCTTCCTTTGGTGGCACAGGAAAATCATTTCCATATATGACTACCCCTATGAGGGAATAGACTTCCATGGAGACCCTGATATGTCCATCCCACCGGGATCCACATATGGAGACATAGGTAACCATCCCGACTCAAACTTGTTTTTTGAATTATTTTTTTTTTTGTGTTTTTTGATATAATGGAATAAAAAAGACATGTTTTTGTGTGATGACATATATTGATACTTGGTCATATACATTCAGATGGTTTCCCTCGTCATCGTTAGAGGGGGAGGGGTGACGACATCATAGGTGTGGATGCGGAGTGTATGCTCTAAAACATCCATACGAACTTTATTAGGTTGACACACATAGTACCCATGGCGCAAGTCAAGGACTTTCCTAAGGCCATGCAACGACAGGTGGTGGGAGTACCACACGTGTGGGTTCTCTTATTTCGACGGCTAGCTAGAGTTGTCATGTGTTATCATGACCAACACCCTCCACAAGATTAAAATCCTAGATGTACTTTTTTGTTTAAAATCATGTTCCGTGCAAAAATATACCGGTCTCAAAAAATTTTGAGCTGTAGAAAGCCCAGATAAATGACCACTACATGCCCCACCGTGGCAATCATTCAGCACAGAAGCAACCTATTCAAGGGTTAAGCACCGACATAAAATAGAATCAACCCCATGACAATACAAAGTGTCATCAACAATGAGGTAATTCTTCGCTACATGACGTAGACGTCAATGCTCATCTCACGAGAGGTGAGAAGGAACCTTCAAAGTTTGCAAATACACGATAATGTCCCCATAACATGGGTGTATAGTCGCAATGAGAAAAATGTTCTCATCAATGAAAGATTCCTCATGGACCTCTCCTTCATCCAAACTAGGAAAATTAGATATGAGCTCAGCAAAAATTAATGACTTCTTCGAATTCGCAGAAACAAAATTAAGGTAAAATTCTTGCAATATCACAATCCATTTATTATACTTCCCTCCTATCATCCTCCTACTGAGGATGAATTGAAATGGATTAATGTGAGACACAACCAAAGTTTGGCGAAGAATGATATAATGCCTCAAACGTTGGACCACATGGACGGTATCTAGGGCTAGCTTCTTGACATGAGTGTAACGAAGCTCCACATCAATAAGTTTCAACTAAGATAATAGATGACATGCTCTTGGAGCTCGTCATCCCCTTGAATCAATACCATACTAATCGTCTCTTGAGACGTGACCACATATATAAAAAATTCATGGCTATAGTTGGGTGGTCTAAACACAGGGGTCGATGCCAAGGATTTCTTTAAAGCATCGAAAGAATCATGGGCTCGCTCATCCCAGATAAATAGTGTGTCTTTCTTCAATAAACGCATGAAACCCTTAGTCAAATAAGCAAAATTGACCACGAATATTCGCAAGAAGTTCGCCATTCCTTGCAAACATTGAAGATGTCTAATATTACACGGGGGAGACAATTGAAGTATTTCCTCAACCTTTAAAGGTTCGACTCTAATTCCCTACTTGGAAACGATGAACCCTAGCAAGCGACCTACTGTCACGCAAAAGATGCACTTATGAGGATTTAACTGAATTTGATAACGACGACATCTTTCGAAAACCAAGCGAAGATGATGAGGATGACACACCCTCAAAGGCGAGTGATCAGCTAAGTCATCAAGATAACCTTCAATTATACTTTTAAGGTCGTGAAACATGAAGGTCACAGCCCGTTGAAAAGTAGCTCCGATGTTTTTAGGGCCAAAGGGAATATTTTGATATGCAAACATACCCCAAGGACAAATGAATGTAGTTTTATGTTGAACCTCGTGTTTAATATGGATCTGATTAAATCTTGAAAATCCATCCATAAATGAGAAAACCTCACTCCCCGTACACTCATCCAAAATTTGATCAATAAATGGTGTGGGGAAGTTATCATTAGGACAAGCTCGATTCAAGTCTTTGAAATCAGTGCATACATAGATCATTCCCTGCTTCTTGTCAACTGGAACAGGATTTGACATCCATTCAGTCAAGGGAATGGGATAGATGAAGCCATCCTTAAGCAGCTTCTCTATCTCTACCTTAATAGTGGGTGCTTTCCTAGGATTCATCTCACGTAAGCATTGTCGAATAGGTTAAGCATCCAAATAGGTTTTAATTTCATGTTCGATGATGCGAGGGTCAATTCTCGACATCTCTTCATACGTCCAAGTGAAAACATCATAGAATTATTTAAAGAGCTTGGTGTATGTTTCAATCTCATCGGGGGAACAATCCATCCCAATGTACACATTCTCAATCTTGCTAGGAATGAGAGAAATGTTGATAGGTATAGTAGGTGACAAGTTGGCCATGTTCCCTTCAACATACTTACTAGAAGCACTTAATGGGACCACGGGACTACCAACTTGCTCGCTCAGAATTTCCCTATAGTCATCGCACTCTACAGGTTCAAGCTTTGGAAGAAAATAAGATCTATGATGCAACTCTCCCCAAGGTTGTTATAAACTAGACATAGTTTTGAGAATAGCCTCATCTATTGGGAAAATGTCATCGAAGCAGTCATGCGAGTGAGATGACACAACCTCCCAAGCAGGTGATGCATAAGGGTCCTCTTCCTCCGTCCACAAAGAGGAAGGACTAGAATCTACAATAGGACCAAGATTAGCTTAATAAGACACCAAAGTTGTAGATAACGACATGTCTATCTCGACAGATCGAGAGCCTTGATCCGAAGTACCCGAAGAAGGAAGAGGCCAAGGATCCTACAAATGCAAAGTACAAAAAGGAATCGAACTAAATGATTGTAAAGCTCTACCAAGAATATACCCTATCATAAGAATGAGTGCAGGACAATTAAAAGTTCCCATCAATGAAGGATACATTCCCACCCCAATATTCTTAGTTGTCAGCTGAGAATGATCAATGATCAGGATAGCAGCTCTCGATGATGCTTTCGTACTGGAATTATCAAAATAATTATGATCATTCCTAACAATCCTCCCATCCAAAGGAAAACAAAATACCTGGAAGAGAGACGACGTGACAACTTGCATGTTATAAATCCAGTTACGTCGTAGTAAAGATTATAGTCAAGGGGTGCATCAACCACCTCAACCTCGATCGCTACGGTCTTCCCCCCCAATTGGACCTCAAGGGAAGGAAGGATACCATGCAGCCAGAAAGATATTACGTCAAACGCAGTCCACATGGTTCTAGATTTTAACAACATAGGAGAGCCCAATCCCTTCCAACAAGCTAAAGACACCGCGAAAGCCGCAACGCCTTCATCAATCATTGTGCTCTTGATGGTGTTGTTTAGACACTCTACATACACTAAAAGAGACACATAGTAAGGAAAGTGAGTCTTGACTCGAAGAACTCCCATCAACAACCCCAAGAGAAAACAATAAGGCTTTCGTTTACGAAGGGCAAGTCCGAAGAACTTCTAAAGAAGACATTGCACAAGGGATCTGACCCAAATCCTCGACAATGGAATAGTTATGGGCATCTCAGGAATTAGGATTTTTAGACTCCCTTAGGAATGCGAGGTGGAACTTCAGGCCTATCATCAGGTTTATTAATACGCAAAGAGCTCTTCAGTAAAGCAGGTTGTTTTCCTAGGTTAGGTTACGACGTACCATAATCCTTAGAATGTGTCACAACATTTTCAGAAGACAACATGTTGATGCAACCATGGCCACTTACGATGTTCTGTGGGTTTTGTCTCCCACCAGTAGCACTTCCAGGGTCCACGATCCTCGAGTTCATATTTTTGTTTTGCGGTAAAGGATCCGTCAGCATAGTTGGGCTCTGTGCGATGAATTTTGAGGCGTCTTCTATACGAGGGCACAAGTGAGTTAGGTGATCATCCCCATAAATCTTGTGAGGAAACTTAACCTTACGTTTAGGTTTCTTGTCCCCCCAACATTACCATTATTCTTGTGATCATTAGCATTTCAATTACTATTCCCACCCTTTCAGTTGTTTCTACCTTTATTATTCTTCCTTCTAGGTTGTTGTTTACCCTTATGGTTCAACGATTGCATGGAAAGTACATCCACCATTTGAGTGGGATGAGACGAATTCATAGCTTGTCCCGACGCATACTGGTTAATAGAAAACTTATTCATTTGGTTTGTAATCGAGTCTGTAGGTTTAGCACTTGCAGAGCCAATAATGCCATCGACATGTGGCCCATGTTTGAACTTTGTATCGAAATTTGATCATGGTGCATTTAGAATAATCTCATACAAAATCCTAGGCTGAGCTTAAATCAAGTCTAATTGTTGAGCTGGAAATATAGCCTATTCCTCATCATGCACTCTAGACGTGGAAACATCCTTCGCTATATAGGGTAATAACGACTTAAGGAACCACTCCAAGAGAAACTTTGGTGGAATGTGAGCCTTAATCAATCGCTTTCATCTACGCCACTCTTGAATGTGATCAGATATATGGGTGGATTTATCCTGTCGAAATTTCGACAAGAGTTCAGTACCTACATCATAATGCATGGGTAGATGAAAGTAATTAAGGAAGGTCATGGATAGGTCATTAAAGGTCTAAAATTTGCCCCTAGACAACTCTATATACCAGTTCACCGCAGGACCCGTGAGGGTGCGTTGAAATAGTCTTAAATGAATAGAATCATTGATTCAATGGATTCAATGAGCACCATAGGTGGAGAGTTTTGATGGGCTCCCAAGGGTCCTCACCAGTCTTAGCTTCGAATTTTGGAATGTTTGGAGGAAGCTTGGGAGGGACAACCGACCATGTCGGATCATGAGACACCAGATCGTTAGTCAATCTCGAGAAGTTAGGTAGATTTAACATTGCTAAGAAAGGGATCCTAGGTTGTGGAACTTGCTTCCATGGTCCCTGGTAAGAATGGTTCACATAGGCTTGATTGTTGTAAACTCCATGGCCTTGTCCCGTGGGATAGTAACCTCCTCTGATTTGACCCATGAAAGGGTGGATAGGAACATTGTAGTTTGGGATGCCTTGAGACTGGGCTGCTATGAAGCCATAGTTATAAGAATGATAAGCAAGTTGAGTCCTAGGCCCACTAGGTGGTGGATAAGGTGGTACATACCCTATTGAAACATAAGGAGGCACATATCCTTGTGACAGTACGGTGTTAGTAGACGTGGGAACAACATGGCTAGCGGTAGAACTCCGTCTCGAAGGACCATGCGAGTTAGGAGGATGATGTGTCATTATAAATGAATTTGAAGGAATAGGTACCGAAGATGATGGAACATAGGATGGGATATAACTTGTGTTCCCAACATTCGCATGTCTAGTGTTGCTTCCAGTAACGAGAATACTAGTACTAGGTCTAGGTTGCGTGCGTGAGGATCCTCCCACTGCAGGAGTAGAAGGTGTAATATGACTACTACCGAATCTATCCACTTGGAAAATAATTGCATTGCCCCCAAGCGTAGCACTAGGGTCAACACCAGATCCGACATTGGGTGTCGGTCCGATCTCAGGAAGGTCTGGCATTCCATCCCTAAATCCAGTGCTAGGGGGTGTAGGATGAGTCTCACCACTCGAAATATGTGAAAAATATCGACGATATGAGTTTATATAGTCTGGAAATTGTGATAATATGTTATGTGACGTCCCAAACTCAAAGTGATTGGATTCCTCTGGAGTCCCATATAAGCTTTCAGGCATACCTTCTGCCCTGGGTTGGAGAAGGGGGGTTCTCTGGGATCTCAGATGAATGAATCATGGCGAGATCTATGTGTGAATTAAAGTGAGTATCAGTCCGCTCGAACTGTCTAACTCTCTCTCACAAAGGAGGAGGAGACATAGAAGATGGAAGACCTGCTAAACAACGAGAACAACGGGGTGTCATGCCCAGATCCACTATGTCTCAACAAAAGGAAAAAGACTCAAACTAATTACGTACCCTAAAGCAATCTAGCATACATAGAGCACACTCCTAAGAAAATATACAACTAAAATACAAGAAAACCAAGGGGAAGATATGTGAGCTCCCGAATGCAGCAGGTATGTCTCGCCTAGCAGAGGCTTGAGACTCCCGTACACTACACGCACACTCACAGAATAAACTCTGCAAGTACCCCCTGTGATACCTAGGTAAGGCAACTAAGGTCACCCCAATATAAGCAATGCTCAGGGGGACAGTCGCAGGCAGGATCAACCTTATGGGCAGGGTAGAAAAGCCTGAAGCTCGAGAGCACCAATCAGTACCTCAAAAGCCCCCAGATACAAATACGATCCTGGAAATATCTCTGGTGCTCACAGAAAGTGGCCAAGGGCTATCTCAACCACAATCATGTATGTTTCCTCATGCTTAACTCTTGTGTAAGAGGAGCCTCCTGATAAACACTAATTATACCAAGGATTTCACTCTCTCACCTAGACAGGCACCTACTTGTTGTGTTCAATAGTCTTGGAGAATTAACTCACAATGAACTATTCCAAGACTCTAAATCCTAATCTTGTTGATGTACCCTAACAAAGAAAAATGTGTAATTCATTTTAATTAAGTGTTGATTTTAATGGTTGTGATTACTCAAAGGGAAATGACCGTGCAACTAATGGTATTCTGGCTCAGCAGTGAAATAAATGTGCGCACCTAACAAACAATGCCAAGTGCAATCTTGTCTAAATGAAAAAATGAGGTATGCCACTACATGAGATGCATGCTTTTCCTCCAAATGATAATGTAATAATTCCTAAATGAAAACCCGACTATAACTTCAGTTAGCAAACCTAATGCAGTACCATGTAAGTGCAAAAATGAAACCATGCATAAATATGGAAAAAATCAAATATTTTTGTATTTTTCTAAAATAAATGAGATGTAAAAGTAACAAAAGACTCTACAAATCTCAGACCCTCCAACCACTCACATACAATATCCAATCAAAGAACCAATATAAAAGAGGCCTAATGAAAAATATGACAAGAACAACATCTAATGAAAAATAAATAAAAAGGGTCTCTGATCAGAAACAGAGGCAGTATATAGACACCAGCAATATCTAGGAAGACTCGACAACATTCAAAACTCACACAACAACTTCCAATCATCCAAATAAATCTCAAAACAAAGGCATACGTGATTGTTCGCAGAAAACCTGTGTACACACGTGGGAATTCAGAAGAAAACTGTGTGTATACGCAAATGTGAAGGGAAAAATTGCGTACATGAAGGAAAAGAGTGTAAAATTACAGGCCAAGAACAAAATTGCTTCAACCAGACACTAAAGGGTAAACCTGCTTCTAGACCCAACACAGAAACTGAAAGAACATAGATCAATTCAAGCACATTGTGCACCCAATCCTGAAATAAAAAACAAGGAACCTCCTCAGCGGAGTCGCCAATTCTGTTACAGAAAGAAACTTCCTATGGCTTGGGGTGTAGCACAATAGACTGAATGACACCAGAAATCAATCCTTTCCAATATGCAAGAGCAATAATTACATCTAACACTAAGGGATATGAATCATACCTTATTCCAAACGGTTGATGTAGATCCCCATTGAGCTTTTCCAAACACGCTTGTATTCACAATTTGCTCTCAACAACAGTAAACAAGACAAGCATGCTATATATTCAAGTGTTAGTCCTACTCTATCATATATAACCAAACATGTATAAGCAAATAAATACATCAATGGATACAATATTCATATTTATGCACATGTATTGGACAGGAAATGGATATTTCTATTAATAGAAACAGAGATACAATAGTGACAACCTTTGCCGACACTTATTTGAACCCGTGAAACTGAGTCCTCCACCACTTCACTCCTCCATCTCTAAATGGCAAGCTCACAAAGAAAAGGAAAGCTTGGGAAGAGCAGCACTGTGTGCTCCAAAGGGACAAAGGGATGCAGACTCAAGCATAACAAGTGAGGCAACAATGGACTATAGTTTCCTTGCTCTCAATTTTCTCCTCCTTCAATGTATCCAAGAGGCTCAATATATAGCACTCCACAGAGGTAATGGGGGGTTGATTCCGAGCGTTCTCAAGGCATGTGGAAGGCCAAGAGACAAGATAATTGGACCCCTATGAGGAAAACTCCAAAAATATTTGTCTTCATGCACATTTATTGATGTATGCGAGTTTTTTCTCAAAAGTTGCGTATGCACATGAGTATGGCTTTAAAAGTTGTGTAAGGGCATAAAAATAAGTTTTTTGGGGATAATATTGGAACATCAAAGTGTAATATGGGAAAAGGCAGTCCAAGGAGTCTCCAGAGGGACATGAAAGGCCATAAATATGTGATCAACCAGGTGTGTTAAAATCAACTATAACAACAACTCTTCTAGTTCATCTTCCTATTGTAGTTGTTGCGTGCACAACACCGTCACTTACTGTTGAAATTTCATCATCTTTATTTCCTTAGCCATTTTCTTTGCTAAGGGAAACTATTTCATCACATTCTTCATTTAATTTGGATTTGATTCAACTATGTGTAACTCCTCTGTGAATTTCTCTAGTTCTAAGGCTTCAACCAAGGCTACCTAAGCCTAAGAGACTTGGTCGACAACCTTAGCACATAATTCTTTTATTTCTTCTATTTTTTTCGTAGCTTCTTTTGTTGCTTGTCTTCTTTATTTGATCACTTATGGTGGTGTGCTTGGTTGTATCTGCACCTCTAACTCTTCAACTTTATTTCGAAGGCCTTATGCTATCTCACAAAGTCGAATGACCTTGGCTTCTGTAAACATTTCCTATGTTATGCCTTTTTTTGCAAAAAATGTACATGCAAGGGCTACAGCCTTGTCGAGCCTATTCCTATTTTCTTCCCATGTCTTTGTCTTATGCTCAGGATATTGCACTACCTACTTCATCTTATTAACACTTTTATTCGCAACTTTCGCCTGCTTAATCAAGGCGCCTTCTCTTACCTTAATTTCCACAACTGTCAAATTTTGTAGTGCGTATACCTTAGTTATGCACATCTATGAAAAATTTATGGTTATTTGCCTTATGCTTATGGTGACATGATTAAATTTTGGGGTTCCTAGATCAAGCACTTCTCTTGATACTTGTGCTTTGATTGGTGGGACTGGCATTGGCATCTCAGGTTATTGTTTTTCGAAAGGGTTAGGTACATCTTGAGACTTAGTTATTTGAGGCATATAATCCAATGTAGTTATAACTATTTTAACAAATCTGTAGAGTGTTTTCAACAAATCAGTAATATTGCTTGTTAGCTCTATCTGTCACTTGTCTATTTTCTGAAAACCCGCCTCTGCAACTTCTTCCAACGCTTCAGTTAACTGTGCCAAGTCTTCCCCATCAATGCTAACGGTATTGGTAGTTTCGTCATCCTTTCTCTTTTTCTTTCATTTAGACTCCCCTTGCTCTTTTTCTTCTCGGTTCCTCTTCTCTTCTACGACTAGATCTGTAGGAGTTGAACTTGAGACACTTTGGGCCTAGTCATCATCTTGTGCACCTTGCTGCAAGTCCTCTTTTTGATCTTTACGTCACAACAACAATGGTTTATCCTGGTCCCGATCGTTAGCTTCTATTTGTTATTCTAAAACAGGGACACACCATTCTATTGGACATTCATTGACAATGGCTTCCACTTATCCAGTTAACAAAAACTATGTTGCCAACCATTGGCATTGTGTGTCTTGTCGTGGTTGTATCATAATATAATGCGACCCGATCTGAAACTTAATGATTTGGTGGAACCTTCTAATAGTGTCATCGTCAAGTATCATCTACTTCTACACCTGATCCCTCAGGGGTTCTCCATGCATAAAAAATCTCAATATTAGTATCAAGTTTTCTATCCTTGTTTCTATGTGTGAACTAGAGATTCTGGTATCTAGCTCCCCTACAACGAACTAGGGTATCCATGGGTTGATAGTTTGGTGGGTTGGAACGGAAAACAAATGAAATCAAAATTAACAACTAAGCGTAGTGGAAAGGTTTACCACTTTCCTATGACAGAGATGCGTTTTCTAGCAATTAATTTAGTAGGAACTATGACCAGTTCATCTGAACCCCCTATGCACAGAGTTTATCTAAGGAAATTGCACCCACATTACATTGGTTTGGTCGTAGCTTGTGCAACATTTTACAGGACAATACCTTCGTAGCAAAGCAAATGGTATAGTCATTAATGGACGAGATTATGAACCATTTGTTTCCACTATTTAAGTCATAATTGTCCTTAAAATGTCATTTAGTGTGTACTTTTGCGATGCTCGGTCGCCTCATAAGAAACAATTTCATCGACCAAGTCGGCTCTATTGCTTGAGTTGCTCTGACGGCTCGGCGTCACCTAGAGAGATGCCTCGAAAAGTGAGCGTGTCTTATGATTTCCTTGAGACTATTTTGGTGGCACTCGCCGAGTTTCCATAAAATTGGTCGCCATCACTGGATGAATCTTTCCGATTAACTCCTTATTTTTACTTACAGGCAAACTGATTTTCTATTGTTGATTGTTTCAACAACACTCA
This sequence comes from Pseudotsuga menziesii, assembly GCA_001517045.1. NCBI lineage: Eukaryota > Viridiplantae > Streptophyta > Pinopsida > Pinales > Pinaceae > Pseudotsuga > Pseudotsuga menziesii. The sequence goes on along the minus strand of LPNX010668780.1, from coordinate 126,235 downwards.
GTCAAGTGTTCCAAAAGTTCAATGTTTTTTGGTCAATTGAATCAACTCGTCAAGTGCCTCAAACATTGTCGGCCTAACTCACCCAGTTGTTCCGAAAAGATGAAAAACTAAATTTTTTCTTTCGACCGCATCGGAGCAAAATTCTAAGTTTTACTTAGCCAAAAAACCCTTCTTTGCTCGATCTATCAGAAACTAAGTGTTGAAGTGTGAACTTCTTTTAATGAGAAAAACGAATCTAAGTCTATTTCTAAACAATGTAAAAGGAGGGGCCCTAAAATAGTACAATTTTGGGGGGTTGCAGCAACAACAATTGGCGACTAGCTGGTGAACACAACTCTCTAGAAAATCCATCTTTGAAAATTAGAAATGCTACATGGTACTAAATTCCGAATTTCCAGCAAACTTCTCAATCTATTGCCTGAGACTCTTTAAAGGCCAGACTTTATCTAGGGATATAACTTTCGTGCATCAGATTGGTCATCACTTTTTTAGGAGTAGGGTAACCAAGACTAGAAGTCTTGATAACTCTTCTAGGGACAAAGTATGAAATTCATTTTACTTCCATCTTTCAGTTTCCACTATATATGAATCCACATGATCGTAACAGAATTAGACAAATGTATTCATTTGTTCCTCATTCCCATGTTATAAGCATTCTTTTGATGCTTCTTTTATGGACAAAATTTGCTCATGAGTCTTCCTTCATGGCTTTCTTAAATTTTTAGAATATGGTGTGGGTTCTTCCATCCATAATGTCATTTTGTGTGAGTGATAATTTTGTTTTCTCATCATGCTCACGGATGGAGAAGAACCTTTTTGATATTGGTTGTTTATACAACCCTTTTGATACAATGATTTATTCTCTCAACATCATTTCTAGATGGAGACTAAATATTTTGGAAACTTGACTCTTTGATATAAGCTATTTTGGATTTTGATTTGTAACGTGGGATCATTTTGACTTCCATACATCTGCAAGACCTGCTTCATCTACGTCGGTCTATTTGGTATGATTCCCAAGTCAGATATTAATGTAATCCAGACCTCATGAGTAATACAGGGTTTATAATGACCCAAATGTGGACTCGAAGTAGGTTTCCCTTTGTAAAATTAGGCAACAATTAAAAAATCTCATTTTGATAAAATTGTACCATTCACACCTTCCCATAAGGAGATATTGACTTTCAAATATCAGTGAGATTATTCAATTCCCTATACTTCCAAGTGTCAAATATTGAGTTGATTTATTATAAGAAAACAAAGACTATGAACCTAAGAAAAAAAAAGAAAACAAACTAGAAAAAACCAAGAAAAGGAAGCTTTTATTTATGTACAAAGTGCTCTTAGAACCTAGGTGAAATATTGTTTGAGAGAGAGGTCGTTTACATGAATACTTTCTTCCTATCCTTCTAAATCTTGAAGTTTGTAAGTTTAAATGCCAAGCTTCTCAACAATCTGATAGGGGCCAATCCATAACTGTTGAAATTTCGTGTGTTTTCCCTTTTCATCATGTGGGTGATCCCACTTTAGAACTAAGTCTCCTACTTGAAAGTTCCTCTTGTTGGACTTGCGCTTGTCGAACCATCTCTTGACAATATCCTAATGTTGATTGAATCTATCCTTGGCCTTTTGTCTTGATTCTTCAATATTTTAAAGAGTATCAATTCGTGATTGTAAAATTTCACTACCAGGCCCTCTTGAGGCTTGGGCTAAGTGCAAGGATGGGAGAAAAATGTTTGAGGGTAATATGGCTTCCCTACCATAGACTAGAGTATAAAGAGAAACTCCTAAGGAATTATTTGGGGTGAACCTATCTTCCCATAATGTGTTAGGTAGAGCTATATGCCAATTCCTTTGACTTTTAATAACAATTTTCTTTAAAATTCAAATGAGATTTTTATTTGTTCTCTACTAATCCATTTCCCCGTGGATAATAATTGGCCTAATAATGCAGTTTGATTCCCCTTTCACAAGAAAAATTAGTTGACGAGAAATAAGATGCACTGTAAAAAACAAGAGAAATTGGAACGCCAAACCTGGTTATGATGTTCTCATGTAGGAAATCGATGATTGCATCCCCATTTAATTTGTGTAAAGGAACTCCTTCCACCCATCGTGTGAAATAGTCCATAGATGTGAGGATATATCAATGTTGTAGCAAATAGCTTGGGTTAATATCTTCAATAATGTCTATACCCCATGCTCAAACGGTTCTGAGATGATAATGATCTGCAACGGTCCTACTGCTTTTGACAATCTACCATCACTACTTTGGTATACATCACACTTTCTTGCATAAGCATGGGAATCCTTGAAGAGAGTTGGCCAGTAGTACCCAACTATGAGTATCTTATGAGCGTTAGTGTCCCTAGAAAAATGTCCTCCTGCAGGACCATCGTTCAATTCTTTGACCACCTTAGATGCATCTTCTTTCTCCAGACATCTAAGAAAAACTACATCATAATGTTTTTGAAAAGTACTCCATTAATTATCTAATAAGAAGTTGACTTCAATAGAAGTGCCCTTCTCTGCTTGGAGTTTCGATGTTCTGGCAGATATCCCTGCTGGAGATCATGCACTAAATCCCTATACCAAGATTCAGGAGTAGTGAAAATGGGACATACTTCAATTAGGTTCAATTCAACTTCATTTTCCCAATCGTGGTCTTCATTGGTGTGGTTCTTCGTGAGCAATTTGCACAACCCTTGAACTTTAATAATGGATGTTAGTTTGAATTCTAAGTCATATTCCTATAGTGTGGTCACCCAATTTCCTCTTTTCTCACCCAATGCTTTCTACAGGAACATAGAATTGACAGTCAGATGAGGTACGATGACTTTCGTTATGTTCTTAAAAATATATGGCTTGAACTGTCTTACATCCTTGAAGACTATATATGTTTGTTTATCTACATCTGGGTAGTTTAATTCAGCCCCTTGTAACCCAGTACTCATGAAATATATCGGATATTCGTCTCCCAACTCTCCTTTTTGTGTAAGCACTGCTTCGAGAGAGTTATCTGAAGCAAAGGTGTATATGATAAAGTCCTTCTCAAAATATGGAATTCTTAAAGAAGGTGCACGAGCTATTACTATATTTATGTCTTTAAATGCAACCTTCTCAATGTCGGTCCACTTGAACTGTACACTTTGCTTTACCATTTGCTGCAAAGGTTTCACAATTTGCACAAAATCAGGTACAAACCTTTGAACAAAATTAATTGCACCCATAAATGATTGCATAGCCTTTTTATTATGGGGCACGGAATCTCAGTTATAGCCTCAACACTCTCTGGATATATCGAGATTCCCTTTTTTGAGATGATGTGACCCAAAAGTTTTCCTTCAAGAACAACAAAATTACTCTTCTTCAGGTTCTGAGATATACCATATTTTCTGCAACGATCAGAAATTTGTTTTAAGTGGAAAACATGTTCTTCTCATTTCTTGGAGAAAACTGTTACATCATATAAATATATGACCATGCAGTGGCCGACTAAACCTCAGAATGCAATATCCATGGCCCTCTGAAATGTGGCTCCGACATTCATTAGGCAAAAAGGCATTCTTCTATACGTGAATGTTCCCCACTTCGTGTGGAATGTAATCTTTAATAGATCTTGCTCGGCCACTAACACTTGATTATAACTAGAAAGAAAATACATCTAGCAGGGAGAACAATTCCGAGCCTGATACCATTTGCAAAAATTGTTCCATTGGTGGAACCAGATATTTGTCTTTGTCTGATGCATTGTTCAAGTTCCAAAAATCAACACATAATATTATTTTTCCTTATTTCTTCCTTATTGGAACTAGATTTGCGACCCATTCAGAGTGTTGAACCTTGAAGATAATCTTAACGTATTGTAGCTTCTTTAATTCCTTTTGGATCAAAGGCTCCAACTTAGGGTGTATTTTTTTGAGTTGTTGAAAGGGATTTATGCTTGTTTTGATAGGAATTACATGTTGGATGATGTGTGTATCATAAGTCTTCAAATATTCATACATCCATGTGAAGATATCCTTGTACTACTCAAACAATTTGATGAACATGCATCTTTATCTAGGTGAGGAACACTTCCCAAATTGACATACTTGGGCTCAACTTTTGTTCCTAAATTCACTAGCTCATATTACATTAACGAGTTGTTTGTTTCAACATTTGTTGGTTTCCTGGATTTACTTTGCAAATCAAACATTCCTTTAAGGGTTCTCACTCCTTTTGGAATGAAATTCCCTTTGACTATATCTATGTTCTGTAAATGTGATTTATGTTCTTCTTCATCAATTATAGATTCTTTGAAATCCTCGTCATTCATCATAAAGTTAATAATATGTTCGTCATCATCGAACACCCTCAGATTCGTAATGTTGTCAGGTACTGATGGCCTAAAAATTAATTCAATAGAACACTTATTATTGGTCGGCACTAATTTAGAAGCAGAAGTAGCAAATAAATCAACCGCAACATTTTGTAATCTATAGATTACATTTATATTAAAATCATTGAAGTGTGATATCAAATTCCATACCTCATATTGGTACCCTTTAAGATGTGGAGACAAACAATGAATAGTATCTCTTATTTGTGTGGCAATTATTTCAGAATCACCAAAAACTTTCAAATTTTTTGCATTCAATTCAATGGCTCTTTTCAGGCCTTGCACTAGAGCTTCATATTCTGCAGTGTTATTTGTACATTCAAACTCTAGCCTACAAGAGAGAAAATGTTTATTTATTTCAGGATCAATAAGAACACAACCGACTCTCGATCCCTCTTGTGTCTGGAATCATCAAGTACAAAACCCAAAATTTATCCTCTAAACCCACTTGGTTACTAGTATCTCCTAAGTTAGTAAATAAGTTTACTATGTTACAATCAACTTCATCAATCCGTGAGAATTGAAGGAGATCGGATTGTGTGTGTGATTCATGACTGATTTCTTCTACTTGATTATTCCCTGGTTCAAGTTCTAAAAATTAATTTCCCAAAACCAAATATGAGAAATTTACTGGTTCGTTCTTCTCTTCCAACTGAGTTACATTTTGTTTCATATGAGGTTCTCTTAGCATCTTAAACTGATTCTTCTTGTTCTGGTATGGAAGCCATAGGTGAGACCAATCAATCGCAAAATAACCATTGAGTTTCGTAGACCAGTCCCTGCTAAATATCAAACCATAAGCTTCAAGTATATACACCACTATGATATCTATGAATTGGCATACCTTTGGATTTGCAGACAATCTAATGAGCACATCTTTCATTTCTCCTATAACCTTAACAACAAATCTATATAGTTGAATGACCTATGAAGGGGATGGTATTGGTTTCCCATTGATTTTCTTGCAAATGGATGGTGGCATAACATTAGACGAAGTTGCAGAATCCACCAAACAATTATGTACATTGCGATTGAAGATTTCAAAAGTCAATAGGAAAGGCAGAGTCTGAGATTTTGATTTGCCACCAATACTTGCTTTGCTTATCTCAGTTTCTGATTCAACAGCCTCTACGATACTGCTTGGATGTGGGTCAATTGCTTCAAATAGCTTCTTTATTTGCTCGGGAAGATTACATAATTTGAACAAAGAAATGCTTGCTTTAGTCTTCTTAATATCCTCCATAATATCATATCCCATATTATATTCTTTCTTGCTTTTCCCACTACTTTTTGTCTTGTTTGCTATCGTTTTTATTTGTTTATTTATTACTGGGCTTGTTTCTTTTATGTTTCTAGGATTCACCTTATGTTGTGGCTATTAAATTTTCTGATAATTTCATTCCATATTATCAAGGATTACTAAGAGAATAACAAGCACAACATAACAATTACAAGAGACAAAGGACACACAACATTTCACCTGGGAAAACCAAGAAGGTGAAAGACCTCGCAACTTCCTCAGAGATAGAATAATCCCCAATACAAAAGATCACAAGGATCAACCCACAAAGATAATTCTCTGCTGCAGCTACTCCTCCTCCACTTTTGTGCACTCCTCTTTCTCACTTGTGTGAAGTGAGTGAATGAATGAAATGAGAGACACAACCTCTCTATTTATACATTGACTTAACTTGTCTTTCACCCTAACTGGGAGGACCTCTAAAGGAGTTCTAATAACCCATCCACATGTCATCTATTGGGTCGACCCCTTCTTGGTGGTCTAATAACCCATCAATTATAAGTTGTGACAAATATAATACTTGCGATACTTACTGTAGTAGGGCTTTCACCCTAGCTACAGAGCAGGAACAACTCCCTTCCATCTATAGGACGAAAGGGTAGGGTTCCTGTGAGATTGGAATGAACAAAAAGAAAACAAAATAGAACCCTGCAAACATGGTTAGGGCCTAACAGTAAAAACCCTGCATGGAACTATAAGCAAACAAAGAAATAGCTACCAGGAGTCCATGGAAACCTGCAACAAAATACTAAACTAAAAAATTGCAAGCAAAAATGTTAGAAAACTACAACTTGAAAGAACAAAAATGGAAATATACCTTCTCTGGTTGAAATGGGCCACCATGCCCTAGCTTGGGGGAGCACCTATCAATGGATGGGGAGCTTTGGCTCAATGGAGGAATGGAGGAGAGGGAGGGTGAATGGCTTGAGAATAAAATTGTCTCAAGGCACTCACACGGGAAGCATAACAATAGGGAGGTGAGAAGTGATTTGAGAGTGACCCCCACCCCTCTATTTATAATTTTTCTCAAGATTTTTAGGGTTTTAAGCCCCTGGTTGGGGCTTTAGCCCCTTTTTTGGGATTTTAGCCTCTTTCACCCAATATTTAGCTTTTTGGGGGGTTTTAAGCTCCTTTGAGGGGTTTTAACCCCCTTTTGGAGGTTTTAGCCCCTATGTGAGCTATTTTGGCTTTTTTTAGGGGTTTTTAAGCCCTTTTTCATATTTTTGAGCATTTTTGAGGGTGTGGGGGTCAAATGAGGGTCATGCATGGATGTAATTTGGTGGTGTAGGTCATGTAGAGCTTAGTGAGGGATTTTTTGGGTAAACAGATTTCCCCCTGATGTGTGAGGGTAGGAGCTCATCGCATGGCTGACGAACATCATAGGATTTGCTTGGGGAGAGGTGGTGCTTCCTGGGCTGGGGCATGGTGGCTTTTGTTTTTTTTATTAATATGGATCCCATCAATGGGTGAGATATAAATAATGTGTGACATGTATATGGACAAGGAGGGAATCCCCATGCTCGTAACGATGTCAAAAGAATAATGTGATCTAAGCTCTATAATGCAACAACCGATTATGTACAATTGATGATACATAGTGGTTGCCTCAAGAAGAGGCTGAATACAATACTGATATGAAGAACTGCTACATTGGACCCATGGAATTCTCATGGAATGCTATATCTTCATGATTGATGGTCTTCTGGATTTGGAATGGTACATAGCTGTAGGCACCTACTGATGGAGAGTCAGAGTCTATGTGGTACAAATATGTTGCATCAATCATAAATCTATATAGAAGCACTGCTGGGGCTTCTGAACACGGTCTCCAACGCAACCCAAAAATCACAAGGGACATGAACCTGTTTGGGTCCCTCGAATAGACTCATCAATGTGCTAGAGTTAGGTGACATCTGGGGTCTTCGACCAAATACTGCACGTACCAATACCTTGTACGAATCTCAAAGGTGCGATGATGTAGCTGGAGTCGAGCATGTGAGAAACAACCATCCCTAGAGGCACTAAGGACTCCTCTCCAGTGGTCCAAGGAACTCATCAATGAGGTTAATGAAACCAGGATACAGGGACCTCTGGGTCTATCCTTTGGAATACATGTGTTGTCGTCGATGGAGGGAGACCTGCCCCTAGTCAAGGCAATGGTGTTTCCTTGACCAGAAGCGCGAGTGAAATAACCGAAAGATGTGAGACAATTTGAGGACTGACCCACTAAATAGGGGGGGGAGGGAAGGAGTTGAACAGGGGAAGAGGGAGTGTAGTGGACTTAAACTTCCTTTGTTCAGAGTATGACGACAGGGAAAACCAGGTAGCAAATGAAACTGAATCATGGGAAAGGGATCATAGCTATAATACCGAGAATGTAACTGCGGATGGGAAATACTTAGGGGAGGTAGACACTTTTGATATTGATGGGATCCAAGGAAGACACATCGCAGAGTAATCTGAACAAAGGCAACCCAAAGTGGGAATGTTGCCAAACTGTTATATGTGGGGTGGTGTCTAAAGACACCGTTGTGATACGATCTCGTGGATTTTTGGCGAACCCGAGAAAGTAAATGCTCGATGGTGCTTTCAATTTTAGAGAGTCTGAAAGCATGAAGAAGACTCCAGTGGGGGCTATTTTTCGTTGGTAGTCTCTTGTACCCAGAAAAGGATAAAAGTATACACAGAAGAGCTCACCCATCCTTTAGGGGATGGGAGAATTCTTTACCATTGTGTTGCAGCTGCAACTTTTCTCCCCAAATTTCTTAATTTTTGGGCACCTCCTCATAATTCAATTTTGTGGTCATCGCTGGATCCTTGAATTTTGGTTGTGCTTTATTTTCAAATGATTTTGAAGGTGGATTGTCAACCTATCTCAAAAGTTGCTGTGTTGGAATTTCGTGATGGGTCACAGATTTGGGCTGGTAATAGCAAATGATAAATATGATCTTTGTCCTTTGAGGCCACTGTTTCGAAAGTATATCCGTTGCTGATTCTTTGATAGTTTTTTGGACACTTAATTTTCTGTCTGATCGGGCATTAATCTTGTTCGATCGGAAGACGTAGTCTTTCCTTTTCTGCCGTTGCGGCTCCCAAATCACTTCTTCGCCCGAAGCACGAAGCGTTTCGACTCCCTATGTGTGTTAGCTCTGTAATCGCTTGCCCGTAGTCATTTCTTTTCTGCCGTTGCGGCTGGGAAAGTCTTTTGGCTTCCGATGTCAAAGTCCTTCGATCTCCGATTGAGCTTTTCTTGCCCATGTTGCATGTCTCTGGCGTTTCTTTTCCGCCGTTGCGGCTAGGAAAGTCTTTTAGCTCCCGATGTTATTTTTCTTCCGATTTCTGATTGAGTTTTCCTACCCGCAGCTGTGGGTCGGAGGCTATAGCCTTTTCCTCTTCTGCCATTGCGGTTAGGCAGAGCCTTTGGCTTCCGACGTCAGTATCCTTTCGACTTCCGCCGTGGTGCACCTGGCCATTTCTTATGGGATAGCCATTTCAGTTTGTATAATCTGCTGCCTTGTTTTATAACGCAGTCCCAATTAATAATATAGATGGATTAATTGTAGGTGGACGTAAAGAACTGATGCGCGAAGACGTAGAGGAGCAGTTTGGCAAGGATCGAAACAAAACCGACCGGATCGCTAAAAGGGCCATCGAAGCAGAAGGCAAAGTCAATAATGCTAAAGGCACGAACCTGACTGTCTGCCCGTTACTAAAAGGTTCATGAGTGCATACAGACAACATAGAAGAATATGGAGCGTTGGAAGAACTGGAAGGTCACACGATTGGGGGGGGGGCAGCCCAAACGATCGGCTGTTGTAGTTTAAATACTTGAAAGTTAAAACTTAGAGAGGGAATTTTTCCCCGGGGAAAATTTTGTAAACCATTTGCTTGTAAGAGGAACTATTTTGTTTTACAATCATAAACTGCAACTTTTGCCTCTAGGGGAAAGGGCAATGTGGAATGTATCAATGCGATTAAATGAGCAATGTTGAAGGGGAACTATTTTGTTTTTAGCTGTGTTTCATTAACTGTGAGGGCGTTCTAACTGCCTGAACCTATGTTCTTGTTGAATGTCCTTCAATATATTTTGTGATGCTTTTTTCCACTGTGAGTAATAAACGCTGTTTATAAACAATTGGCTAACTGGTTGTTGAAACATCTTTAATTGTTCATGTGTTTTGCAGGAAGTGTCAGCTATCTGTAACTTTTCATAATGCATGTACAAAATTATATTACTCACCAATGAATGATAATCCTGCTCCCTAGGGATAGTTTAGGTAGTTAGTTATTTTCTTTTTGTATGCGATTTGGATGCTTGTGAGCCTTAAGACGAGAGGTAAGAACCTACGCATTACTTTGTGACTGCTCCTTGCATCTTTATCACCCTGCATTGTTAATTAGGCACTTGCATTTCATAATTTAAGTCAAAATACAAAAACTCGATGGACCGGGCCATAACTGGTAAAAGCCTTTGTTTTGTTACTTGACCTACGGTATCCGGACCACAAATCGGACGGATTCCCTATACCAAACAGTCAATGGGCTAGTTGGGAACGTTGATTGGGGAGAATCCTTTACTGTTGGTGCCTGCGAATTTCTGGGCCTCAACAGTTTTGGCGCTAGAAGGAGGGCCGCCAATGCATGGCTGGCCGAGGAAACCCGTTTTCCCGAGACTTTTGCACCGGTAACAGTTCTGAAAGCAGTCGACTTCGTAATCCAATCCCGGAAGAAAGAGATAGAGAACATTTGTTTTCTGTGAATAACGAAGTTGTTGATAATTTAAGAATACACACCAGGGCATATGTGAAGAAGATTGGAGGATTGCCGATCATCCCTGAATTGCCTAGAAGAAAGTATAAAAAGAAGGATCGTCCTATATTGGAAGGTTCAGTGTTGGTTGGGGATTGGGAAGAGCTAGTAGAGACAGCCTTACAAGAAGTTGTGTTGCCCCTGAATCAAGAAGGCCTCGATACTCCCCACAATTCTCCTGCTCACACTCCTATTGGCTCACCTCCTCACTCTCCACCCAGACTCATGGCAGGAGTAAATCCTAATCCACCACCCAACCCACCGAATCCACCACCTGCATGGAGAGCCAGATCGCCTTTAAACCTGACCCCACCGTTACATGACCTACCTCAATCCTTTGAGAAGATGCTGCCCAAATTCGATCCAAGTGAAAAAACACTAGTAGATGATCACCTGCAGAGTTTTTACTTGTCAATAGAGGGGTTAAGGGCTGGGGAGTATGAAGATGTAGTTTGCAGACTATTCCCGCATACCCTTAAAGGGGCTGCGGCCTCATGGTATTTTGGGTTACCCGCTAACTCTATCCTTGATTGGAATACCTTCGAGAGAATTTTCAGAAGTAAGTATGCAACTCAAAAGACTCATGCAGCCCTCATGAAAGGACTGTGCGCATTGAAGAAGGAGAGAAAGGAGAAGGTGCACAGTTTTACTCAAAGATTTGCGGCATACCTCAAGAATTTTTCTGACGCTGACAAACCTTCGGACAAGGTCCTGATTGAATATTATACCTAAGCTTTAGGCCCTGATTTGGCCATGTTTGCCAAAGGTAGGGCCAATCCTACTCTGGCGGAGACCTATGAGGAGGCAGAAGTAGTGGAGGTTGAAAGAGAAAGTCTTGAGGATTATCCCGAATAGTCAGGAGAGAAAGGTGGGGGAAGGAAGGTCTTATTGTTTACTAATCCTAAGGAGGAGAAATCGTCAGATTATGAAAATATGGCCAAAATGGTGCAGAAGCTTTCTCATAAAATCATAGACTTGGAGAAAGAGAAGGAAACCCACAAATTCTACAGGCCTTATTACAAGAAAAAAGAGGACAACAACCAGTCTCAACTGCCTCCACACAACTCTACATCTATGAATTTGACAGAGATAGGGATGGAAAATTTTTGCACTTTCCACCAACAACCCCACTCTAAAAAGAATTGCCCGCAATGGATAAACTCAATGACGTTGTTCATGAATCAGATCTTGGATTCTAGATTAACAGAAGATGAAGATGAAGAAAGAACAGAAAATACTACTTCAACGAAGGAACAAGATGAGGAAACCATGGCTTTGTGGAATTCTATTTCCTTATTTGATGCTGAAGAGGAAAAGACCCAGGGGTACAAGGAAGTCATGGAAACCAACGTAACGACAAGGAGCCAAGGGACGGTTAAAGAATACAGTCTTATACTCCCAAAGATTAAGAGGCTACAGAGAAATGTCAAGAAGAAATTTCAAAATAAATCCTTGGCTGATAAAATTACAGAATTCACTATTACCAGCCAAAATCCTAGGCATAATGATACAACGGCCAAGCCAAATGAAGATAAGGAGAATGCTGATAGACCTCATCCCACTGAAAAGCAGATGGATTATGATGTCGTGGAACATTTAAAGAAGGTAAAGGCAAACGTCTCACTATTCGAAATGTGTAAAGTGCCGCAGCAAAAAGAAAGACTCTTGAAAGCACTTGAAGCATCGGACGAGAGGATGCCAACTAACAATCAACCAGAAGAAGAAGAAGAAATTGGAGAAACCAACAGTGGAGGTAAGTCCAAGAACAAGCATCCACCTTTCCTCCTTACTTTTGAAATCTTTAACTACAATGTACATAATTGCTTGGTAGACTTAGGGGCGACTGTTAATGTCATGCCAATATCGGTCTGTAAAAAGATCAATGGGCAGCCTAAGCCATCCGCGTGGAGGGTGGTTCAATTGGACAGGACAGATGTAAAGGTAATTGGTGAGATGGAAGATGTCCTAATCCGTCTGGCATCGAATGATAAAGTATGCCAAGTCATTAATATCGTGGTGGCTGATATACCAGACGCTTATGGTCTTGTCCTGAGAAGAGATTGGTCGGCCAAACTTAATGGATATTTCACCTCTGATTGGTCACATCTGTGGTTGCCATATAAAGGTAGTCCAAACCAGATTAAAATTTTAAGGGAGCCTCACATGAAATATAATGTTACTCGACTTGAAGAAAAGAATGAACCAGTGGACTCTGTCTTGGGAAACTACTTTATTGAATTGGAACCTGGAAATTACCAAGCAGAAGAAGCCAACAACACTTAAGACACCCAACCTGATCTCCTTCGATTTTCGTAGGCTGATGAAATCGATTGTAAAATAGTAGACTTAGCAGTAGAAATAGATTCGCATTCAGTAGTTAGTGATTTTTGGATTTTGTTTTTTGATGGCTCTAAGACATTAGAAGGGTCAGGGGCCGGCTGTGTCTTGATTGACCCTCAGAAGAATAAACACTTTCTTGCATGTAGATTAGAATTTGAATGTACAAATAATACAGCTGAGTATGAAGCACTGGTGCAGGGCTTAAGGAAAGCAATTGAATTAAAGGTAACTAATTTAAATTTTTTTGGAGATTCAGAAATAATTGTAAAGAAAATCAGAAATCAAATACATTGTGTTTCCCCTCACTTAAAGGCTTACCAAAATGAGGTATGGGACTTGCTTAAATGTTTTAATGCATTCAATATTATTTCAATCCCCAGACTTAAAAACACGGCAGCTGATCTGTTGGCCACATCAGCCGCTAGACTGGTACCTACTAATAACCGATGCTCTGTTGAACTGCTTTTCAGGCCCTCAGTACCTGATATGATCACCAACCTGCGAGTGTTCAATGATGACCAACAGATTATAGAATGTTTAACGAATGACGAGGTATTCAAAGGAGCAATTATAGATGATGAAGAACATCAGGCTGAGATGAAGTATGATTATTTCATCCCTAAAGGAGTAAGAACGCTAGAAAGAATGTTTGATCTAAATGAAAAATTCAGAAGACCGGCCAACGTAAAAACCCACAGCTCATCTCTGCAGTTCGAACTGATAAACTTAGGGACTGAGACGAATCCTAAATTTGTGAATCTCGACAAATGTTGTTCACCAGCAGAAAGAGATAAATTCGTCAGTCTGTTTAAACAATATAAAGATGTCTTTGCTTGGACATACGTAGATTAAAAAACGTACGACACCAGCATCATCAAGCATGTTGTCCCCACCAAAGCTGGCGTCAAGCCATATCAACAACCTTTAAGAAAAATGTATCCAAAGATGGAACCACTGATTCAGAGTGAAGTGAAGAAATTATTGGATGCTAGAATCATTTTTAAAGTCAGACACTGTGAGTGGGTATCAAATCTGGTACCAGTAAGGAAAAAATCGGGAGAAATTAGATTATGCGTGGATTTCAGAAATCTAAACCGCGCTTCTGATAAAGATAACTACCTTGTGCCACCCATGGAACAATTGCTGCAAATGGTCTCTGGTTCTGAATTGTTTTTGTTATTAGACGGTTTCTTTGGCTACAATCAAGTATTAGTGGCCAAGGAAGACAGATTGAAGACGTCGTTCAGGACCAAATGGGGAACCTTTGCCTACAGAAGGATGCCTTTTGGGCTTATAAATGCTGGAGCAATGTTTCAGAGAGCTATGGACATAGCTTTCCATGGATTGATTGGCCGAAGTGTTGTAGTATACCTTGACGATATTACGATATTCTCGAAGAAAAGAGAAGAGCACTCATTTCACTTAAGGCAGATTTTTGAACGCTGTCGGAAGTGTGGCATCTCACTCAATCCCAAGAAGTGTGTGTTCGCTGTCATTGAGGGAAAGTTGCTGGGTCACATAGTTTCAAAGACAAGAATTTCTATAGATCCAGAAAGAATTAAGGCAATTGAACAAATCCCCTTTCCCCATAATAACAAGGGGATGCAATCTTTTATGGGAACTATAAACTTCGTGCGAAGATTTGTCCCTAATTTCGCTCAGATTGTTAAGCTGTTGCAGCAGATGGTGAAACAAAAGGCACAGTTCAAGTGGACTGAGATTGAAAAGGACGCTTTCAGCAAAATTAAAACTGCTGTTGCACACGCACCTTCATTGAAAAGCCCAGATTTCGATAAAGACTTTATTCTGTATACCTTTGCATCCGATGACTCGCTAGCAGCTGTGCTTACATAGAAGGATGATGGGGGGGATGAATTCCCAATATCTTTCATGAGCATTGGTCTACAAGGGTCCGAATTAAATTACCCAACAATTGATAAGCAAGCTTATGCAGTATTCAAAGCAGTGAAGCAATTCAGGCCTTATATCTTAAAAAATCGAACCAAGGTAATAGTCCCCTACCCAGCTGTAAGGTCCCTTCTTATACAGAAGGAGTTAGGAGAAAGAAGGGGCAACTGGGTTACAACTCTTCAAGAGTACGACCTTGAATTCAAGCCAGCCTCTATAGTTAAAGGTCAAGGGTTGTGCAAATTGATGACTGAAAGTGGGAACAATGAAGAGCAAGCCTGGGAGGATGAGGCCGAATTACATTTAATGGATGTATGTCCTTTGTTTACCGCTTCCGAGTCTTGGTATAGAGACCTTGTACATTACCTACAGGCCGAGCTACTGCCAGAACATTGGAATTCTAAGCAAAGAAGAGCACTGCGTCTTAAATCAGCTTCCTATCAAATTGTTGAAGGAGTATTATTCAGAAAAAATTATGACGGAGTTCTTTTGAGATGCTTAGAAAAGGAATATGCTAAAAGGGTAATGACAGATATGCATGACGAGCCTGCTGGGGGGCATTATTCAGGAGATGCTACAGCCCACAAAATCCTCAGGGCCGGTTACTATTGGCCTACGCTCTTCAAAGACGCACACGCACACGTCAGAAGGTGTGATATTTGCCAAAGGTGTAGTGGGAGACAACCTAAAGCAGCAGCACCCCTAAAGCCTGTGATGATCACAGAGCCATTCGAGCAGTGGGGGTTGGATATCGTTTGAGAAATAAAACCAAATTCCTCCTTACAACACAAGTACATTATGACCGCGACCGATTATTTCACTCGCTGGGTCGAAGCAGTCCCACTACGCAAGATAAATCAAGACAAGGTCATCAGCTTCCTGCAGGACCACATCATGACCAGGTTTGGAGTTATAGTTTCGTTAGTTTTTGATAATGCTACGTACTTTTCATCAATTAAATTAACTGCTTTTGCTCATGATAAAGGGATAAAATTGCATTATTCTTCTAACTACTATCCACAAGGAAATGGCCTCGCTGAATCCTCTAACAAAAATTTGATTAGAATTTTAAAGAAGACTGTAATAGAAAACTAGAGGAGTTGGCACTCAGCACTACCAAACGCCCTTTGGGCTGATAGAGTCACCCCCAAGTCTGCGATAGGAGTGTCACCATATACCTTATTCTATGGTAAAGAAGCCATTCTTCCTCCCAATATCATGCTACCCTCCTCCATAATAGCTCAAGAGTCTAGAGGGTCGAAGAATGAAGTTTTGTAGATGAGGATATGCAATCTTCTGAAAGCAGAGGGAGCTAGATCTAAAGCCAGGGAATGCTTTAAGCAACAGCAGGAGCTAGTAAAGAGATGGTTCGACAAGCATAAAGCTGGAACAAAAGACTTTGAAGTAGGAGACTTAGTCCTCAAATGGGATCACCCTCATGATGAGAAGGGAAAGCACACTAAATTCCAACAGTTGTGGGTAGGCCCTTTTCAGGTTGCAGCAAAGCTTGGTCGTTCTCCTTATAAGTTACAAGATCTGCAAGGGTGGGAAGAGAACTTACCAGTAAATGGTTTGGTTCTCAAGCCCTATTTTTCCTGAGTCTCTTTGAGTTCTCCTATCCTGTATATAAATAATATTTTGGCTGTGTTTTGAGTCATATGTTTCAGTTTGTTTAGTTTGAGTTTTTCTTGATTTCAATAACGGGAACAAACCCGCTGTTGCACAGGGAACATAATTTTTTTTTGGGGAATGATAAACATTTGGGTATCAGACAATGTGTTGCTTTTGTCTAAAAGAACTTCTTCCAGTTTAGTTGTTTTCTCAAATAGCTTTGTGTGCATTGAAGTCCTGCTTAACCCCTGTGAAATAAACCAGATTCAAAAGTCTGGAATACTATGTTGAGGCTCTACCCATGTCACATTTAAAAATGTTCTAAGGAGCGACAACAGAAGACCCATGGAGGAGAGCAAGGTGAACAGTGTATTAAATATAAATGATCCCATGCCAAGAAACAAATGCCAAAAGGAAAAAAGGAGTTAAAAACTCCTATGAAAGCATCATACATCAAAGCGAATGCTGAATCATAAGTACTAAATTGCCGAAAGATCCTCTCCGTCCGTGAGCTGAAACATGAAATACACCGCTCACACAAAAGGACACTATAGGATAGAGGATCCTGAATTAAAATTCAGTAACTAAGGCATGCAGGAGGACTCATATGAAAACGGACAAAAGTCCCAAAGCAAGAAAAGTGCTAAAATGGCATGGGAATGAGGAACAAACGAATATTTCTATTTACCATATGCTACAATCCTGTGGTGTCCAAGTTGTCAGCTACCTGAAGACAAAAGGAATAATGAAACTCATCCTATGGCCTCAACAGAGTTATCTGGACTTGAAAATCTCGGTTTTCACTCTCCCAAATTGGACTATTATCAATGATTAAAGGTACACACTTCTGTCATTGGGGAGATCTAGATAGCTGGAAGAATTCAATAGATGCATTTGTTGTTCGAAACAGTCTGTCATTCAAAGAATAATCGCCGAGAGATCTAGGTTCACCAGGTAATCGCCAATTGTTGCAGCTGCAACTTTTCTCCCCAAATTTCTTAATTTTTGGGCACCTCCTCATAATTTAATTTTGTGGTCATCGCTGGATCCTTGAATTTTGGTTGTGCTTCATTTTCAAATGATTTTGAAGGTGGATTGTCAACCTGTCTCAAAAGTTGCCGTGTTGGAATTTCGTGATGGGTCACAGATTTGTGCTGGTACTAGCAAATGATAAATATGATCTTTGTCCTTTGAGGCCGCTGTTTCGAAAGTATAACCATTGCTGATTCTCTGACAGTTTTTTGAACACTTGACTTTCTGTCTGATCGGGCATTAATCTTGTTCGATCGGAAGATGTAGTCTTTCCTTTTCCGCCGTTGCGGCTCCCAAATCACTTATTCGCTCGAAGCATGAAGCGTTCCGACTGCCTATGTGTGTTAGCTCTGTAATTGCTTGCCCGTAGTCATTTATTTTCCGTCGTTGCGGCTGGGAAAGTATTTTGGCTTCCGATCTCCGATTGAGCTTTTCTCGCCCATGTTGCATGTCTCTGGCGTTTCTTTTCTACCGTTGTGGCTAGGAAAGTCTTTTAGCTCCCGATGTTATTTTTCTTCCGATTTTCGATTGAGTTTTCCCGCCCGTAGCTGTGGGTCGGAGGCTATAGCCTTTTCCTCTTCTGTCGTTGCGGTTAGGCAGAGCCTTTGGCTTCCGACGTCAGTATCCTTCCGACTTCCACCATGGTGCACCTGGCCATTTCTTGTGGGATAGCCGTTTGAGTTTGTATAATCTGCTGCCTTGTTTTATAACGCAGTCCCAATGAATAATACAGATGGATTAATTGTAGGTGGATGTAAGGAACTGATGCGCGAAGACGTAGAGGAGCAGTTTGGCAAGGATTGAAACGAAACCGACCGGATCGCTAAAAGGGCCATCAAATCAGAAGGCAAAGTCAATAATGCTAAAGGTACGAACCTGACTGTCTGCCCGTTACTAAAAGGTTCATGAGTGCATACAGACAACATAGAAGAATATGGAGCGTTGGAAGAACTGGAAGGTCACACGATTGGGGGGGGGCATCCCAAACGATCGGCTGCTATAGTTTAAATAATTGAAAGTTAAAACTTAGAGAGGGACTTTTTTCCTGGGGAAAATTTTGTAAACCATTTGCTTGTAAGAGGAACTATTTCATTTTACAATCATAAATTGCAACTTTTGCCTGTGGGGGAAAGGGCAATGTGGAATGTATCAATGCGATTAAATGAGCAATGTTGAAGGGGAACTATTTCATTTTCAGCTGTGTTTCATTAACTGTGAGCGCGTTCTAACTGCCTGAACCTATGTTCTTGTTGAATGTCTTTCAGTATATTTTGTGATGTTTTTTTCCACTGTGAGTAATAAACGCTGTTTATAAACAATTGGCTAACTGGTTGTTGAAACATCTTTAATTGTTCATGTGTTTTGCAGGAAGTGTCAGCTATCTATAACTTTTCATAATGCATGTACAAAATTATATTACTCACCAATGAATGATAATCCTGCTCCCTAGGGATAGTTTAGGTAGTTAGTTATTTTCTTTTTGTATGCGATTTGGATGCTTGTGAGCCTTAAGACGAGAGGTAAGAACCTGTGCATCACTTTGTGACTACTCCTTGTATCTTTATCACCCTGCATTGTTAATTAGGCACTTGCATTTCATAATTTAAGTCAAAATACAAAAACTCGGTGGACCGGGCCGTAACCGGTAAAAGCCTTTGTTTTGTTACTTGACCTACGGTAGCCGGACCGCAAACCGGATGGATTCCCTATACCAAACAGTCAATGGGCTAGTTGGGAACGTTGATTGGGGAGAATCCTTTACTGTTGCTCCCTGTGAATTTCTGGGCCTCAACACATTGGTAGTCCAGTCAAGTTGGAAAAGGTTAAACCTATATTGACTGGACGGTCATTCATATACTTTTACGAGCATGAATGAAGCCAAGTTTGCTTGGAAGCCTTTTCTTGATGAGAAGGCTGGAAAAGAGCTTAATGACAACCCATGGTGAGATTTTTCGTAAGGTTCAGCCCCTCTACCCGAGAAAGGATAAAAGGATGCAGAGGGGAACAATATTGGCTTGAATGTGCTAAGGTGGCCCTTTTCATTTGATGGTCTACATAGTCTGCAAAAGGAGATAAACAAGACAATGTAGATGCCCTTTCCTATACTTTAACGAGCGGGAAAGTAAACAGTTGTGCTCGACAATCTTTTCATTCTTTTAGGTGTTAGAAAAGAGCTTAAAAGAAACTCTGGTACGGTCAATCGATCGTGGTGGCACAAGTGGTGCCCCCATGTTGGGATAGTGGACAATGGTCCAAATGTCACCCATGGAGTATGGATGGAGCAGGTGGCTCTTAAATATACCAATACATGCATGGGATAGATTGCGACAAAGGCACGTGAATGAGTGTGGTAGTGGTATGCAAACCGAGGTGGCTCTTAGACAGAGGTCAGGAGAGTCGTGTGTGAGTTGGGGTGGACGGAATTGACTACATGTGATGTGAGTGCAAGTCGGTAGGCAGTTATGTGCCAAATGCATGTAAAAGAAATGATCCATCCTCCGGGCAGTGGCTCGGAGACCTGCGTAAGGTGCGGTGGAGGGATCAGAAAAATATATTCTAAAATAAAATGACATGCCTTCCAGGTGGTGGTTTGGGAACCCGCATGAGTGGTGGTAGGAAAGGGTGATGCAAGTACAGGGCCAGAGACACTTGTGTCACAATGATGTGGCTCGTAAATCGAGGTAACTTCTGGGAAGTAGTCTCAAAAATTACTTCTTAAAAATGAGACGATGGTCTCATTAGAAGATAGAAATTTGAGCCCAGAGGTGTGAGGGGTGTCTTGAACAGGCTCCAGGTGACTCTCAACTAGCAGCTAATGGTGCTGCCCCTAAATGGGGGTATGATTATTTGTGGTAAAAATGTTGTAAAACAAAAAAGGAAAAAGTACGCTATAAGTGACTCATGGTGGTGGTATCAGGCATGGGATCTCTTGAGGTGGAGCCTATTGTGGGGATTCTTCAAGAGCCGATCATCTGAGTCAGCGAAGAAATGTGCCCCCTTGCTGAGACAAAGGTCATTAGCAAGGCGGGGTAACGAAATATGGCCTTCAATGGGAAGAACCATTTCCACACCGTGGTTGAAAGGAAATGGGGTAAAACTGGTGGTAGTTTTACAGATCTCTCCATAATCCTGAAAGTGGCGCCGGGATAGATCACGCATGGGCAAGGAGACGGACGGACTACTAGAGCTAGAGATCATGTAAATGGTTGTGGTGGTCGAGGAAGAAACTGGAGGGTGGAACTCCTCAATGGAAGTGACTTCTGATTCAAGGGAATGTTTTCGAAAGTTGGCTAAGGGAGGCCCTAAACTCGGCCAAGTCTTGGAAATGGTGGGAGTAATGTCCATACAATCTGCAAAGGGTGCATGCATGGTTTGTCCTTAAAGACTATTTTTTACTATTGGCCCACTTGGGAGGACAACCACAGGGAGGTTTTCCGTTGTATCCATGGTATCCAGATGCACGTGAATTATGGGAATCTCAGGGCAGTTTTGAGTTGGATGGCCCTGTTCTTCACAGATGGCGCAAGGCGGGATCTATCGAGGTTCAATGATATCTTTCACATTTTTGCCCCTAGCCCTTTTGGGGTGAGGTAGTGTGGGTGTGGGTGCGGTGGTTGGTTTTTATGGACCGGGTGGAGGATGAGATTCGACCGCAATGGGTTGCACTGGGGTTAAGACTACCTGGGGAATTGGCGGTTGGGTGGGTGGATCAAGGTACCACATGGGAATCCCCAATGTGAAATTGGGTAAGTTTAAGGTAGCGATTACTAGCTTACTCATGACACCAGGCGGGGGGAAGAGGAAGGGAATTGTGTGGACTGGGGAGGAGCTCAGATAAATCCCTGACGGTTGCATGTGGGGATGAGATTGTGGTGGTGGCTACGCATAATGCTGCGGCTATGGATGATGCTGTGGCTGCTGATGGTGTTGTGGCTGCAGATGGTGTTGTGGTTGTGGTTGGGGCTGCGGCTGCACTTGTTGTTTGGGTGCAACAGTGCTCGATGAAAGCATGCACAAATCCATAGTCTCATTTGGTGTTGGTGGTGGTGACACTAAGGGGAAAGAAATCATCGTGGTGGTATTGGCAAACAACCCAAGGCCCACATTTAACGATGGGGAGGCTGGTATGTTGTCAACCATGGTGTTGAACGCAGGGTAACATTTGTGGGTGTGGTTAGCCCTTGTGGATCAATGGTGTTGATCGTAGGGATAACGTTGGCGGGTGTCATTAGCCCTTGCAGATTGTGATAAGTCAGTTGGTCAACCATCACGATTTTCCCTTTGTGGGGGAACATCATGAGACGAAATTTAGTTGATGCTACGGCTCTCATGGCATACATATAACTTCTTCCGAGGAGAAGGTTATAGTCCAACTGAGCCTTGACAACCTCTATGTCAATCAGTACTGTTTTCCTGACCAATGTGATGGGGACGTGTGGCAGGATTCCTTGGGCTTTAGTGGGGTGGCCATCATAAGCCCGCAGAGTAGTGGAGGATGGTTGCAAAACTGGGGATCCAAGTTTCTGCCAGAGTAAGATAGACATAATGCATGTGGATGCCCCCTCCTCCACTATGCACCGGTGCACAACCGAATTCTGGATGGAAACCGGGATTTGGAAGGTGATGGTTGATGGCATCCATGGTTCTCCGTTCTTCATGTCGAATGTGATCAACTTGGAGTTGGAGGGGTCTACGGCACTGAGGGTAGCTAGTAAGGCTTTCCATTGCGTTGGGAAAGTTTTGAGTACCTTGAGAGCAGACATGACTGTAGGTGTTTGGGCCAAATCATCCACAATGTTGTAGCTTACAACAGCTCTAGCCGTGATGTTGTTGGCAACCCGCATTATGGGGGGGCATGGAGTAAAAGGGGGTAATTGAAGAGGTGCATTGGCTGTTTTGGACATAGATGTCGCTGATGTATCAGCGGGTTCGGTGTTAGTTCCATACTAATTTTGTCTGGTTTGTAAATTGACCTCTTCAGTTGTCATGGCTAGTAGGTGGTGAACACCTATTTTTGCTGTCAGAGGTGCCCCTAGGGCGTTGGGATTGGGCTGGGGAGTGGGTGTAGTTGCTACCAATCCTTGGATTGGCAATGGGTTTTGGAGCACCATGGGTGGAGGCCCTGGTGGTGCCGGGTTGGGTTGAGCTGGGGCTGCCATATTGGTAGCATGTTGAACCCCGTTGCGAATGGCCTGCTTAGTGCGACCCATGAATGGGCATTCATGTGTATAGTGCCGGTAGACTTCACACAACTTGCATGGATGATTTGTGCGCAACGGAGCGTTGCACCTTGGTGCATTTGGTTCCTGAGGATTTTGGGTTGGTCGGTTTGCCCCGACATTGTTGGGAGGATTTGGTTGTTGACCGCCTCCCTACGGTTGATTGTTGCCTTGGTTTTGGGCTCGGTTATTTATGGCTTGCCCTTGTTGGTTATTCGGGGCTGACTGGTTGGGACGATTTTGCTGTGCAAACACCTGTCCTAAAGGTGCCGACAGAGTGGGAGTGGGGGCTTGAGCGGCTTGCATGGGTGGTGCATAGTAGACTTGGGGGGGTGCAGGTGCCAAAAATGTGGGAATTTGTCCCGCATATTGTTGTGTCGGCCAAGCTAATGTCTGGGCCTGCTGCTGTGGTGCAGGTTGTGCATAAGAAGTGGTAGCTCCGGACTGGGACATCATTCTTGCATAATTTGGAGTTTGGTTTGGATAGGCAACACTGGGGGTGTTGCTTGGTTGTGGTGGTATTGCAGGTGGTGTCGGGTGGTACTTTGGTTGGTGGGAGACAGAACCTATGATGCCATCTGTGGCATGGGATGGCCCCGGTGCATCCCGGTAGGAAGTGCTTGCATGGGGAGCATATGGAATGACAATGTAAAGGTATCCAGACTGTACATAGATCATATCAAATTGCTAGGCTTTCAAGATGGCCTCCTCTTTGGATTGGGGATGTTCAGATGCGACGTCCTTTTCTATAGGTGGTAGCAAAGTTTTTAGGAAGCAATCCAGGACGATCCTGTCATCAAGTTGAATCTTGCACAAACTACGTCGTCACTGCCAGTCATGGTTGTGGTTGGTTATGTGGGTCGCAGTATTCTGACGGTAAGATAGCAAGATCTCCGCCCCTTCGTCGTATCTAACGGGGAGTTGGAAATACTGCAGGAACATGAAAGCCAAGGAGTTAAAGTCTGGGTACTTGGCTTGTGGTAGCTCAATGTACCACTTGGCTGCAGCACCTGTGAGGGTGCATTGGAATAGTTTGAGTCTGATCGAATCATCTACGATGCTATTTGATGAGCACCATAAGTGAAACGTCATGGAAATATACCTTCTTTGGTTGAAATGGGCCACCATGCCCTAGCTTGGGGGAGCACCTCTCAATGGATGGGGAGCTTTGGCTCAATGCAGGAATGGAGGAGAGGGAGGGTGAATGGCTTGAGAGATAAATGGTCTCAAGGCACTCATATGGGAAACATAATGATAGGGAGGTGAGAAGTGATTTGAGAGTGACCCCCACCCCTCTATTTATACCTTTTTCTCAAGATTTTTAGGGGTTTAAGCCCTGGTTGGGGCTTTAGCCCCTTTTTTGGGATTTTAGCCCCTTTCACCCAATATTTATCTCTTTTGGGGGTGTTAAGCTCCTTTGAGGGGTTTTAGCCCCTTTTTGGAGGTTTTAGCCCCTATGAGAGCTATTTTGGCTCTTTTTAGGGGGTTTTAAGCCCTTTTTCATATTTTTGAGCCTTTGTGAGGGTGTGGGGGTGAAATGAGGGTCGTGTATGGATGTCCTTGGGTGGTGTAGGTCATGTAGAGCTTAGTGAGTGATTTTTTGGGTTAACACTTATGACACTTACAATACAAATGACGACACTTCTGATTAAGGAGGAATTTAACATCTCCATCAGTAATACAATATTGTGCAAGTACAATACATAGAAGAATATATTCCAAAGTTACAAATACATCAACACTCCCTCTTAACTAGGAAGGTATTTTCTAGACATATGTCATCAATATATGTCGGCACAAGTCTTCAATTCTGGAGCTGGATCATCATCACTGCTACTGTACATCGACATCTCGATCACTGGGCTATCTCATAATTCTTCTCGTCATAGGAAGTTCTACAAAGCTAACCCTTTCTCATGCTAGTTGTAGGCCTACCATTTTGTAGGTCTTCATCATCTTTGGACATACTGTGGAACCCTCAGGACTGATTACGTACGTCAACAAAACCTTGAAAGAGCATCCTAGCACAAACTATAGGATCTCCAAGGATCTTTTACATGTGACCGTCACAAAACATTGAAAGTGCATCCTAGCATAGACTATAGGATCTCACAGGATATTTTCTATGCGGTCAGGAAAAACCTTAAAAGAGTGTCTTACAACCTGCAAGAACTCTAAAGAGCATCCTGGGACTTTTACGAGCACATAGCTCAACCTATTGGATCTACAGGGCTGATTACATGCCTCTAGTAGCAAAACATCGAAAGAGCATCCTAGCACAGACTATAGGATCTCCCAGGATCTTTTTTATACTACTTGTAGAAAAACCTCAAAATAGCATCCTAGCAGAGACTATAGGATCTCCCAGGATCTTTTCTATGCTACATGCACAACCTGTCCATGACCAACCTATAACAAAACCTCGAAAGAGCATCCGAGCATAGACTATCAGATCTCTCAGGATATTTTACATGCTATCTGTACAATATATCCACAGAGGATCATCCTGATACTCACCACAACATCATCATGATGCATTTTATAATCATATGATCATCCTGATCATCATCATAGTAGAAACTGAAGCATCATCTCGATGCTCATCACAAAGCGCTTACATCCACATCCATGGGAGGGATCCTCCTACCATGCTTGGAATGGCTCCTGCAAATGTGTCCCATCACTTCTTCCTTGAAGTATCTTCTAATTAAAGAACACCAAGCCTCTCTCTGAAGTACTCAAACTTCACCCTGGCTAGTGGTTTGGTCAACACATTTGCTATCTGCTCGTCTATCGCAACATACTGGAGCTTCATTGCTCCTCTCTGCACCATATCCCTGATATAGTGATATTTGATCTCGATGTGCTTTGACCTGTCGTGGAACACTGGGTTCTCAGACAACTTCACACAACTCTGGTTGTCACAAAAGATACAGGTAGCATCCAATGGGAGATCAAATAACTCATACAGTAGCTTCCTGAGTCATACTGCCTCACAACTAGCCAAACAAGCTGCGACGTACTTTGCTTCTACTGTACTTAGTGCTATGTAGGATTGCTTCCTGCTAAACCAAGAGATCACACCTGATCCCATACTAAAGAATCACCCCGAGGTGCTCTTTCTATCTGCAACATTGCCTGCCCAACCTGAATCAACATAACCCTCTAGGTTAAACTTTTGATTTGTATCATACTTGAGCCCACAATAAATTGTACCCTTCAGGTACCTCAAAATATTCTTAATAGCAATGAGGTGAACATGTTTAGGATCTGTTAGAAACTGACTCAAGTTGTTCACCGCAAAGCAAATATCTAGTCTCGTTTTCATTTGGTACATCAAGGACCCAATCATCTGACGATACATCATGACATCAACCGAATCTGACGAAGCATCACTCAATAGTTTTAGGTTCGATGCCATAGGTGTGGCCGTGGACTAGTTGTCCATCATCTCGAACCACCTCAGGATCTCTACTGCATAATTCCCTTGTCTAAGGAAGATTCCATCTGCACTCTACCATACCTCCATACCTAGAAAGTAATGCATCATGCCCAAGTCCTTCATCTTGAACTCGGCAGCAAGATTTATCTTCATGTCAGCAATCAATCTATCCTCACCTGTCACAAACAGGTCATCCACATATAATAGGAGTATCATGGGATTTCCTTCCTCAACCTTGTAGTAAAGGTTGGAATCTGCTTTACTATTGGTAAAGCCCAAACTTGACATGGATTTTTCAATCTTGCCATACCATGTCCTAGGAGCTTGCTTCAAGCCATACGAGGCTTTCTTCAATTTGCACACATATGAGTCCCTATCATGTGTCTCAAAACCAAGTGGCTGCTCCACATACACTTCCTCTTCAACTACACAATTCAAGAAAGCTTTCTTGACATCCATCTAGTGTATCTTCCACTTCATCACTGTCGCTAGGGAAAGTACTATTCTGATGGAAGTGTATCTAGCTGCAGGAGAAAAAGTCTCTTCATAATTTATCCCCTCTTTTTGGGAGAAGCCACGAGGAACAAATCTTGCCTTGTATTTCTCTATGCTATCATCTGCAGCATGCTTGATCTTATAGATCCACTTGGAAGTCACAACAGACTTCCCATTTGGTCTTGGGACCACTTTCCAAACATCATTCTTCATGATCTAATGGTATTCCTCGACCATGGCATCCTTCCATTCTTTCTTTTTCATAGCTTCTTCATAACTAGAAGGTTCTTTGTTCATAATGTCACAGAGTAAGGCAACCTAGCTGGTGTGTGATCTTGTCTTTTTCCTTTCTTTGTGTTCTTCTTCTGGAATACCATACCTTTCTGCATCTTGAATGAGTTCTCTGGCCCATGCAGGTTTCCTTTTGTGAGAGTTTTTCTCATGGGGTGGATCTACGGGTTCTTATGGATCTTCTATTTCACAATCCACTTCTGGAGTTGCTTCATTCATGTTGGTGTCTTGTATTATGGATACTCTCGGTTCTTCATTGTCTTCAATAGGTGTCTTAATTTGATGTATGTTGAATCTTCATCAAAAGTCACATCCTTGTTGATGTCAATCTTCTTGAATTCTTGAAAGTAGATTCTGTATGCCTTCGAGCTTTCACTATAACCCACAAATATACCCTTCTTTCCTAAAGGATCTAAATTTGTCCTCTTTTCTTTTGGGACATGTTTATATACTGGGCAACCAAATATCCTAAGATGGCTAACCTCTGGTTTCTTACCAAAGAATACTTCTTCTGGTGTCTTGTTATCTGTTATCTTGTGAGGTGTTATGTTTTGCACATATACAACTGTCCTTGCTGCTTTTGCCCATAGGTGCACAGGTAGATCTTGGTCATGAAGCATTGCCCGTGCTGCTTCCATGATTTTTGTATTCTTCCTTTCTGCAACCCCATTCCATTATGGATTGTAAGGAGTGGTCAAATCCCTTTTAATCCCTGAATCACTGAATAACTTCTTGAAGTTCCCTGAAGTGAATTCTCCACCATTGTAGGATCTAAAGATCTTTATCTTCTTATTAGTTTGTTCTCTACCAAGGCTTTGAATTCCTTGAACTGATCAAACACTTCATCTTTATTCTTCAAGAAATAAACCCAAGTCTTCCTAGAGAAATCATCAATGAAGGAAACATAATATACATACCCAATCAGACAACTAGATGACATTGGACCGCATACATCAGAGTGGATAATATCCAAGATTCCTTTTGCATTGCTTTCACTGCTTGGAAATGCCTTCTTTGTGTTCTTTCCTTTTGCACATCCTTTGCAGATACCTTCATGTTTTGACTTGATTTCAAGAAGACCTTCTACTTCTTTTCTTGCAATTCGTAGTGCTCTATAGTGCACATGTGCAAGGATTTTGGGCCAAAGTTCACTTGGCTCCATGGATTCATGAACCATGGCATGCTCAGGTTGTCCCTTCAATTTGTACAATCCTCCCTCTTGCTCTCCAATCACTACTGCATCATCAATGGTCTTATCTTTAGGCCACATAAGTACTTGGCCATCCACAAATGAAACTCTCATTCTTTTTTCATCCAAAGATGATATGGAGAGAAGATTCTTTTTGAGTCCAGGTACATATAGAACTTCTTGCATCTTTAAGGACTTCCTAGAGTCTAGTTTGTAGGAGGATTCACCACTTCATTTTATAGGATATTGGTAGTCATCCCCAAGTCTTACCTTATGAGGTGACTTAGGTTTAGATAGATCTATAAAGGATTATTTAAACCCAGTCATGTGTTTGGAAGCCCCACTATCAATAATCCAATCATCACATCCATGAGAAATAGTACCTGTGAGAGCAGAGATCAAGACATATTCATTGTCACTTGAAGATTCTTCACTTTATTTTCTAGTCTTCTTCTTTGGAGGTTCATTATCTTCGATAGCATGAGCATGCTATCTCTTCTTGTTATTCCTCTTCTTATTGTTGTTGAATCTTTGTTTATTCTTGGGACATTCTGAGGAATAATGTCCTTTCTCATCACAAGTGAAGCATCGAACATGGGAGATATCTTTCTTCTTCTGATGGAAGTGATGGTGCTTCTTGTTATAATATTTCTCCCTCTTGAACTTAATTCCCTTAGTATGTGCTATGAGGTCTTGTTATTCACTTCCCATCTTTTCTTCTTGGGCCACAAGCCTAGCTTGTTCTTGTGAACATTCCTCCCATAGTCTACTAAAAGAGATCAATTTCTTCCTAGCACAAATACCTTGGATGAATGAGTCCCATGACCTAGGCATGCCATTCAATGTGGTCATGAAAATTTCTCCATTCTACACTACTTTATCCATTGCTTCAAGTTGTTCCTTGATTTGGGAGACCCTAGTAAAGAAGGATTGGATGGCCCTAGTCTGGATCTTGACACTCTTTAATTGGTTCCATAGTGTCATCTTCCGATTTATGTTCTTTCCTTCAAACAACCTGGTCAAGGAGTCAAACATCTCCTTGGGTGTCTTTAGGGAAGACACATGTGGTATGAGATGGTATTTAATAGAATTAGCAATGATTCTCTTGGATTTGACCAAATTCTTCTTGTGTAAGGCCTTAGCCTCATCTCCCTCTGGAATTGGAACCTCTTCACTTATGTAGGTATCCAATTCATTTTCTTCTAGGATTAACCCAATCCTATACTTCTGTGCTCGAAAGTTATCAGCCCCTTCAAGCTTATCTTCAAGCTTGGTGTGGTGAGACATCTTAAAGATTAATTCAAATGGAAAATAGAGAGTTTCAGGTCTTACCACTTAAATGCTGAGAACTGGATGAGCAAGCTAGTGTGGAAATTCCAAAATTTGACCTTCCAGAATTGACTGTAATGTTTCTGGTGTAACTCAGAGATTTTGGATCCTCAAGGTCTGAAACTTTTTCCTATGGTATCCTGTCTTGTTATATTTCCAATCCGATAGGTTTGAGCTCAAATGGATTCTCCAGGAGAGAGATATTCCAAGTGTCGAAACGTGACCTGTTTATGGGATAAAACAAGATAGCGAACTTGTATGGCGTGCCACGTGTCACTGATTTAACTTCAGCCTCTAAAACTTGGAGCAGTGAAAATAGAGTTTGTGATATCATTGAAACTTTTTACATAATTTCATTTGTAGCTTCCTAGCCCAAGTTGTGACCTTTTTCCCTAGGTCACATGTTTATGACTAATATATGGAAGAGGCATAAACCCTAACTTGTACGGATCATAAAACAAAAAATACAGCGAATCAGATACTATGCTTCAGACATAAGGTACAAGGAGATGTTACCTTCAGCTTTTAAATGTTTCAGATCTTGAAACTTTGCAAAAATGGACTTATAGAAAAAATTCCAAGATGACTAGATTTTGCAATGTAAAACCCTTCTCTAGTCTAGCCTCCTCTTGCCTTTGATGAACCGTGGAGAGAAAACCCAATAATCAAGAATCCCTAGCTTTTGTAGTTGCACAATGTATTCTTCTTAGGTATTCTATGATACCATGTTAAATTTTCTAATAATTTCATTCCATATTATCAAGGATCACTAAGAGAATAACAAGCACAACATAACAATTAGAAGAGAAAAAGGACACAAAGCATTTCACCGGGGAAAACCAAGAAGGTGAATAACCCCACAACTTCCTCAGAGATAGAATAAGCCCCAATACAAAATATCACAAGGATCAAACCACAAATAGAATTCTATCCAGTAGCTACTCCTCCTCCATTTGTGCACACTCCTCTTTCTCACTTGTGTGAAGTGAGTAAATGAATGAAATGAGAGACACAACCTCTCTATTTATACCACATTTATACACTGACTTAACTTGTCTTTAACCATAACTAGGCCGACCTCCTAAGGAGGTCTAATAACCCATCCACATGTCATCTACTGGGCTGACCCTTTCCTGGTGGTCTAATAACCCATCAAGTATAAGTTGTGACACTTACGATAATACTTGCGATACTTACGACACTTACAATACAAATGGCGACACTTCTTATTAAGGAGGAATTTAACATCTCTATCAGTAATACAATATTGTGCAAGTACAATACATAGAATAATCTCTTCCGAAGTTACAAATACATCAACAGTGGTTGAGTGTTGCCGATATTTCTCTTCACAGTTTCCTTTGTTATCTTCACTTTAGGAAACACTAAACTTTGATCCACTACTGACCCTTTGCTCCTCGCGGTAATGTTTACCGATGATACTTGAATTTCTTCATCCTGCTCTTCCTCGTCCAATCCTAAATTGGGTTCCCAGTCCCGTAATACCATTGTGATTTCCTCGGCTGGTTCTTCTTCTTCATTTGTTTGATATTCTTATGGGTCTTCTGGGTTTGCCCATTGGGCATCTAATAACAGATTCATTACTAGAGTCATTGAATTAATCCATTGCAGGAAACTCTTCTTAGAGTGATGTTCTTAGTGAAAAGCGTAGAAATGATCCATTCCAACTTCATTGAAATTCAGAACAACAGAATTAGGTAAAGGTGGTTGGGGTTGTCTGCTTTTTGTAAAAGGGTTTGAATGGTTTTATGATGTACTAGCTCCCTTATGTTTCTCCAAGTCTACTATCTTGTTGGATAATTTATGTACCATTTTAAGCACATTTTCTAATTCTTTTGAAGGTTCTTCTTTGGGCCTAGATAATAGCAAAGGATTATTACTGGCCGTTGGTTTTACTTCTGGTTCTAAAGTATGTTTTGCAATACTATCCAAATAAACCTCTACCTTCTTGGATTCTTCGTAATTTTCAACTAACGTAACCTTAACTGCCTTTTAACAAACATTGCTATGGGTGGATATAGTGTTGTAGTGTAGTATTCTACCAAAGCTTATTCGACTTGTTTTGTCGCAGCACTAGAACTATTTAACAAAGTAGTACACCTATGATTGAACTTTTGAACCTTTTATTTCTTCTCCATCCTTATAGACATCAGTTCCTTCATGAGTGTGGCTACATATTTTCGGTTTCCAAATTTACTTATGAACACCTTTTCAAAACCATCCTGGTTTGCTATTGAGTTGTCCTGGAGACTTAAGTACCATGAGGATGCTCTAGGCTCAAAAGTATAAGGGAACAATCTGCAGACAACATCTTCATGTTCAACATTTAGAAGATTCAGTGCAAGATAAAAGATTTTTAAATTATCTTCCGCAGAAATACCTTTTCTGGGATCAAATTTTAGTAACACTCTTTCTGGGTGTTTAGGTAAATCATATAATGACACAGCCAGGTTGAGTGGTCCTCTTGCTCTCCCCATAGCTTGGTTAACAATTCCAGCCACAATTCGAGGCAGAGAATGTGGTGGGGAATGTGGAAAGACTTGAGCTATAGGGGATTTGGGTCCCATTTGATCAAGGGGTTCAATAATTTCTTGGAGAGATAAATTAACAATTCTTCCAAATTTTCCTCAAGCACCAAATCTCACGTAAATGAGATTTATTTCTTCGGAGCTCGCCTCCTAGGTAATGCAGAAATTAATTTCAATTCTCCAAGTTTTCTTAGGTAAGATCGTGTATGTCTTCAAAAATGATATATTTATTCAAATGGGACTGCGTATAAAGGCTCTGTGTTTTCTTTTTCATAATTTAACCTTACTTATTCTTCAGTTTCAAGAACGAAATGTTCTGGGAAAATCATTTCATATGTGGTTCCAGTGGAATATTTTATCCTAAACAGATTTCCTTTGCCAACCATGCACTAGAGGCCCTCCTTATAGCGCATTTCTTGATGCCCAGAAGTTCCTAAGCATCGACAATAGGGATTCTCCCTAGTAAGCGATCCCAACTAGATCATCCATCGTTTGGTGTGGGGAATTCATCCTGTTAATGGTTCGACTATTGTAGATTGATTTGTTTAAGTTCTCTACCGGTTGCGGCCCTGTTCACCGTTTATGAGATTTTTTTAAATTAAAGGATTAAATGCAAGTACCTAATTAAAAAGCATATAATTGACATACATAAACCACACTAGCGATGCATAGGTTCTTACCTCTCATCTTATCGCTCATGCCTTATCAATTATCTATTTATTCCTAAACTAAGCTAACTATCTATCCTATCCTATCCTATCCTATCCCTACAGGGAGAAAATTTGAATTAAGAGTAATATACTTGAAATGTTCGTATAAGTCTAATAGATAGTTGTTCCAACACAATATTCACATTTACAACAGAAAGAATACCAAAGACAGATTTGATATGATACAACAATTTATTACTCATTTCACACATAAACATTTACGTAGAAAGTCAAAAAAATCATCAACAATGAAGTAATTCAAGAAAGTTAGAACGATCTCACAATATATGTTATGAATGTAAGAAGAAGTAGTTCCACATTAAACATTCCAGGTAAAATCCCTATGCAGGATTTTCCCAGCAAACAGATCCTTCTTATTAGCAGAAAAGTAGTTCTCTTACAAAATCATCCAGCTTCTATTATGCTAGAAAAAAATCTCTTTATCTTTACTTTCCTCTATTTATATTATAACAATAGTTTGTCCTATAGTGACTCCTCGTTCACCCTAACCCTAGAAATTCCTAAAATTTGTCATTTTGTGATTACATAGGAAAACACAAAAAGATTTTCAAAACAAGAAATTAGGTGGGCCCTGCCACACTGGAAATATATCTTTCCCAAGCATTAGCTTCTTCAGCTATGGCCTTATATTTGATAGGCTCTAATACTTTCAAAGTTACTTCATGAATTGACAATTGTGTCTCTATATGTGCCACCCCCTCTGTCGTAGCCTTGCAAATGTATTTGAAGAAATATGCGTTGATAGAAGCCTATCCCACACAGTGATGAATATATTCTTTTGTGAAAGCATCATTTTTCTGATATACTCTAGATCTTCCCGCAACCCATCCTGCAGTTGTGTTAAGTTTTGGTCCTTTTCTAGAAGCTCAGTTATCTTCGGAACGGAAGGGATGTGACACTTCTCATGGACATGATGGATTTTCTTGTAAAATTCATGGCACTTTTATATGGTCTTAGGAATTTCATTATTTATCCTCCTTACATCTTTCCTACAAAATTCCAGAAGTGCCATCTCTGACCTCAGGTCCTATGTTGTCTTTTGGGGCAGATGATTAGGGAACTTTGAATTAGTTTCCTTCCAAGACATCTAGATTTTAACCTTTTTCTGCAATATCCAACAACCCTTTCATGAATGCCAGTTAATCTGCAGCTATCACCTTCATTCTTTCCATCATTAGCCTCATCTTGTAGATTTCATCTACGAGGATTACCCGAGAATAATATATCTGTTCCTGAATCTTACAAGCTCAATCACAAAATGGAGTTATATCTTGCTTTCTCTTGCATGCCAACTCCAGTTTCTCTAGAAATATTCCTTCTGCCTAACCAACTCCTCCACCCGAGCTTTCAATTCTTCGACCTGTTGGTTTGAGACTGACTCTCTAGACTCTAACTAAGATATTCGATCTTCGAAGTCACTCCTTTCCCCTTCCATAATCATTAACTGCACAGTTAATGCATCCTTTTATGTCTCCAAATTTTAGTATTCATTTAATAACCTCTCCTTCTCAGAGAGGATGGCATCATGTTTGCTTTTTAATTCTATCCCTTCTCCTCATGTTTTCACCAAATTATCTTTCAATTTGAGCCTCTTCTCTTTATTTCCCTCCACATGATTCATTAATCTGTCTACATTATCAACACTGGCCTGGGAAGCTGCTATGTTTACAAAGGATGTTAATTTTGGGTCTCTATGGGTACCTTCCATAATTATGTTCTCTGTGATAGTGACCACATCATTATGAGTCCCCATTTTTAATCTTTTCTCTTACCTTCTCATGATGGTATTTCTAGTCTTAGAAAAAATAATGGTGTCCAAATGAGTCACAGTATGCTGCTTTGATAGGGTGAACGGGGTGAGCTCAAGCTCCTCAAAAGGGATGTGACCACCGGTAAGTGTCTCACTTGTATTGCCAGGAGGATCCAGATCCATGTTCTGTGGACTAGTGGACTCATTCTAGGTTCCCTCTTTGTCCACAAATTTCTTGAACTTATCTTCTTCTTCTTCCCTCTTAAGCTCTTCTGATGCTTCCCTTTCTGATGTTCCCTTTCTCTTCTGCTCTTCCTCGACTTCCTTTTGTGCTCTCTCTTATGTTTCCTTATGTAATAATTCTTCTTCCTCTTGCAGCCTTTGGGCCTCCTCTACTTGCTTCTTTTTAGCTTCTTCTTTCAGCCTTTTCTTTACTTCTGCATTTGTAACTTTACAGCCTCTTCCTTTTGTTTCTGAAGCCTTGGCTCCATTGTAGAGTTGACACTATTGCTAGAACTTACACCACTCTTCCGAGCAAAGTGTTTGTTTAGTTCAATCGCATTGTTCGCTCTTTTGAACACTTCTTTATCCTTGTCAAAGAAGTCTTCGTATTCATAATGTATCTTAACCACTGTGCAATGTTCAACAACCTTCTTCTTGCTATCATTCCTTGCAAAACTCTTATCCCCAAAATGGAACACTACTAGATCCTTCACAAAATATTCAACCCCTTTAACTCTTGAAAATTTATAGGCTCTGATACAGAAGGGAAATAGAGGAAATGAGGTTTTTTAATGATCATGCAAGTAGCTGCCAATCCCATTTATGACTAATTTCCTCACAACTTCCTTGTGAACTACAATGTCCATTACATATCTGAGAAAAAGGGATGGAGCTCGGGAACATCCATACATTATGGTGTACATGCCCTCCTATCAGAAGTAGTAGTCCCCATATTCACTTATGAATGCCATTGCATTTTCAGAAAAGCAGTTTGGTTCTTTATGGAAAATTATCCAGTAGAGAGGCATGAGGAACTCTTCACATATGAGCTTATAATAACTTGCATATCGATGGGCCCACAAGATTTGATAAACCATGTAGATTGAAGATTCAACTTTATTCCAGATGCACTCCAACTTAGGAAATGTGTGTCTAGCCAATATGCAATCTATGAGGTATGAAGACATATAGAATTTTTCCTTCTTTTGGGTTAAACTTCCTTGTGCATCTGCGATTGATGATGAAAGGATGTCTGAGATGATGTCTTCCCAATTAAAATCTATACCCTAAAAGGATATGTAGTAAATTATAGGTACCCAATTTAACTTGTAGATAGTCCCATATGCCTTGCCAAAAATTCTGCTCAACAATAAAGCTATAATTCTGAAACGGGTCCTTAAGCTTTGACATTCATATTCTCCTTTTGTTTTATGTCTCGGATGCTTTCCTAATACTACCATTTTCTTACCATATTCCAAGGGTTCTATGTTTATACCGT
This sequence comes from Pseudotsuga menziesii, assembly GCA_001517045.1. NCBI lineage: Eukaryota > Viridiplantae > Streptophyta > Pinopsida > Pinales > Pinaceae > Pseudotsuga > Pseudotsuga menziesii. The sequence goes on along the minus strand of LPNX010668780.1, from coordinate 90,358 downwards.
TGACCCAATATTCAGTCGACATGACCTGGGCTAGTGGTAACTTGTATGTTATTTCTATATGAGTTGGATGGAATGAGGTAAACACCTCCCCTTTGACGTCAGAAATGATTCTTGATGTGAGATCAACTTATCGTAGAATCCACTCGATAACCTCTGAACAGGGAAAGAGTTATGGGTGCGTAGATACTTTGGTGATTCCTGAACTTTTGATACTTTGATACAAAACAATTTCTTTGAGACCTACATCAGGGATATCCTAGTCTCGTATCATTTGATACAATTCCCCCCATTTGAATTCAGGGGCAATTCCTGTTACTCCTTTTGCATCTTCAAACATGGTTTCTATCCCAGTGTCTAATATAACCTCCATGTCTAAATTTTCTTTTCTTACCTTAGAATTCTTCTTGGCACCCTTCCTAGGCATTTGCAAATCTTATTGAACAGAAGAAAAATGGTACAAGCAATTTAAACTAGATTTTGTTGAAGCAATTTTTCTTTCATATTACTAGCACTGGGCTGTGTTGAGAACATCATACATGCTTTCATTTTTTTTCTCCTTGTTTTCAACAAGGTGTAGATGTGTGGGACACAGTATGAAATTGACAAAGGTAAACAAAAAACACTTCAAAATATTCTTCCGAACATTTTATTAATAAAAACACAACAATTATCGGTGGTACTTGTGGTTTGCGACAATGATTAAGCCGATAATTCAATGACATTGCTTAAGGGATTATAATTTAGTTTTATGGGAAAAAGTGCGAGTTGTGGTGTGATTATACTATAGTGGGGTATGAGGACCTCGAGCCGCATGCATGATGCCTCTTTTGAGAACAAACCAATGAGTAGCCTAAGAAAGCTGCATGGCTACCCTATTCTATCTTCCCAAGAAAATGTCAGTGGCACGCAATGCTTTGGTTATCTGGGAAGGTTCCTATGTTGGTCTTATGGAAACAATGAAATCAATATTCTCAGCCAAAGTGTACAAAACTACTACCTACGGTCAAACCACTCCCCAAAATGCAGTTATGCCAGTGAAGATCTCACAATACACTTGGAATGAGGCATGGTAAATGGCGAGAGAATAAAACCTTAAATGCGCGAAACTTCAACAATTCTAAACCCAATGGATAATATACTAGGCGATACAGCGAGGAAGTTTCAAATGAGATCAAACTTGTTGGACAACATGTGGGTTAGGCAGGAACATACCATGTAGATGGGGACACATTCGAATAAGACCTTTGGACCACATCTGGGTAGAAATCTAAGTTCTCACTATGCATTTCAAGTTTATAAGATGTCCGACTAAGGGTTTACTTCTGCTCCATTGTGGATACCTAGAGTGTCTTAACACTCTTCAATCTAGGTGAACTCTCTTCATTTTTTAGAAGCCCCAACATCCCCCCTTTCTATATTAGCATGGTAATACACAACTGTACTTTGCACAACTTCATGTTAGATTCGGATGCCTCCCATAATATTATGTTTGAAAAGATATAAGGAAGGGGTATATCTTACAAGCATGCATGAAAGAAGAACAAAGGGTATACCTATAAGGGTAAGCTTCTGCTAAATACCTACCGGACTGAAAGTACCTTTCCAGCCAACGGACCTTTCCCTCCCTTTTCTTTCTGGGAATAGGTCATTTTGGTCAACAACCCAGTGGGATGCACTACTTCTGGGATGCAAGTACGACAAAAAACAGGTCCGTATAGGTCCATTGAAACTAGTGGTGATCATTTTCAGTCTAATAAACGTTAAATACCTTTGATCATTTGATCTAGATGTGAAGGCTAAGTAAGAAATTTTACTACCCAATATAATATAGAGAAAGACAACCAAAACAATAAAAAACAACACCCAACAAAAGCTAAAAATAATAAATTTTAAAATCCATAGAAGAACAAGGTGACCTACCTGTAAGTTGTTGAGAGGATGTGAAAGATAGTTGAGCACAATGGGGCTGCGTACTTGTCTTCTAGCGACTGGTGGAGGTGAAAATGATGTTTTTGCAATAATCAAATAAAAAGCATATGTCGTATTTATAAAAAACAAAACAAAACCAAGTTATTAATAGGGTTGGTGGAGTCATAATGTGGTTAGTGAAGCCATAAATGTTGTTTGGCATGTACTTTTTTGATGCTCGGTCGCCTCCTAAGAAACCACGTCATCGACCGAGTCAACTCTATTGCTTGAGTTGCTCAGATGACTCAACATCACCCAAAGAGATGGCTTGATACACAAGCACGTCTTATGATTTCCCTGCGACTGTTACGGTGAAAGTCGTCGAGTTGCCCCAAAATTGGTCACCATCGTTGGATGAATCTTGCCAAATAACTCCTTATTTTTACTTGCAGGCAAACTAATTTTCTACTCTGGACCATTTCGACAACACTCACTCTAGTGTTGTGAAAGTTTGGTGTTTGATGGTCAATCGAATCAACTCGTCGAGCACCTCCGACAATGTCGGCTTAACTCGCCCAGTTGCTCTGAAAATGTGAAATGATGAAAAACTAACTTTTTTCTTTCAACAGTGTCAGATGAACTCGTCGATTTATTTTGATACTGTCGGATCGATTTGTTGAGTTCTTCCAACCACATCGGAGAAAAATTCTAAGTTTTACTTAGCCAAAAAAATCCTTCTTTGCGTGACCTTCCAAAAACTAAGTGTTTAAGTGTGAAATTCTTTGAATGAGAAAAATGAATCTAAGTCTACTTCTAAACAATTTAAAATGAGGGACCTTAAAATAATAAATTTTTGGGGAAGTGGTTGCATCAGCAACACAACCCTAAGATTTTGTGTGCTAGACTAGAACATGAAGTTCTCTATAGCTCTAGCAGGAGTTGCACACAAAACACATGAGCAAATTTGAGTGGGATTAATAGATTAGTTTGGAAAGACAAAATTTGAGTCACAATGCATCACAAAAAATAAACAAATCAACCAATTACCTATGGAGTATGTCTGGGAATTTGACCATAGGTTTAAGACATTGATGGATAAAGTAATATTTCAATGTCGGATGTACAACACAAGGAATGGTTCATTGCAATGATGTTGTCATACATCTAAATATCATTGATCCAATAGAAGAATGTGGCCTAGACTGAAGCGTTGGAGATAGAAATGAAGTTGGAATATTCACCAATTAGAGATACTGATGCAGGAATGATGTAGATTTAGCCACAACTAGCCAATCTTATGCTACAAATCTAGGACATTAAGAAAGGGAAAGAGGTTCAAGAAGAACTATGGTGTACCAGATGCATAACTGAGGGACACCATAAGGATAATTACCCGATGCTAATGAACTATGTTGCAGCAGTAGCATTGAACCCAATAAATACATAAGGGATGCCTTAGTGTATAATATGTCAGACTCGAGGCCATCGTTCGGAAGAGTGCTTGTTCTTGCAAATGATTGTAAGAACACTGACTAGTTTATAATGTGAATTTGTAGGCCATGATGAGAAGGATTATAGAGCATTCCAGCTGCTACAGAATAAAATGGTGGATACCTACTTAATGAATATTGACAATCAGATACAAGCTGAGCGAGTACAAGCTAAATACCCACCTGCTCAATATCCACCGACCTAATATAAACAAAATTTGTATCCTCTACCCCAAAGTCAACAAAACTAGTATGCACTGTAGCAACAACAACAAGGAGGAGAAGAATTTGGTCGCGAAAGAGGCGAGATCATATGCTATAGTTGTGGACAACTAGGACATTTCGATCGATATTGTACAACTGCTATGAAGGCATGTTCGTATTATAAAGTTATTGACCACATTGTTGAGGAATGTCCTCACCTGATTGTTAAGTGGACTTCCAAGAATATGGGAAATCCAATTCCCTTGCAGAATCCCAATCTAAATCCCAACCATGACATCCAGAAAATTTTTGTTGAGCCAAGAGAAGTAGACATTGTTGTCATGACAAGAGGAGGTGTTGCGATTAGAGCAGACCAAAATGCATAGCATGACCAACCACAGGTGCGACCAACAACACAAAATAAAATATATATAGTTCGTCATCCAGAGATAAAAGGAAATATTCTTGGATGTGCGACTAGAATTTTCCAATGGAAATCAAGCATCCATGTATTCTCCTAAACCACCAAGAGGACAAGTAAGGGAGATGCCTGGAATATTTGATCAACTATTTCGAAAGCAAGTGACGGGAAAGGTTAGTAATTTTAAATAATTTTTCAAAATTTTCTTATCGCTAATCAATGATAAATATGTTGTCATAGAATTGACAACTCTAATAAAATAAACTCGGGAAGAGTTGGGACTAGACATAATAGTTAACCATGTCGAAAAAAAATAAAAGATTGGTCCCAAGCTAAGAATGACTGTGCCGATAGGATATTATGATATGGATTATATCATTTGAAAACTAGGCTTTGATGACAATATTTTGACAAGACAGATATGGGAAAGCATGGGAAAACCACAACTAGATTGGTCTCCCATTCAACTCAGACTATCAAATCATCAAAGGTCCTACCTTCTAGTTGACTGAATTAGGCACCTATTGAAGTAGAAATCCTTAGAACATATGCATATTTTGAAGTGATCGACGTTGTCGATTATACAAACCCATATCTTGCACTTTTGGGGATCCACTGGTTGATAGACAACCAGACCATCATAAATTTTAAGAGAATAATATTATCATTTGAAGATTCAGACATAAGGGTGGTCGCGCCAATTGATCTGCTAAAAGGACAGAGATATGTCAAACCAGTGTGCAATGAAGGACAAGGAAACTATCTCGACCATATATATAATATCACATCTACAGGATATGACTATATAAATCCAACAACTGATGGAAAGCTGATTTAGTGGACTTTTAGCTCATGTACATCCAATTCGGGTGAAGTGTTAGAAACTTGGAAAAATTGGATGCATGAAGTATCCATGAGAATATGCACAATAATCACATGATCTGTACGCTGGGTAGGAGCTGAGGCAAGTGAGCTACCTACATATGAAGGTTTACCTAAACTTGTGTATTTTATGATAGATTTTGAAGCGAAAGTTATAGAGTCTCAACTCTTGTCTGCCCTGGACTTTGTGTTGAAAGATACACCCACTAGATGGTGGGATACACATCAAAAATCTATATCTGAATGGTCACAATGTAAAATATTGATGGAGATAATATTTGGAGAAGATATCAGGATGATGCTGGAACGTTGTCACCAGTATCAAATTTCATTAAATTTAAAGAATTGCACATTTTACGCCCAGTTTGAAATTCTGTAGGCCCATATGCTCTGTCGCGATGGAATGTTGGTTGACCATTCTAAAATTGTGATCATCCTTGACCTACCACCACTGACCTGTTTCTCCTACGACTAATTCCCACAAACGTTTATATTTTAGGACCCCTCATATTTTTGATTGAAAGCTTAAATAGGCTAGTTTTCAAGATCTAAAGTGTCCATCAAAAACACTTAGTTTTCCCAAAAGTTGAGCAAATAAATTTTTGCTAAGTTAAATTCATGATTTTTTGTTGATGTATCAAAGCAACTTGACTAGTTTCTTCGATGACTTGAAGGAACTCAACTACTCTCTCCGACACGATCGGATTGGAAAAAAGAATTTTTGGCAAAATGTCATTTCGGCATAACTCATCGAAACGCATTGACACCATCGGGCACATCTCAGGAGGCACCTTCGAAACAATTGAAGAGATCAGTGAATGGTGTCGATATTAAAAGTTTCCCATATTTTCGGGGCAACTCAATGTTTTCATCCAATATGGTCGTATTCAAAGAAAATTATCCAATAGATTGAATGATGACAAATCCAATAAGAAAAAACTGATGAGTTTTCGCCGATGCGGTCGGAGGTGTATGGGAGTCTTATCGGATGCAAAGTTTCAGGCCAACTTGGAGTTTCACACCGAAACGGCTGGAAGGGACTTGTGAGTTTTCTCAGAAGCATTCAACATTTTGAATAAAGAAGCGCGATCTTTGGAATTCTCTGAAATAGTCACAAGTTCCGTGATTGGAGATTTTGGGGTAAAGATGCCGATACTATCGATATGACATAAAAAAATATTGCCGACACTATCGGAATAATTCAAAATTTTTCAACAATACTGTCGATGTCACAATCTCTTCTGCTGCGACCAAAAGTCTTCTTGCTAAACGACGTTTCACCAACCATCGCATTAAGTCACCCAAGAACCGTATTAAATAATCCAATGACCACACTAATGGCATTTTTTTTTTCGTTTCTTGCAATACCATTATTTTTGCATTTTTCTACAATGGTGCATGGTATTAATCTCTTTGGTTATTTAAAAAAAACTGTGGTATTACTAATTCACTTCTCATTTTTACATTCATGTATCACAGATGTTATTTTTCACCAAGTTCAATTAACTTACCAAGAAGAATACGAAACAGACCACCGAAGGCATAAAATCAGAAATGGTACTTCTAGGGTTCTGTAGGAAATCCACCCAAAGGTTGAACAAAAAGGTTTCCAAGACCGTGAAAAGTGTGAGGAATTTTATAATAAGATACATTAGGTTCATGAAAGAGGTTGGTTTCATTTGGAGCCGAATATTACCGATCTTCCAGAGCAAAACGAACAAGTGGCACGCATAGAAACGTAGTTGTCAATGTGTGAAGTGACTTCGCAGATAATGGAGCCAATAAAATACAAAACTATTGATGAGGAGGGAAGCAGATGGGCTGTGTATGTTTCCAGCAGGGCAGGGCCCACATAAATTTCATCTCTTATGGAACTGTTTGTATTTTCCCATGTAAAGCACTAAAAGACAAATTGTGGGAATTTCTAGGGGTTAGGGTAGGTCAAAGGTCACAGAATGAAAAATTCAAATTGTGATAAATAGGGGTAGAAAGTACTATAGAGGGAATTTTGGCTGGCATAAGAGAGGTTGGACTATTTTGTAAAACAATTAATTCTTTGCTAATAAAAAAGATTGATTTGCTGGAACAAAGTCCTACATAGAAATTTGCTTGGAATGTGTGGAATGCATCATGTGGAATTGCTTCTTCTTACTTCCAAAAATTATACAGTGAGATTTTTATAACTTCTTGGAACTAATTCTTTGGTTACGAATGGATTCGATGTCTACGTAAATGTCTGTGTAATGAATGAGTAATAAATGGTTTCATTATATCAGAGCTATCTTTCGTATTATTTCTACTGTGAATGTGAATATTATATTGAAACAACTACCTATGAAATTAGTATGAACAATTACAACATATTACACTAATTCTAAATTTTCTCTCTACGGGGATATGATAAATTAGAACAGGATAAATTAACTTAGCCTTAGATTTAGAAGACTAACTGAGAAGGTAGGAATGGTAAGATGAGAGGTAAGAACCTGTGCATCACTTGTGAGGTTCATGCTTATCAATTATATGCATTTAGGCACTTGCATGTTATATTTAAAATAAAATTACATAAACGGTGGATCGGGATGTAACCAGTAAATATTTAAACAACTTAATCTAACGTAGTCGGACCGTTAACCGGACGGATTCCCCACACCAAACGGTGGAAGATCTAATTGGGATTGTTTATCAAAGAGAATCCTACTATCGTTACCTCTGGATTTTTCTAGGAATCAATAGATTTGGAGCTAGAAGGACAACATCCAATGCATGGATGGCAAAGGAAGTCCGTTTGTGAGAAATAAATCCACTGGAACTACATCTGAATCTACTTTCCCAGAATATTTTGTTCTTGAATCTCGAAAACAAGAAAGGGTAATTTCTAAAGAAGAAGATTCAGAATCTTTATATGTTGTCCCATTTGAAGAAGTTGATCATTTTTGAAGACATACACGATCCTATGTTAAGAAGCTTGGAGGGTTAAAAGTAATTCCTGTGTTACCCAGGAGACAAGCTCCCAAGAAAGCAGTCTCATACACTTGAGACTCAATGCTTGTGGAAAATTTGGAAGAATTGGTAGATTTTTCTGTCCAAGAAATCACCCAACCTCTTGATCAGTTAGGACCTAAGTCCCCTATGGCTCAAGCCTTTTCGCAATATCCACCTCGAATTATGGCTTCAACTGTTAATTAACCCACATGGAAAGGCCAAAACACCACTCAACCTGGATGCATCTTTACACGATTTACCTAAGCACCCAGAATGAGTGTTACCAAAGTTTGATCCTAGAAAAGGTATTTCTGTAGAAGACCATTTAAAAATTTGTTATCTCGCTCTAAATATTTTAAATGTTGAACATGAAGATGTTGTATGCAGACTGTTTCCATATAATTTTGAGCCTAAAGCATCTTCATGGTACTTTAGTCTACAAGCCAATTCAATAGCAAGTTGGGATGGTTTTGAAAGGGTATTTATAAGTAATTTCGACAATAAAAATACGGTAGCTACCCTTATGAAAGAGTTACTGTCTATGAGGATGGAAAGGAAAGAAAAAGTTCAAGATTTAAATTAGAGATTCACTACTTTATTAAATAGTTTTAGTGGTGCAACAAAACCAATTGATGAGTCTTTGATAAAATATTATGCCACAACACTTTATCCTCCCATAACAATGTTTATAAAAAGAGCAGTTAAAGCTACATTGGTAGAAATTATGAAAAATCCAAGAAGGTAGAGGCTGATCTAGATAGTATCGCAAGACATACTCTAGAACTATAAGTGAAACTAGGAAGAATCCTTTGCTGTTAACTAGACCCAAGGAAGAACATTCAAATGAATTGGAAAATGTGGTCAAAATTGTGCAGAAATTATCAAACAAGATAGTAGATCCAGAGAAAAAGAAGGGAGATAGTTCATCAAGAAAGTCATTCAAGCCCTACTACAAACAGAGGGAAGAAAGTGAAAAACCCCAACCACCTCTACTAAATTATGTTGTTCGGAATTTTAATGAAATTAGCATGGATCATTTCTATACATTTCATCAATAATACCACTCAGAAAAAATCTCTCCACAATGGATAAATTCAATGACTTTGGTTATGAATCAATTATTAGACGCCCAATTAATATATCAAGAAGAAGAAGAAGGCCAGACAAATGAGCCAGAAGAAACAAATGAAGAAACCATAATGGTATTATGGGATTGGGAACCCACATTGGGATTGAAAAAAGATGAGTAGAACGAGGAAGTCCAAGTATTATCAGTTAATGTTACAACTAGGAGTAAAGGACCGGTGGTGGATCAAAGCTCAGTGCTGCCTAAAACAAAGAAAATAAAGTAAACCTTGAAGGAAATTATTAGCACTACTAAAAAACAACATAAGGTTAATCTAGAAAGATTGAAAGAAATTGGTCCAGTAATTAATAAACCTGTGAGAACCGTGGTAAATAAAACAGAAAAAACTAAAGAGTATAACAGGGGATATAATATTGTGGAAGATATCAAGAAAACCAAAGCAAATATCTCTTTACTTGAATTATGTAATCTTCCTTAGCAAATAAAGAAATTACTAGAAGCTTTTGACCCACAACCAAGCAGTACTTCAAAAGCCACTGAATCCGATACTGAGATTAATGAAGCAAGCATTGGTGGTAAATCAAAATCTCATAATTTTCCTTTCCTATTAACATTTGAAAATTTTAATCATAATGTTCATAATAGTTTGGTAGATTCTGTAGCCTCGTCCAATGTTATGCCTCTTTCTATTTGTTAAAAGATTAATGCCCAACCAACACCACCCCCCTCTCATATCATTCAACTGGATAGGTCAGAAGTTAAGGTTATAGGGGAGATAAAAGATGTGTTAACTAGACTGTCTGTGGATCCTAGAGTGTGTCAATTCATAAACATCATGGTGTTAGATATACCCAAGGCTTATGGATTAATATTGAGCAGGGATTGGTCAGAGAAACTTAATGGTTATTTTGCAACTGATTGGTCTCACATGTGGTTGCCATACCAAAACAGTCAAATTCAGATTAAGATATTGAGAGAACAACATATGAAACAAAATGTGATTCAGTTGGAAGGAAAGAACGAATTGGTTAATTTCTCATCTTTGGTTTTGGGAAATTACTTTTTAGACCTTGAACAAGGGAATTATCAAGCCAAGGAAGTCAGTCAAGAATCAGGCATACAGTCTATTCTCCTTTGATTTTCATGGATTGATGATATTGATTGTAATATAGTAAACTTAGTTACTAATGTAAGAGATGCTACTAACTCGATACATTTAGAAGATAGATTTTGGATTTTGTATTTTAATGGTTCTAAAAAAAAAGAGGGATCAAGGGTCGGTTGTGTCCTTGTTGATCCCAAAATAAATAAGCATTCCTCTCATGTAGGATAGAGTTCGAATGCACAAATAACATTGCTGAAGCTCTAGTTAAAGGTATGAAGGAATCCATTGAGTTAAATGTAAAAAATTGAAGGTTTTTCGTGACTTTGGAGAAAATCCCTTTCAACAACAACTTAGATAAATACACCCTAAGCTGGAACCTTTGATGCAAAAGGAGTTGAACAAGCTTGGCCCTTCAAATTATAAACTTCAAGATTTACAAGGACATGAAGAAAGTCTTCATGTAAACGACCTTGTTCTCAAACAATACATTACCTAGGATCTAGAAACCCTTTGTACATAAATAAAACCTTTATTTTCTTTTTATGGTTTTTTCATTAGTTAGTTTTTCTTTTCTGATTTGCTTTGATTCGTATTTTTCTTGTTGTTTGCTTATAATAAACCAGCTCAATATTGGACGCTTGGAAATATAGGAATGTGAATAATCTATGAAGTATTTGAAAGTCATGAATTGCTTATGGGAAAACATGTGTGGTAGGATTGGATCAAATATGAGATTCTTTAATTATTGATAGATGGTTGACATGGAAGCTAATTTCAAGTCCACATTGGAGTCATTATAAACCCTGTAAAATAACTAAGACTCATGAGGTCTAGAGTACTATCTAGGGGCTCCATCCATTCTCACACTAATATCTGTCTTAGGAAGTCTACCATGGTAGACCCACAAAAAGGAAGCAGGTCTGACAAATGTATGGCATTCAAAATAATCCCATTCTAAAAATCAAAAGGCAAAAGTATTATATTAAAGAGTCAAAATTTTGAGACATACAGTCTTCATCAAAGACACGATGCTGAAGGAACACACCATCAGATAAAAAGATTGGTTAAACAACAAATTCCAAGAAGGTTCTTCTTTGTCCGTGAGCTTGAAACAAATTTATCACTCCCATAAAAAGACATTGTGGATGGAAGAACCCATATCAAATTCTCAAAGTGGAAGAAGCAATCAAGGAAGACTGAGAAGACAAATGTCATTTAAAAGGAAAAGCATCAAAATAATGTTAATAGCATGGGAATGAGGAACAAATGAATACATCTGTCTAACCTTGTTACAATCTAGTGGAGTCATATCTAGTGGTAGCCAAAAGACAGAGGCAAAATGAATTTCATAGTTTGGACCAAAGAGAGTTATCAAGAGTCCTAATCTTGGTTACCCTACTCCCAAAAGATGACAATCAATGTGATGCACAAAAAATTCCATCCTTGGATAAGTCTAGTCTTGTAAATGATCTCAGAGAATGCATTGTTGTATATCCACAATCTAGTACCATGTAGTAGTCTTGTTTTCCAAAGATAATTTTTTAGAGATCTGTGTTTGTCAGCTAGTCACCAATTATTGCTGCTGCAACTGCTTCCCCAATTTTTTTATATTTTAGGGCCCCTCCTTATATTTTTTATTAAAAGCTTACTTTGACTATTTTTTCAGCTCTAGAGAGTCCAATTTAAACACTTAGTTTTTTCCCAAAAGTTGAGCAAAGAATTTTTTGCTAAGTTAAACTCACGATTTTTCCTCGACGTATTAGAGCAACATGACCAGTTTCTTTGATGAATCAGAGGAACTCAGCTAGTCTCTTCGACGTGATAAGCTTGGACAAAATAAGTTTTGGAAAAACACCATTTCAGCATAACTCAACGAAATAACACTGACATTGTTGGGCGCATCTCACGAGGCACCTCCAAAACAATCAGAGAAATCAATGAATGTTGTCAATATTAAAAGTTGCCCAACTTTTTGGAGCAACTCAATGTTTTCAGCCGATACGATCATAGTAAGAGAAAATTGGCCGATAGACGAAACGATGAAAAAGCGAATCGGAAGAAACTCACGAGTTTCCACCGATGCGGTTGGAGGTGTGTGGGAGTCTTATTAGATGCAAAGTTTTGAGCCAACTTAGAGTTTCATGCTGAAACAGTCGGAGGGGACTCATGAGTTTTCTCTGAAGCATTCGATAGTCTAAATAAAAAGCACAATCTTTAGAACTCATCGAAACAGTTGCAAGTCCCATGATCGGAGATTTTGGGGTAAATATGCCGATACTATCGACATGACATAAAAAATATTGCTGACACTATTGGAATAATTCAAACATTTTCGTCGATACTGCCAGCATCACAATCTCTTCTGTTGCGACCAAAAGTATTTGTGCCAAATGGTGTTCCACCAACCACCGCATTAAATCACCCAACAACCATATTAAATAATCCAACGACCACACTAATGGCATTTTTTTGTTCGTTTCATGCAATACCATTATTTATGTGTTTTTCTACAATGATGCATGGTATTAATCTCTTTGGTTATTTAAAAAAATGTGGTATTACTAGTTCACTTCTCATTTTTACATTAATGTATCACATGTGTTATTTTTCGCCAAGTTCGAATAGCTTACCAAGAAGAATACGAGACAGACCACCAAAGGCATAAAATCAGAAATGATACTTCTAGGGTTCTGTAGGAAAGTCGCATGAAGGTTGAACAATGAGTTTTCGAAGACCAAGGAAAGTCTGAGGAAATTTATAAGAAGATACATCAGGTTCATGAAAGGGGTCGGATTCCTTTGGAGCCGAAGATTATTGATCTTCCATAACAAAACTAACAAGTGTCACGAATAGCAACGCAACTACCAATGTGTGAAGTGACTTCGCAAGTACTGAATCCACTAAAATACAAAACTATTGTTGAGGAGGCCAACACATGGGTTGCGTATGTTCCGAGCATGGTAGGGCCCACATAAATTTCATCTCTTATGGAAATGTTTGTATTTTCCCATGTAAAACACTAAAAGACAAATTGTGGGAATTTCTAAGGTTAGGGTAGATCAAAGGTCACAAAACAACAAATTCATACTGTAATAAATAGGGGTAGAAAGTAGTATAGAGGGAATTTTGGTTGGCATAAGAGAGGCTTGAATATTTTGTAAGAGAACTAATTCTTTGCTAATAAAAAAGATCGATTTGATGAAACAAAGGCATGCACGGAAATTTGCTTGGAATGTGTGGAATGCATCATGTGGAATTGGTTCTTCTTGCTTTTGTACATTATATAGTGAGATTGTTCTAACTTTTTGGAACTAATTCTTTGGTTATGAATGGATTCACTGTCTGTGTGAATGTATGTGTAATGAATGAGTAATAAATGGTTTCATTATATCAGAGCTATTTTTGGTATTATGTCTACTGTGAATGTGAACATTATATTGAAACAACTACCCGTGAAATTAGTATGAGAAATTACAATATATTACTCTAATTCTAAATTTTCTCCCTGCAGGGATAGGATAAATTAGCTTAGTCTTAGATTTAGAAGAATAATTGAGAAGGCAGGAACAGTAAGACAAGAGGTAAGAACCTGCACATCACTTGTGAGGTTTCTATTTATCAATTATATGCATTTAGGCACTTGCATCTCATCTTTAAAAACAAAATTACATAAACGGTGGACTGGGCAGTAATCTATAAATATTTAAACAACTTAATCTATGGTAGCCGGACCGTTAACTGGATGAATTATCCACACCAAATGGTGGACAATCTAATTGGGATTGTTTATCGGGGAGAATCCCTACTATTGGTACCTAGGAATTTTTCTAGACATCAAAACGACCACAGTTAAGCAATTGTGCGCATCATCGGGACACACAAGATACTACATAAAAATGATCAAAGGTTATGCAGAGGTGACTACTCTGATGGAAAAATTACTGAAGAAAGATTTTAAGTTCCAGTGGACAGAAAGTTTCCAAGAGAGTCTATACACGTTGAAGAACAATATGGTTACATCAACCATACTTGTATTTCCATACTAGAAGAAAGAGTTCCATGTACATGTCGATATGTTGTTTATCGTGCTCAACATGGTACTAACGCAGCCTGAAGAAGGGTCGATCAACCATCCTATAGCCTTCACAACAGGAAATTATCCACAACAAAGAATAATTATACCATGATGAAAAGAGAATGGTTAGTGATGGTATACGCTCTGCAGAAATTCAGACACTACTTACTAGGTGGACATTTTAAAATGTACACAGACCATTCATTATTAAAATAACTGGTCAATAAGCTAGTGGTGGGGGGGAATATTTGTCGGTGGATTCTCCCTTTTCAATAATTTGATTTTGAATTCATTGTTAAACCCAATTGATTGAATTCAAGACTAGACCATTTGTCGAGGATCGAAAGTGGAGAATAACCTGGTAACCTCGATGATAGTCTCCCTGAAGTGCAGCTATTTGCAATAATAATGTTTGATGATCAATACAGAGACATCATACAATTTTTTAATACGAGTTATGCAACAACTGAATTTACCATTGCACAAAAGAAATAGTTGGTTGTCTGAGTTGTAGACTTCCAGTTGATTGCTGGACAATTATATAAGATGGGCCTTGATGAGCTTCTTTGTAGTTGCATCTTGGAACACGAGCGACTGCTGATATTGAATGTTGTGTTGGTGTTGTAGGATTTGATCATGTTGGAAGAGCCACGGTGAAAAGATATTACATGTAGGATTGTGGTGGCCTTTCATGCATGCGGATGCACGAGAATACTACGCAGCTGTGATGTTTTCCAAAGAACAGGAAAGTTGTCACGATGATATGAGATTCCATTAATACCACAAATATATCTGCAGACATTCGATAAATGGGTCATGATTTTGTGGGTCCTATTATTCAGACAGGGGAAATACATATAATTAATGTGACTAACTATCTAACTAGATGGGATGAAATAGTGCTAGTAAAAAATTGTACTACTGCAACTGCTGTAAATTTTCTATTTGAAAATGTTGTGACGAGATTCGATTGCCCAATTTTTTTTATAAGTGTCCAAGGTACACACTTTGTTAACTAGTTAATTGAGGAATTCACAGAGGAATTCCAAATCCAACATAGAAATAAAACGCCATATCACCCTTAAGTGAATGGTGTTGTTGAAACAATTAACAAAATTATGGAAAATGTGTTGACAAATATTTGCAATGTCCAACAAGACGACAGGGATCGGAAAATTTCAGTAGTGTTGTGGGAATATCGCACGTCCTATAAAAGGTTGACACGTCGAAATCCATTTTGTTTGGTATATGTGAAATAAGTTTTCATGCCAATGGAATGCATTGTACCTAGATTAAGGATTGTTGTGATCACAGAGATGATAGATGATGGTGTTTCAAAGAAATACTGTCACAACTAGTAGAGTTGGAAGAAGAACATTTTGTCATAGGATATCATCAAAACATTGAAAAAGAACGTCATAAAGCATGACATGATCGAC
The DNA here is from genome assembly GCA_001517045.1 of Pseudotsuga menziesii. Lineage (NCBI taxonomy): Eukaryota > Viridiplantae > Streptophyta > Pinopsida > Pinales > Pinaceae > Pseudotsuga > Pseudotsuga menziesii. Next base: position 74,762 of record LPNX010668780.1, on the reverse strand, counting down.
ACATCAATAAAAATCAATTTTAGGTCGGAGGACTTGTTCTCTTGTATGACAACACATTCTTCAAGCATCCATGTAAGTTAAAAACACACTGGTTAGGACCATATGTTGTCATTCATATCATTGATGGAGGTGCAGTGGAATTGCGAAAGGTTTATGGAACACCTGTCAAAGGACTGGTAAATGGAAGTCGGCTAAATACTTATCAGGATAGTTGTGACTTAGACAAATGAAAAAATAGACATTAATAAAAATAATAAAAAGGAAAAATGTTGAGAAGTGATAGCAAGTCACAAACAGAGGAAAATTGTCGCAGACTCTATGGCTGTTGTAGGTGGAAAAATTAACATGAATACACCCCATCTGTTGCAGGGAAAGGAATATATCAAAGGAAGGATACAGGTCTCAAGAAATAGTAACGCTGTCGCAATATGAATTTGAGTCATGGAAATGATCGTTGGCCATCATTAAGACAGTTGGCTATCATTAATTTAAAAATCCCAAGAAATTTTGGCAACATAAGTTTTAGTCACTTCCATCATGATTACATAATAATGACAATGATGTGATAGGGGAAAGTAATGGGTTATGTAGTGGTTTTTGTATGATGATTCAGACAATTGGCCCATGTGATGGACCATGTTGTCACCATTCCACTCAGTGTCCATGTGTGTGAAGGCCTGACTGATTGAACAAGTATATGTTATTATCATTTGTCCTTCACCTTCATTTCATTATGCTACGTTCGAAAGAGGAATTGCTCTCTGCAAATACAAGGGCTGAAGTAAGTTTTCTTGTTCATGGAGTATGGCTATTTCGACTCCTAGTGCCAGTTCAATTACAGGCTCCGCTATGAAATTGTGTTACCCATGCTCATTATGGAAGAACCTACTAGGTACATTCTACTGCAGACAGGGGATGGACTAGAAACTGAACAAGCTCCAGTCATCCCTGAAGTAAGGTTACGAACCGTCCCACCTAGTTCGTCAACTAAGAAGCATTCTAGTACCCACAAGAAGAAAGTTGTCTCAACACTAACAACATATGGCGAAGAAGCAACAGTTGAAATTCAGCTACAAAATGATATTCCACTTAAAACATCAGATGCACTCATAGGTAGACTCACCAGAATGAAAAGTATCCATTGGTAAAATCTATCGGCCTAAACTAGAGTTTGGATAACGACAAATAACGACGAAATCCTACAGCATCGCCACCAACTATACAAGAATATCAATATATAGTTGGTGATTTTTACTTAAGGGAAGAATATGAGATGGAATATCTTATCGACGACGGAGAAGGGCTGCTAAAAATGTTCTTCCCGTGGGGAGGAAGAAGTTAAAGAAAAAAATGTCTAGACAAGCACCTAATATTTCATATTCAGCTTTCCAAGAAGTCCAAGATATAATCGGTGATGTCGATGAACTTTTCCCTCTCGTCGGTCCTAGTGCTCCAAAGAAATAACTTTTCCAAACCAAAGAAAGAAGAAAACATTGACAAAGGCTACGAAGAAGATACAAGAAGCAGAGGCACTGTGTGTTAAGGATGTGGACCAAGTTTCTCAGAATTGGGAAGCATTAATCAACGATGCCAAATTGGAGAAATTCGTAGAGGAGCTACGCACAATTGAGACTGAAGAAACTATGTTGAAGAATGAAATGAAGAAGCTACCCTTAACAAAGAAAATGTCTAAGGCCACAAAAATGAAGAAACTTCAACATGAAGTTGCAGTGTTTCATACTCAACAATAACAGAGGACTGATAGAGTTGCAGAGTTGCAAGCTAAAGTAGAAATAGTCACAGGAATCATTCATCTTGTACATCAGAAGGTGCGATGATCAATGGAGGCCACAAGGCTCGTAATGTCGAAACATATCAGTTTCGAACTTGTCGAACAGTTGTAGAAGGCAGAAGAAGGCATGTGATGAGAGACAGAGGAGATAGTGAAAATATTTCAATATTTTCAAAGAAAAGTCGTCATAAATGAGAAAGTCTTGGAATAGGACAAGATGGCTCGGGGTGAGCCACAGGTGAGTGTTGGGGGCCTATTGGCCCTAGGAAAAGATAGGCACAATTCAAATTCCAACTGAATTCTGCTCGAAAGATAAATAGTCCTATCACAGGGAGAAGAAGTTGCGACATAAGCAAATGAAGGCAGAGGATAAGTTACAATGGAAGTAATTGTGGAAGGAAGAAAAAGGTAGAAGAAGCGGCTTAAGAGGAAGTTGTGATGGAGGAAGATAAAAGCATATAAGAGAGAAAGACCTAAGACATAAGAAGAAGTCCCAGAGGAAGATGCAATAGGAGAAGAGTTCATGAAAGAAGAGAATTCATGACAGAAGAGAAGTCACGACAGAAGAGAAGTCGCGATAGAAGGAAAGGATGCAACGAGATCAACCGTGATGGAAGGAACCGCGATAGAGAAGGTGTGCAGTTGCACAATGGATGGAAAGGACAACTCGAGAGATCATGGGTACGAAGTTGGTTAGAGTCACACGTGCTATAAGGAATAAAAGAATATTTGTATTTTGGGTCGATAATGCCTACTAAAAAATGTAACTAGAATAGGAATGACATCCTGTTAGCTAATAGAATGAAGTCTACTAAATGCGACATGAAAAGAGTTTGTAAAAGGAAACCCAATTTGTATGCATGTTACTGAATTGTTTACTTACTAGACTTACTTGTTTACTACTTGATGTTACTTTTCTTAGTTGTTAGTTAGTCATTTGTGCCTGTAAGAAGAGTTAGTTGATCTAGGTTATGTGCAGATCGATAGTAGAGTTGAAGAAAAGAGTAGTCAATCTAGGATGTGTGTAGATCTACAATAGTGTAAAGTAGGAGAAGATTGAATGAAATAAGAATAGAGAGTATGAGAGCATAGAGGAGTCTGTATAGATAAGAGAAGAATATCTAGAATAGATTATGTAGTTGAGTGCGAAGAAAAAAGGTTCCATATATTTCTCATGCCAAATGAAGAGCACCTTTGTGGTTTTGTTGGACAGGTTTCCACTTTAAATACTATGTTAATCAATAGATGATGAATGTGTTATGTTGTATGAATTTATATGATGAATGTGCTTAAGTTGCAGGAATGTATATTGTGAATAAGTGTTTATGTATTTACTTATGAATGAGTTCTCTTATGCATAAGTTGCATTGTTGATAGATAGCATGTGTGTTAAATTTTATATTGTCGTTATAATCTCTGTCGATGGATAAGTTAAGTAGTGTCTTATCTACGCATTGTAAGAATAAGAAATACACCCACCGGCTTCGTTTGAGCGAGTTGGTAAGGTGCCAAGGGAGAAGAAATCCCCACCCAACTATGGAAACCTAGTTTTGGCAGTTACCCATAAGAAATATCTCGGGTGATACTGTATCTGCATCGCAGGTGCTGCCGGCTGAGCCTTGCTCTATAAGGATGATATCTCGTGCTTTGTTGCATGCAACAGAAGGTTCAAACCTTGGTTGAAGGGTGAAATGCCAACAAGATGGCAGACTTAATCCTTCTATACTAATTAACTAAGTTAATTAATTATTATTTTTAACTAAATTTAAGTAATGGCTAAGGGATTTGATATTTAGTTTGTAAGCTTCTGTTGGGAAAAACTTAATTCATCCTTCACCCTGGTAATTTTCGTGCCTTCGATCTTGGGATTTGGGTGGGGTATGTTACACAATTTGGATAGTAGTGAGTACTGACATCACACTGTATTATCTATATTTTATTTTTATTTGGGTTAATTCCATTATCCATTACAAATTGAAATATATTTTATAATAGTATTCATTTGAATTTGAATTATTGTGTTTGGATATGATGTTTAGATTAATTTGTTATATCATTTATTTTTGTATCTATTGTAATATTTAATCATGCATATATTTAACATGTAACATTTCACAATGACATTTGAAAATGCAATAGAATAAATAACATTATCTTATTATATATCAATAAGAGGCCCTTTGTCATACAAAATGGGACAACATAAACTCCACAATAATATAAAATTCAATGTGCATGTAATTGTTACAGTTATTGGTAACTCGTTATCTTTCAATTGGGAAACTATGTCTAGTACATTATACAAAATGCCTGATTTTCACTTACAATTATTTCAAAATATATAGTTGATTGCAATAACATCCAAAATAAATGGATCATCATTATTCGTTGAGATTGTTGTCAATGCTTGAGCTACTTGCATGAATTTGGTTATTTGGTTGAATGTTTTGTTGTTTTCCTTTATAATTTTTCTCTTCTTCAATTTCCAACTATAAACATAAAAAATAAAGTGTAATGAGTGTATCTACATTGGTGGGAATAATGGAAATTAAATAAATAGTATACTTGAATGTAAATTGAAAAATGATGTACTTAGAAAGAATTGAGTCATAAATGATACACATTCTCTCAAAACCGTGTCTCATGCCTTCTCCCAACAACTCTTATGTTGGCTCCACTTCATACTTTGTTTCTTGCAAGTTTTATACACCATAAGAAATAGTGTATTTAATATAAAGGATTTTTGTTGGTCACCACTTATAAATGAGAGAAGTAAAACAACATAGATACTTACAAATTCCACAATTAATTTTTGATACGCCAACATATACTCATAACCCATAACCCATAACCCAATGCCAATCATTTCTTCTTATGGATCTTCTTTGTGTTAGGTTAAAATGAGCAATACAATATAATAATGAGCGAGAAATAAACATTATCACAAGCAACCACATATAGACACACAATATACCCTGGAAACCCCATGTGGGGAAAACCAGCACCAATGAAGATCTTCATTACATGGCCAAAACCGGCCATCCAGGCCAAGTGAGCTAGCCACCGCTCACCTCCAGGCCACTTTACAATGGAGTCTCCTCAAGCCTTATAAAGGCTTCATCACATGCAATACCATGGGACAATACCATGGGAAACAACAAACCATGTGCCCAAACCATGTGCTAGACCTAAACCAACTTTGACTCAATCCCGAGTCAAGGTTAACCCTAACAATCCCCCCTTTAAACTTGACTTGGAGTAATCACCAACTCCCCCCAAATTTTACCGAGGAATATTACATACACCCCCCTATCACCTAGGTCTATCTCCCAACTTTACTGATGAGTTACCAGGGGTATGCATGCCTTACAAGGTCTTACAGCCATATGCCCATTTACATGCAAACCGCTCCATTAGTTTTTTTTTTTTTAAGTTTTTTCATGTGTCTCATGGTGACTACACCATCACCATTCATTGCTTCATGCTCTTGCTTTCTATACTCGCTTTGTTTTGCTCATCCTTCCACTACTTGCCTTTTCATTCTTTGCCATAATACCTTTCTATTTTTATTTAACCATGGTTCATAAACCATCATAAAAAAAAGGTCACCAACGAGCATAACCAAGCCAAACCATGGCTCTGATACCAGTTGTTAGGTTAAAATGAGCAATACATTATAATAATGAGTGAGAAATAAACATTATCACAAGCAACCACATATAGACACACAATATACCCTGGAAACCCCATGTGGGGAAAACCAGCACCAATGAAGATCTTCATTACATGGCCAAAACCGGCCATCCAGGCCAAGTGAGCTAGCCACCGCTCACCTGTAGGCCACTTTACAATGGAGTCTCCTCAAGCCTTATAAAGGCTTCATCACATGCAATACCATGGGCAACAACAAACCATGTGCCCAAACCATGTGCTAGACCTAAACCAACTTTGAATCAATCCCGAGTCAAGGTTAACCCTAACACTTTGTATGTTAAAACCTATTTGAAGATATCCAAGGATGGTCAGTGTAAAAATAATTAAAATATAAATATTGCAACCAATATGAGATCATTAATTATTATAAAAAAATCATAACCGCTCACAAACTTTTCTATCGACCCCTTTTTTCCTTGTCATCTTGTCTTATGTATTGAACAAGTTCCTTTTTATTTTCTTTTCTGAAACAAACAATTGAAATTAATATTTAATGTTAAATTAATTAATTAGATGTATATAAAAATTCAATGATTTCATACATTTGAAGCATGTTGTTGTTGACTCCTCCTGCAATGCAATTATGTCCGTTTCCTTTACCATCTCCTTATACACTTTTTGAGACCTTCCTACTAGCATATTTAGAATATAACCTCATTCTTCCTTTGGGATTTCATAATCTTCCTGAAAATGCAAAATGACATTAAATTGTTTTTATGTTGATATGGAAAAAATATATAGCAGAATCAATATCAATAAAGGAATGATTTGTAGTAGTAGTAGGTACATATTCTATAAAAACTTGTTCAGGAATATTAGTTTTATTATTATTATTTTGTTGTTGTTGTTGTATGTTTTTTCTATTGCAAGTCTCACTGGTCTCATTGACCAATGCTATGGAAACACCTTTTGTAGTTTACATATAGTGTGATTCTTTGACTCATTGAAATGATTTTTGTATAGTAAGTGGAAGGTATGCCTATACGTTTTTTGTATTATATCCCTCATAGTTTTATATAAGTTTTTTCCCCTTTCATTCATTTCTAGCACCACTCTAGATGAGCTAAGGACAAATTCATCATCATTTAAATCGACCATAATTTGTTTTTCCTTATGATGACATTCCCTTCTATTGTTGTTAGTCCCTGAATAACATTCAACATATGTCAATTACATTGTTTGAAACATATTAAAACATATTCTTAAGTACAATATTAATATAAATTCAAGAAAAAAAATATTTATTTATTTTTTATTCACTTGATTCATCCCTCTGCAACTTTTCCATCAATGTTTTATACTCTTATGCACTTAAATTGCAAAGAATATTATCAAACTTCCTGATTTTTTGGCTCTACATGACACACAATAACCAATACATATTAGTTAAACTTGCATATAATTCAAGCATATTGATTTAATATATAAATTACAAAGAGCTTTCCTTCTTCGCACTTTTCGATGTGCTCCCATCATCCCGATTAGAAGTATTGCCAATTGAACTCTTGTCACGTGTTTTATATTAGTAAACAACTTGGACCATTAAATATAGAAGCTAATGAATATATTATACAAAAAAATTACATATATTCAAAATAGAAAAAATAGTCTACCATTATAGTGTGTTTCAATACAAAGTACGCACCAGTGCTTCAAATAAGTGGATGCACCGGTGCTTCTATAACATGAATGCATTGGTGCACCTTCTTTTAGCATGCCTTTAACAAGAACAAAATAAAAATTATTAACATATGTGCTTATCGATGCAGTGTATTTATTTTTAGGCACCGGTAATATGAACGGTGCGCAAATATAATTAACTCACTAATGGGTTATTACAACTCTAACGCATCACACAATAAGTAAGCATTTTAAAAAACTAAAATATAGAAAACAAATGGCCAATATTATCGGTGCACTTTTATTTGAAACACGCCAATGCATTATATCATGTAGAACACACAAAAATTTGCATAAACAAATTTAAAATAAATTAAAATAAAACTTACAAGCCCGACATGGTTGTGGATTCAACCCAAGAAGTGGTCCCGAGGTGCCCACCACTTTGCATCTAAAAGCACAAACCCCCTAAATCTAGAATTCATAAAAAGCAAAATCATAATTGTAAAACAATAGAGGGATTTAAATCCTAAAGCAAAATTTTGCTGCAACATAAAACAAAAGGAAGCAACAAGAAAACCAGGGTTCCAACGTTGAAAGCAAATACGATTTTTTTCTTCTTATGAATTAGGAAATTATATAAATCATGGATTGTGATCAATAGTAAAAAATTGCATACTTCAAATTTCTAGTAAGCAAGGTTTTGTTTGATTCATCATTCCTTACAAATTTCGATCTTCAAAATATGTTTCTCCAAAATCCATCCTTGTAAGTCTTTCTTCCAAAACTCTCCCTTCAAAATTTCAGCATTATAATGAAATAATGATTATGATTTTTTTATTATAAATACTCTATAGAATTAAATTTTGAAAATGAATTTCCAGCTCCTTTTTCAGTTTATGAAAAATTAATTCGTCCAATTTTTATTTTGTATTC
>LPNX010668780.1:0-65961 GCA_001517045.1 Pseudotsuga menziesii | reverse complement strand
TATATATATTTAAATCGTTATAGTTATAAAAAAAAACATATGCAAGCCCCAGTGCACTGGAAATTTCATGACGCATCGTAGTAGCATATAATACAAAAGTTAAAAAAAATATTGTGTTGTGGTGTGTATTAAGAATGTGGATGCCCCAAAAAAAGTGTTGTGGGTACTCGATGCGATCTGCCTTCCCCGCTGAGAATTTTCTGAGCAGACGGAACTCAGGGTTCTATGCAATGATTGTCCTACCAAAATAGAAGCAGTGGGATTGTATCCTGCGGATATAAGAAACCCCTCAATGGCCTCGCCAAGGGGAAACAACCAAATCCCCAACAAGATGGAAACTAGACCGACACAATAGGTACACCAAGCCCCTTGTGCAATATCGAGATGGTTTAAGGCCCCTCATGCACTGTAGCGAATGATATCAACGAGGATTATGGATCCCCCATTGATATGAAGGAAAATGGGACCAAAATGGACTAGGAGCAGAAAGGAGCTAACACATGCATCCCAAAGTCAAACAAGTACTAACATATGAGATAACCTCCTTAAGAGTTTTTGAATAAATTCAATACATGCATGATCATGGGATAATTTGCAATTTTATGGGCCTATGGCCATCAAAACAAGCTTTAGAAAGCTGGATCAATTACAAATGGAAACCTAAGGGTCACTATAACCTAAATCTAGGATCCAAAGAATTTTTTATGATAATCTTTAACAATATGAATGATTGTATTGAAGCCTTAGAAGGCGACCCATACTTATTCAATGTTTCTAGTCTATATATGAGATGCTCGAAATAAAATTTTAGTCCAGACATAGAAGACTTCAAAGAAGGTCTAGTTTGGATCAAATTATACTCCCTCCCACAAGAATACTAGGATCCTAAAACCCTAGAAGGAATAGGCAACACGTTGAGACATTTTTTCAAAGTGTATAAAGACACCCAACATAGATTCTATACCTCCTTTTCCCAAATCTGTGTTTATATGAACATCTTGCAACCCCTTCTAGAATTTATATGTATGGACTATAGGGACTTAGAATGGTTCCAAACTTTATATTATGAGCATATCCCTTTCTGTTGCAGGAAATTCCACGGGTATGGTCATTTTTTCTAAGACTACCCTCTTAACAAATCAACATCCCATATAGATCCCTCAAAAGACAAATACCAAGATGGATTCTCAAAAGTGGAAAGTAGAAGAAGGAATATAAAAAACCTCCCCCTATTTCCTCTGATAAAATTGTTCCTACTCACAATCAATTTGATTGTTTTTCCAATCTACCAGGAGAAAATGAACCCCCCAACCCAAAAAATCAAGGTACTTCCCAACAAAAAAAAATGCAGTAATGAAAAACTCAGATGTAGATATGCCAGACCTCCCCGAAGACATGGATGATACATATTTGGGGGATCTTGATCTTTAAGAATTAGAGGAGGCATGCAAAAAAAATATTCCCATTTCATAACCCTAATTGGAAATTTTTAAGCAAGCAGTAATAAAATCAAGAACTACTTTGAAAGAAATATCCCCATAGCTAAATCTAAAGACACAGGTCTAGGAGTCAAGGCCACTAGGAATAAATATCTTAAAAGGAAACACCGAGAGGATAAAGGGTACATGACCAATAAACAGACGTTGGATGAGGTGGGCAACCTAATGCTAGACTAGAGCCAATACAACCAGTTAATAGAGTTCTTCTCTATTATCCATCCACATCTTAAATAAATATAATCTCCTGGAACATAATAGGGTTAAATAACCCCTCCAAGCAACATCTCCTCAAGAATAAAGTCACTATGGAGAAGCCTACTATTCTCATGTTACAAGAAACTAAGTGCTCAACTCAAACTTTCAACAGAGTTGTAAAAAGATTTGGAACATCTCAAATCACTGTAGTGGATGCCATGGGATACCTAGTAGGTATCTCTCTCCTCTGGAACCCACAATAAATAGTGTTAAATAACTTCAAGTCCACTCCCATAATTCTTTATGTGAGTTTCCATTTGATAGGTATGAATATGAGAGCCTGTTTGATCACAAATATCTATGACCCTCATATCACTTCTCAAAATATCGATTTTCTCAATCACTTTTAATGGTTTTGGGACCTTCATTAGGATTACACTAGATCCTAGGGGGTGATTTCAATATAATTGCTAATATTTTGGGGAAAAAGGAGGAATTAAACGATTGGAAAGGGACAGTGTAGAATTCAAACGGTTTATAGAGAACAAGTAGTTGATCAATCTAGTGACAACTAATGGCACACACTTGGAATAATAGGAGAGGTAATCAACATCAAATTGCCTCAATATTATATCGTTTCCTCATCTCCAACAACCTTAAGGAATGGTATGCCTCTATCCTTGCATCCCATGGATCAGATAACTAGCCCATTTTTCTATAATGGACTCGTGGAGGACTCGGTCAAAAAAGGCCCTTTCATTTTGAAAAAATCTAGCTTGACCCTCCATATTTAAAAATAAACATCAAAAAATTGTGGCAGGAAGTGATTGTCCATACATGCTCCTTTATGTATAAATTTCAACACAACCTGAAAAATATGAAACAAAAACTCAAGGAGTGTAAAATGACAACTTTTGGCAACATATTCGAGGACAAAATAAGAACTGAAGAGAAGATGGAAGTGCTTAAACAAGAGATGATACTCTCAACATGATCTAAAGTACTTGTCACCAAGAGTATTTCCTTAATAATCACCTTGAAGAAATACTAAAGCAGGAGGAAATCCTTTGGCACCAAAAATCCAGAGTACAATAGCTAAAATAGGGAGAAAAAAATACCAAGTTCTTCCATAACTAGATGTTTCAACATAGACAACACAATAAAATAGTAATGATCAAAGATGACAATGAAAGGAGCCTATACCAGCATGAGGAAATCTCAACTGAGTTAAAATACTTCTTCAAAACTCTACTCACAGAACCCCAGGGTGATCACTCGAAGGCTAGCAATGATAGATCAAAAAATATCCCATGTATTTTAATGGAGGAGCATAATGAGGGATTAATGAGGAAAATCACCATGTAATAAGTAGAGATAACCACCAAATCCATGCAAGTAGGTAAATCCCTAGGGGTCGAATGGTTTCATTGGTAATTGTTTTCATGCTTGTTGGGAGATCATCAAAGAGGAAGTATATGAATTGTGGAAAACTCTCATCAAACTAGAGGAATCCTCTTAGCTTTCAATGCAAATTTCCTCACCCTTATTCCCAAAGGAAGCAATCCCTCTACTGCTGAGAAATTTAGACCCATTTCCCTCTATAATTTCATCTATAAAATTATCAATAAAGTCATATTCAATAGTCTCAAGTCCCTCCTCCCTACCTTGGTCTCCCAAAAGCAGTCTGGATATGTGGAAGGCAAGCATATTTTGGATGGTATCATACTTTCTCATGAGGTTATTCACTCGCTTAAAACTACCAAAAAAATAAGCATGATAATAAAGTTGGATATGTCTAAGTCATTTGACAGGCTCATTTCGACCTACATCACTAAAATCCTTCAAGCCTTCTGATTCAGTCAAGTCTGGATAGAGTGGATCCATGCTTTCATTTCCTTATCTTTCTTCTCCATCTTGGTAAATGGATCCCCATCCACCCCCTCCTCTCACTCGGGAGGCATCAGGAAATGTGACCCTCTCTCTCCCTTCCTCTATATCCTAATATCTTAAGGACTAGGAAGATCAATTAAAGCATAGTTCTGATATCATCACGTCAACGGTATCAGCCTCCATAGAAACAACCCTGCTTGTTCCCGTCATCAATTTGTGAATGACACACTTCTCATGGGTCACCCCTCTTACAGGGAAGAAAGTATCTTCAAGATCATTTTAAACCACTTTGAAAAAACCTCGAGAGCCAGTATCAACCATGACAAATCTCAGCTCTACTTCTTTAACACTCCACCTCTAGTTCAAAGAAATGTCACTCAATGCCTAGGATTTACCAAAATAACTTTTCCTTTGACGTACTTAGGATCCCCTCTTATGGATTCACCTCTTCAGCAAGACAATTGGGAATACCTTATGGATCTCCTCAATAAGCATCTTGCAATTTGGTCCTTTCATTCTCTCAACTTGGTTAGTAGACTGACCCTAGTCAAGTCTATCCTTCAAGATATGTTGTTATATGTTTTCTCAGTTCTTGCAGCCACGAAATCCATTCTTAAGAGGATAAGAAATATCCAATGAAAATTTATTTGGGGAAGTAACAAACATGAGAGAAAATGGGCATTGGTTAGCTAGGAAGATCCGAAAATATGGTGGAATTGAATTACACATAATTAGGAACCATGTAGACTCTTTTGGCGAGCTAAGTATAGCCTGAAATGAAAGAAACAATACCTTATTCACTTCAATGATCAAGTATATGGGTCCATCATATGTAACCTGGCTTGGGATAATCACAAATTGGTTCAAAACCACAACTTCTAGGAAACACGAAATGGAATGAATTCACTATTTTGGGAAGACTCTTGGCAACAAGCCTTGAAGCTCCAAAACATCCTTCATGATACATCCTATAAGGAAGAAATAGAAAGACTGAATTTCTAGAAAAACAGAGATTGATGATGATAGTTTCTCAAAGATCAAAGGCCCCTTCAACCCCCTCTATATGTTTTTGCAGTTATTGCTGAGGAGCTTGCCAAATAAAAGAATAAAAAGCATGACTGATAATGACTAATTGCAATGGGGAAACTTACCAAAAGGATGCTTCACTGTCATAGAGGGTTACAATATAGTTGGGGGGTATAAATATCTTATAGAAGATACCTTCTGGTCCTGGATTTGGACAACAAACCTTTGGCCAAAGGTGGAAATATTCCTCTGGCTATTGATCAAGAAAAAAACCCTTGCTTGGGATAATTTGGGAAAAAAAGAGGTTTTTTTAGGTCCATCCTACTATCATCTCTGCAAGCAAGCAGGGAAGAACATAGAGCATCTCTTCAACTCATGTTCCTTTGTCAACAAGCTCTAGGACAAAGGAGTTTCCATCTTTAGGGTGACAAAAATAGACCGAACCAACATCAACAACATGATCCTTAATTGGAAGTGCCAACCATTTACCAATCCCTTGGTCAATAGAATCTGGAAACTATTTTCAAGTTTCCTCCTATGGGAAATTTAGAAAGAGAGGAATGGGAGGATATTCAAAGAACAAGACATTGTTCTAGAAGCTATATGGATGAGGATTAAAACCAGTCTGAAGGAAATTGTTGAACTCCATCTATGGACAAATCAAGATAAAAATTTCAACAACTAGGATTCAATAATTTATAGAGCATGGGACATGAATCTCTAATTTCAGGTCACCTTGCATCGTAATACCAAGCCCAGAATCTCTAGTCCCATTAGTTGGAGCCCACCCCCAAAAAACTTAATCAAGCTAAAATTTGATGTTGCATATAAAGAAAATCCCGATCATCCCAACTATGGGGGAGTCTTCAGAGACAATATTGGCTCTATATTAAGAATCTTTGCAAGTTATATCAAAATCATCAACAAAAGGGTAGCGGAAATAGTAACTTTAATGGAAGGGATAAAAATAGCCAAAACACAAAACTATAGACAAATTGGTTGAGGGAGACTCAGGAATTTTAATAAACTGCATTCTCAAAATCTTAAATGGTTCGTCGATAAGGCATCTTAGTAAGAATTGGTGACTAGAGGAAGACATGAAGGTCATGTCCACCTTGGTTTGTGAATTCCCAACTTTGGTTTCCCTTGATGTCAAGAGATATTCCAACAAGATGGAAAAACTCATGGCTAACACAAGGACCTAGCTCAAAATCAGAATCATTAATGACTCACCTACTGACTTGGTCAAAGAGCCCTTCTTTCCAAACTACCATCGTCTTTCCACTGAAGTTATGAAAACATTTCTAAATTGTCAAAGCAACCCAATACCATTAACACGTGGAGAAAATATAACATCCACCACTTGGACACTTGCATCCATGTCGAGCACATGGAACATGAAAAACATGATTAATGCAGTTTGTCCCCAATCTTAATTTCGCTAAGGATGTTTCTCATGGAGGATCTCAGAGGATGCGAAGGATATGAAAAAGCTACTCAACAATCATGAACAAAGGAGGATTGAGGGTGGGAAAGTACATATCAATTATGGTAACTTTCATAGATAATCGTCGAGGCATGGAAGGAAAGGGCCACATTCTATTATGAGTTTCCCTAAAAGGAAGTAGCTCCTCTTCCTACCACCCTAGGATTTGTTTGGAAAACATGGTGTGACCTAGGAAATGTCACATGGATAGTCAGGATCAACGTTCCATGACTATGCAGTTGAAGGCAGTGGAAGTTTCTATGGGGTTCAGAAACCTCGTAGTGAAAGGTGTGAGAGGCATAATTGAAAAAAAAGGAAATATGGAATAACTACCAGACCCTTCAACATATTTATTTGATGGAAACATTTAACTTTTGGGAACCAAATTTGAGTTCTACTCGGGTAAGACATGTGGTCTATGACATAACACTAGTTTTTTTGTGGATAGGAAAAATTACATTAGGACAAATCCTGACTGAGCAAGAGTAGAAGGAAGCGGTTCAAACTGAACTTGAGGATATTATCACTAATTTTCATCAAAAAGTTGACATCCTCGCTAAGAATTTGACTAGTCTTGATAAGCGTATCAATATTGAGTTAATCCCACACTAGTCATCGCATACTTCTCTACCCGATGGTATCACTAAAGGAGAAGGAAAGCAAGTTGCTCGAGATCCTGGAGAATGTGAATTGGGTGCTGTGGATATTGGGGTAGAAACTTATGATGAGCTATAAAATCCTATGGAAAATTGGATTCAAAACTAGGGAGGAATTAAATAGATAACTGCTAACTAGGACAGATCTATAATGCTTCATTGGGTTCTAAGAACTCCCACCNTAAAATCCTATGGAAAATTGGATTCAAAACTAGGGAGGAATTAAATAGATAACTGCTAACTAGGACAGATCTATAATGCTTCATTGGGTTCTAAGAACTCCCCCCCACTCTCTATTGAAGAAGAACGACCCGCCTAGAAAATCTAAGCAGAAAAATCGAGTGCTAATGGAGGACCATAAGCATCTAAACAAGCTAATCATGAAGAAGATGTGCATCATGTATGAGAATATTGAAGTAAACCGACTAGGAATGCAGTCACACGAGGGCTTCCTGTGAGGTTCCCATCATCATAGTTATTATGGTGTCACTATGGGATAACCAGGTGTTCTTTTGTATCAATTTGCAAATGACTAAAAGTATTTTTGATAATTTTGTAAGTGGTATACTATTTATTATCAAACATTATGATAATTATAGAAAGAAGCAAAATAATGTAGGAAGTCTTATAAAAAAATTGTGGACAGACTTGGGCTTCAAGTTATTTTCTTAGTCTGGTCTCTCCTCAGGGAAGGATGGTTTTTTTTTGTTTGGTTGATCCATGTGACTTTGTTTTTATGATATAATAGTAAAGTCTTCTTCTTATTTACGAACAAAAAATATTGATGCCTCGGTGTGCCTTTGTATTAAAATCACATCTCCATCAACAATATTGAAAAATGCATTAATAACTATATGATATCCAATATAGTGGATAATTTCATTTCTAGATAATTTTGTGGATGTTCCCAAATGGTGTGTACGTGGATTTGTAGCACCGATGCATTTTTATATTTAAAACGCACCAGAGTGGTTCTCAAATTATGGCACACTGACTAAATTAAAAATCCATGTGAATTTATGTTTCAAATTATAATGATATATTCATCTCAAACGTTATTTTAGGATTAAACCATAACAATTAAAATATTTCATAGTATACATATGTTGCTTAAACTCACCTTATTCTTACAAAACGGTTTCGAAACTATATTGGAAGTAAGATTGTAATATGGTTCTCAAAATTTATTTTTTTGATTGTAGGCATGCCGTTGATTGCTAATTTCACTAAAATGCAGGGTGAAAAGGTTATAATATTAAATGGAAAATTGTTCAGATTCCAACTCATTGCATATTGTTCAAATCTCAGTGAGTTCTCCCTTTCCCTATCTAGTAAGTTTAGATTTTATTTATACTTTGATTATCTAATTGAATTTATTTTACTTATCCATGCGAATATGAATAAAAATGTATTTTGTTTTGTAGGATCCCAATTTAGGATCGAGTTTAGAAGCAAAAGATATTCCACTAGTTCCAAAATGTCATAAGTTGTTATTAGAAGCAAGAAACTGCAAGCAGTTGGTAGATGAAAATAATCAGTCGCTTTACCCTAGCAATTGTAACATGCCATATTCTAACCACAATCCTGGGTCATTGATGGTAATTCATCATGATCTAAATCTCTTTTATGACACCCCAATAGTATGTGGTTGTTCAAAATGTCAAGTGTTGAAGGAGAAACCTCGGCGTGTCACATTCACCCATTATACTAATGATGGATCACCCAATGTTGATGGTATAGTAACCCCTACTATAATAAAAAATCAAATAAGTGATATAGAAAAGTGGCACATATGAATGCTTCCATATTCTCATTTTCAGAAAAGTTTGAGAGCGAAACAATTGTGTTTTGTATTAAATTGACTAATCCATTTATTTTTGTTCAGTCAATTGAAAGTTCCAGTGATCAAAAGTATGATATCAATGCCACCAAAAAACCTCTAATAGGAGATCCAAAAACCTACATGCATTGAGAGCAAAAATTTCCAAGTACATACCAAGGTTAATCCAATTGTTGGAGGGTAGAAATGACTTCTCTCTTCTCATGAATTAGCAAAGTAAATATCAAACTTGTTACAACCATGCTTTGTATGGCACTTGGCCATCTTTTTTACTTGTGCTTGATGTTGGAAATGGATTCTCCTTTTGTGGTAATAGTTTTATAATTGCCAAGTCTAATATAGATGTTGCAAATATTGGGTATTTTATCCTTTCACATGTACTCGTTCCTCCCAAATAGTTAGTAGCATTTATGTCATTTTGTGGTCCTATCTACTGTCAGTTGAATTACTTGAATTTTGTTAAATAAAAAAGAACATTTTCATGTATAATATGTGCATGAATGGTTGTGTTTATAGAGACTTTAACAGGAAGAACCTGTTATATATCAATGGCCATTCATGCACTCTTGGGAACATTGTAGGGTTCATAAATAGTTCTAGGTGCTCTTTATTTTATGCAAATTGTTAATTTGAGGAACACTTTAATGACCAAAAGTTATTTATGAAAAACATAAATATTTGTTGTTGTGCATGCAATACATAGTTTGTCTCATAGTGATGAGTTGCTAATAAACTATAGCTTTTGTAAACCACCAACCACTTGTTAGAGAGGCCTTACATTGGTGTGGCATCTGTACTACCTTCAGACATCCCTTTGGGGCGTAAGACAAAAAAAATTAATTAATTACATGTATTTTAATTTTCAATGGGATTGATATTAATGTATTTCTCAATTTGAACTTTTGTTTATAAATTGTTTGTAGTTGAATATTTACTATTAGAATAAATTCTCATGATTCTGTAATAATTGTTTGGTATAATGTTGGAACAAACCAATTGCATTGTACTTACTAATATTATTGATGCAAAGTTCAATATTTTTTAGATCAGGATTTTGATGATGATCGACCAATATACCATCTTCTGTTGCACCCAACTACAACGTCAAATCAAGAGGAGGTTGCAAAAAGAGCGCAACTCGAAGAGGAAGCATACCAAGCATGGTTGAATCAACCACCTATTTAATTTACACTACGTCTAGACACCAATTAGGAATTCCTTTAGTACTAGTAGTTGTTCACGTGTTGGAAATGGAGGAAATGAAATAGAGGTTGGCATGGATGATTTATTACAAAATATAAGTGCCATGGATTCAATGTTGTTACATACATTCCATGACAATGAGATAGGGGATGATGCTCATATCACTAATACCTTCTTCCAAAGCCTTAAATCGTCTTCCACTACCCCTCTCTTTGGATCCAACCGATAAAAGTCTACCCAAATTGGGACAAAAATGTTACTATACAACTTGAAAACAAGATATGGCATGTTAGACGCATGTTTCTTGACACTTTTGAGGCAACTGACCATCAACTCCCTCATGTTTTGAGGAATACTGTCACACAATCAATATAGAAAATGGTTAATTTTATGAACATTAAATAATATTATACATTTATATTTCCCACTAACTGTAAGTTATTCAAACATAAGGTACTTTCAAGTGATAATGTATTTCCCGTCAACTATAGAAAGGCAAAGCAAATGTTGAAAATGTTGGGTGTTGGGTACATATCATATCATGTGTGTCCCAATGATTGTATTCTATATAATGGCTAATATGCTGACAAAGAGATATGTTCGAAATGAGGGCATGGAAGGTACCAACAATCGAGAAACAAGGCTAAAGCACATGGTCCTCCTCATAAGATATAGAGGCACATGCATATACTACAAAGGATTCAAAGGATCTTTTGTTGCAAAGAATTAACTATGTTGTAGGGATGGCCTGCCTCGTATGGAAGTGAGGCAGGAGTTATGCAACTACCAACAATTTCAATAGCCATTAAGCATATAGATGATACATGGTCCAATAAATTCAAGGATGAAGTATGGATCCTTTGATTGAGCATATCCATGGATGGCGTCAACCTATATTCCCTCCAAGACACCAACTATTATGTTTAACCTATTGTAGTGTTCAATAACAATGTCTCCACATGGTTTTCCATTAAGAATGAACATCTTATGTTGGCTCTTATAGTCCTTGGTAGAAGACAAGTGAAGAACATGGATGTTTAGCTACAAATATTGATTAATGAATTGAAGGAATTATGGGAAGGGGTACAGGTATATGATGTATCAAGACCCATTCCAACAAAGAGGATTTTACGTTGTATGGCATGTGTACGTACACACACATGATTATCTGGGATTAGGAGTTTTCTCTGGTAAATATGTTGTTTGATTTGTTTAAATTCAAAGCAATATTTATTAGCATATTTAATTTGGTGTGACTATATTGATCTTCAACATTAACATGCATTGTATACCACAATACCATAAGTCTTCTAACAAAAGGTTATCATGGATGTAAATATTCTCGACCTTTTATGAAGGTTATGTGGTCCAATGACCTACGAAATCCTGTGTATGACTACTTGAGGGTATTCCACCCAAAAATCCACCCTTATAGAACAACAACATATACTCTCAATGGTAAACCAAAGAGAAACCAAATGCCTAAAATAATGACAGCGATTGACTGGCTTAGGGAATATGACAAAGAGAAAGATAAGGAAATTTCAAATATGTTTGATTCAAATGGGGAATCTATGTTCAATAATATTAAATTCTTAGACACCTATGTTGAGAAAATGTCCACCGGGATGAAAAAGAAATTGGTACTTTATGAGCTACCATATTGGGAGCATCTTAAGATTGTCCACTAACTAGATCCCATGCATATATTTAAAAATGTTTCATATTCTTTGTGGAGACACATATCATTGAAACACAATGATACAATGGATGTTAGGAGATATATTATTTCTTCAAATACTAAAAAGAAGCATTAGCCAAGACAAAAAAATAAATAAGAGGTCAACCCCTCCTGGTCATTTAAAGAAGGTGATGTCCCATGGGTTTTGAAGAAAGATGATATTTCTTTGGAAAATGAAGTTATATTGGGTGTGAATAATCC
This sequence comes from Pseudotsuga menziesii, assembly GCA_001517045.1. Classification (NCBI taxonomy): domain Eukaryota; kingdom Viridiplantae; phylum Streptophyta; class Pinopsida; order Pinales; family Pinaceae; genus Pseudotsuga; species Pseudotsuga menziesii. The sequence continues at coordinate 54,224 of LPNX010668780.1, read as the reverse complement.
TTTATATGGGTCTACTCTACTACGCTGCTCACTTTAGACAAACATTTGTTGGGTTTGAAATCACATGACCATATCAACCTTCTAAGGGTACGTATAATGTCAAAAAAATGTTTTTATTTTTTGTTTCTATATTTTACCACACAAGTTAAAATGAAATTAATTTTTTGTGTTCACTTTGTATTATCATTATCCATTACTCGTGTATAATGCCCCAATAGTAAACCCCGAACATATTTGATGTTATTATTTGGTCATTTTGGTGGCACTAGGTACCTAGACTATGGACTATGGATTATTCATGTTATTTTATTACTATTTACATATAATTAAATTATAGCTCAACATGGACAACAAACGTGGCTGGGAGGTATTGGATTCCACATGCGAGGGGTTGGGGGGAATAGGAGTTGTTGCCCTTCCTAACAATACTCTATCTTTCCTAATTTGATTCTATTGGATTTTAGATATCCTAGGATACCTAATTAATGATTTTCTTGCACCCATGCACCATGCACCATGCACCCATGAACCAATGCACCATGCATCTTGCGCCCATGCACCATGCACCCATGCACCATGCATGATGAGGGTATTCCCTATCCAGTTGTATTCAGTTAATCAAAGCAAAAATAGGGTGAATTTGAGTTATCTTCAATAATTTGGAGTGATTTGGGGTAATTCAAGTTGTCTTCAGTTAATTAGAGATATTATGATTTTATTTTGAGTTATCCTTAGCTACATTGAGTAAGTTTGGATAGATTTGATTTGTCTCAAGTGGATGGGATTGGTTTTAGGGAAATTCAAGTCAATAGGTAGAATTCGAGTTGTCTCTAGTGCATGAGAGGGTTTTTGGGGAGGTTTGATCCATCCTTAGTAATTTTGAGTTATCCTCAGTAAATGGGAGCGGTTTTTCCAGCAGATTCAAGTCAATATAAATGAGTTTGAGTTGCACTTTGGAGAACTTGAATAGGTCAGTTAGTGTTCTAGGGAATCCCTCAGTGATTTGGAGTCGCTCCTTTGTTGTCTTGAGTCAGTCTCTTAGAGGGTATTTGAATGGGTCTAAAGGGATTTGAGTTTATTTTCATTCATTCATTCTTCCATGAAGGAGTTGGTTGGTCAGTGGGAAGAGTTTGTCTTCCTTCAATTATAATTATAGAGAGATAATTCAAATGGTATTCTTGCAGCTAGTGGCCAAGATTTGTTTTGCAAGGAAGGATATCATAATTACTACAACTTTTATTTCGAGAGAGGGGGACAATCATACGAAGAAAATTGATTCATTGCACTTTATCTTGCAAAAGAGGGAAGCAACCCTTAGCAAGAGAAGTTATTGCTGCACCTTGTCTTGCAGGAAAAGTGGAATATCCTATGGAAGATATTATAATTGTTGGTTTTGTTTGGCAAGAGAGGGGGACAATCATGAGCAAGAAAAACTATTGTTGTGCTTTGTCTTGTAGGAGAGGGGCACAATCATGAGAAAGAGAATCTAATGTTAAGCTTTATCTTGTAGGAGAGGGGGACATCCTAATCAAGAGAACCTATTGGTTGATATTTGTATTACAAGAGAGGGGGGTAATCCTATGCAAGATAATTCTAGTTGTTGTAATTGGTCTTATAGGAGAGGGGAGTAATCTTGTGAAGGAGGACATAATTGTTGTAGCTTTATATTTTAGGATAGGGGGGAAATCAATAGTATTATCCTTAGAATATAAAATTAGAGAAATACTTCCTTATTTCCATGTGGATCCAATACCTCAGCTAAGGGGTGACCTGCTCAAGTAGTTTGGCTTGATAATGTCTAAGGTTGGGAGGAACATTGTCCTACTGATTCCAATTGCACCATAAATAAAGATAAGTATTCTTGAATATTATTTATTATGTTATTGGTGTACATGTGCCCATGGAGGATTAACAATCTTATTATTTATGTTTAAATTTGAGTTCATGTCCATGTACATGTCTAGTTTATGTTCGTCAGATTAGTAGGTCATCTGTGATGTATTATTGCCACTATTTGAGATTGATTTGCTTATGTATTATGATCATTCGAAGATATGGATTTTGAATAGACCATATGGGGATTTATGGTTCTTCTGGATCAGATCTTCCATGGGGTTAATGGCTGTTATTTAATGTAGAAAAATATGATATAAAGTAGTGTATTAATTCTCCCTTTTGAGGTAGTGTAGAATGTTGATTTATTTGTTGTTTTAGAAGATAATAATTCATGAATTGGGACAATTAGTAGGAATAGTTTTTGGACAAACCATATGTTCGTGTATGGTTGTCCCAGATTAGATAATACATATGCTTAATGGCTAATAATTAATGTTATAAATTTGATGTATTGTTGCATCAAAGTTTGGATTAAACAAGTGTCATAATTTTTCATTAGTTATATATTAGAAGTTGAATTATATTAGAAATATAGAGGTGAAGTTATTATGAGGTTAAATGGTGATCATAATCTATCCATAGATGTGATGATGAAATGAATTAAAAGTTAAAAATGATTGTAGCATCCCCATACCCACTAATGCGGATAATTTGAAATTTTAGCTTCAAGAACACTTGTTCTCTTTACAAACACTAGGAATGGATGCTAAATTGCTCTTCCACCTTAATTATAAGGATTAAGAACCTTTGTAAATCACTATAACAGTTGGCCTACCCTCAACAGGTCCATTCTATGCATGGGAAGCCTTCTTCCACACTTATCTTGCTACTTCCGCAGTCGGCGTTCTGCACCCTGCTTTTCGCCCTTCCAACCCTCGAAAGTTAGAAATCGAAAGCGTAATGTGCGACAGAAATTTCAACGGCCCTTTTTCCTTCTACTTTCCACCTTTTGCACTTTGGAACTCGAAAAAATGGCACACAAGTGTGTGAAGGAACTTTTAACGGTTCTCATGCCTTCCACACTTCTGCTTTTCCACCTTCTGCACTTCAGAACCCAAAAATTAGAAACATAACTCTCGACGGAGTCCTTCAGCCATCGTTCTACCTTTTTCCTTCTGTACCTCAGAACTCAGAAGTCGAGAAACTATCAAATGACAAAACCTCTATCCTTGCTCCCGCCTTCCGCATTCCACCTTTCTTCCCTCCAGTGTGGAACTTGGGAATCAGAAGACCAACTCTTTACCTTAGCCTTTCTCTAGTTTTCCAGCTTCCGCCTTCTGCCTTCGGTAGGAGGATCCTGGAAGTTGAAAGTCCCACATTCTGCTCCGATTTAACTTCTTTCTCCCGCCTCCTGCACTTCACCTTCTGCTGTGGATCCCAAGGTACGGAAATGCTAAGATCAACTACATATTGACTCTTTAACCAGGATTTTCTAACCTTCATGGACTTAAGAAAAATGCATTAAAAATACAAGTCCAAACATAAGTAAAATGAAAGGAATATACACAATTAAAAACATCTACTTAATCATCATCAAGCATCCAACATGAACAGAGTGATTCATAGACAGTTATATGGCATAAACAAGCATAACAGAGATACTTTTTCAACAATGAATCCTGCGTCATTCATAACAAGAATTATTCCTTATTAATTCATCATTTTCATTCATAATCAACTTCAATGCCTAAACAAGAATAACAAAGAATACGTATCTTGATGATTAAGTAGTTCTGTAACTAGCTCTATCGCTGCAACGTTCCACCCAACTGTAGGCCAGTGTGTTCATTAATCTCTCAACACACTGCCACCCCCGAGTTGGGAATGAATTCCACAAGGAAACTGGGGAAGAAAATAGGATTACACATGGCCAAACATACTCACACAGTCAAGCCAACACACTGCTGGGTTTCACAGACTAGTAAGCAACAAACCAAAACATCACAAGACACAACCAATACCAAACTATAGCAGTTGGGCTTATTAGGTTGCTAAGTCAATGGAAAGGTAGAATTAATAAGTTTGTGAGCTCAACCACAGAGCCATTGGTACCTACACAAGATCTAGATGGCCTCCTCAATACATGCATCACCCAACACAAGGATGTATTTTATTTGCTGCTACATAGTCCCTCAAGCCATACCTTCCCTTCCAGTGCTCTTCAGGGTGTGCATAAAGGATTTACCATCTCTCTTGATCTGTATGTGAGGTTCCTCTTTTCACTAGGTTTATCAACCCATTCTGACCTCTTCCACTCCTTGTTCTTCAAACTAAAACAAGGATGCACAACACAACGATCCACAAGGAAAACTCAGCCTCACAGGCTCCCATCTATAACATAGAGGAAACATGGACTCATACCATAATGTCACATAGATAACACTGCGGAACCACACGTCCGCAACTCAGGATGGTCAAACCACCAACAACGTGCATGATCAATGGATCAAAATGATCGAATCATATAGGAAAACAGAAGGGTAGAATGGTGAACAACCATGAGTAGAAAACATGACCCTCTCAGCCCCCTCTACCAACAGTGCAGATAATCACCATGATCAGGCCCCCACTGCTCAATGTGACTTAGGGATGAGGGAATGGGAATGCATTCCCATGCGGGTTTAATTCCCACAGAAGCGAGAATACGGGTTCTATAGACTACATACTTGTAGGCTTGCTCAGTCAGGCCATCATACTGCCATGCCTTTCTCTACTCAAGGCATTAACTGCCTCAACCAACTTCTAGAATAAATTGATAATTTGAGGACAAAGGACAAAAAGTTAGCTAAGGGTTCATGGGTTTGCCCATTGACATCTGGTCACACCCTATTGGCTCAGGAGTTTGACTAACTCCCCACCCTATCCCTTGTGGAATCATGCCTCCATATTTTTAACCTTTGCAGTCCCATAGCTATATGTGGTATTATATTAATTTGTTCATTTCCATGATATATCAAAATATATCTAATGTTCTCGACTTACCACCAAAACCATGGGTATCAACCTTAATCACCTATCCACAAACATAAATCAATGTCAGGGCCTTGTCCTTGAGCTCCTCGCCATGATTTTCATACAATATTTACATCATGTACAATTAAATACCATGGGGTCAAAACCGGGGTATTCCAATCCCCTCCGCCTTCAATCAACATTGTCCTCAGTTCTTTATCATCTTAACAAAAATGATACATTGGCACCACCCTTAGTGTTTTGCAAAAATTAAACAAAAATGGATGCGCCAACTACATGGCATCCTCCATCTCCCATGTAGCCTCTTCGGGGTTGTAGTGCTCCCATTGCACCTTTACCTGTCAAACGGTTCGATTCTAGAGCACTGTGACCTTCCTGTCAAGGATGTGCAATGGCCTAGTTTGGAACTCTCCCTCGGGTTCCACCTGAATAACATCCCAATCAATCAAATGGTTAGGATCATGTACATATTTCTTAAGCAAAAAAACATGAAAAAACATTATGAGCCCTAGTACTAGCAGGAAACACAAGTCTATATGCAATGGGCCCTAGCCTCTCAAGCACTTCAAACATCCCACAATATCTAGGAGACAGCTTGGCACAACTTCCAAACTTTAGGGAACTCTTTCTTTCCCTCACTCTGAGGTAAGCATGACCCCCAACATTGAACTCTTTTTCCACCCTATTCTTATCTGCATAGCTTTTTTGTCTGTCCTGGGCTACTTTCAGATTTTGTTTGATCTTCACAACCTCCTACTCCATTTCCTTGAGAAATTATGGACCAAGTATAATCCTATTTACTGGATTATCCCAAGTCATAGGTGTCCTACACCTTCTTACATACAAGGCTTCATAGGGACTCATCCCCAAGGATGCTTATTGTCTATTATTATAAGCAAACTATACCAAGTGTAAATAATCTTCCCACTTGGATGGCTTGTCCATCACATACATGCGAAGCATATCTTCCAGCACTTGATTCACTCTCTATGTATGTCCATCAGTTTGAGGATGGTAGGAAGTGATGAAATTAAACTTGGTACCCAAATCTGCAAACAAACCGGTCCAAAAATTGGAAGCGAACTTAGGATCTCTGTCAGAGACTATTTCCTTAGGCAATCCATGCAGTCTGAAAATCTATTTCATGAATAATTTTGCAATAGCATTAGTCTTATAAGTAGACTTGTCCAGTATAAAATGTGTTTCCTTTGTCAACTTGTCCACCACAACCTGCATGATAGAATCATGTTGTATCTAAGTCATTGGCAATCCTATAATAAAATCCATGGAAATCACTTCCCATTTCCATTCTGGAACTTCCAAAGGTTGCAACAACCTTGTTGGCTGTTGATGCTCAACCTTCATTTGTTGACATTTCATGCACCTTTAAATGTACTCAGCAACATCCTTCTTCATTCCTGACCAAAGATACTTCTTTTTGGTTGTAGCAATTGTCTTATGATATCCTGGATGGCCAGAATATGGAGTTTGATGGATCTCATCATTAACAACTCTCCTTAACTCTACTACATTTGGAATATAAACTATATTCTTATAAGTAAGAAGTCCATCTTATTCCAATTTATATCCCTCGAACTTCTTTTCAAGGCTTTGTTGTTGGAACTTGACCTTGACCTGTGCATACAATTCATCTTCAGTGGCATAATTAACAATCTATTGCCTCAAATATGATTGGCAAATACTAAGAGATTCCAAGTGCATTTCATGCACCTTCCTGTTGAGTGCATCAACCAATTTAATTTATTTTCCTTTTATGTGTTTGATTTCAAAATAAAACTCACATAAAAACTCTAGCCATCTAGCTTGCCTAGCATTTAGAGTTGGCTGATCAAATAAATATTTCAGACCATAGTGGTCTGTCCTCAACTCAAACTTTCTACCCAATAAGTAATGCCTTCACATCATAAGAGCATGTACTATGGCTACAAGTTCTAAATCATGAGTGGCATAGTTCTTCTCATGATCCTTCAACTTTATGGACTCATAACACACCACATGGTTATCTTGCATAAGAACTCCTCCGAGTCCTTGACCACATGCATTAGTACACACCACACAATCTTTTTCTGGGTTTGCAATCTTCAGAATTGGTGCACTTATGAGATGATGCTTCAACTACTGGAAGCTTTCCTCGCACCTTGGTGTCCATTCAAACTTTATCCCCTTCCTCTTCAACGAAGTGATAGGATGTGCAACTTTGGAGAATCCTTCAATGAATCTCATGTAATATCCTGCAAGGCCCATAAAATATCTTACATATGTCACATTTCTTGGAGTTGGCCAATTTATAATGGCTTCAATCTTTTCAAGGTCTACCGATATGCCCTCTTATGAGATAATGTGACCCAAATAATGAATACTATATTTATAGAAGTCACATTTTCTTATATTTTCATACAACTTATGCTTCCTAAGCATTTGCAATGCTAATCTCAGATGTTCTTCGTGCTCTTCCTCATTCTTTGAATAAACAAGAATGTCATCAAGGAAGACAAGAACAAAATTGTCTAGATATCGGCTGAGAATGCTATTCATAAGGCACATAAATGTAGCTAGTGCATTTGTGAGACCAAATGGTACCATTACAAACTCAGAATGTCCATACCTTGTTATGAAGGTTTTATTATGAATGTATTCATCCTTGATCCTTACCTAATGGTAACCATACCTTAAGTCAATCTTGGAAAATACCTTTTCTCCTCTCATTTGATAAAAAAGATCATCAATTCGAGGTAAATGATACTTATTATTTATAGTGAATTTGTTTAGCTGTCTGTAATCAATACATAACCTGAGTGTACCATCTTTATTATTTACAAATAGATCTAGTTCTCCTGAAGGAGACACACTCGATTTGATATACTTCTTCTCCAACAAATCTTGCAGCTGCATTTTAAGCCCTAGCATTTCTAGTGTACTCATCCTGTAGGGTTTCTTAGACACTGGTGTTTCTCTTGGCACAAGTTCAATTGTGAATTCAATGTCCCTATTTGGAGGAAGCCCTGGAATTTCCTTAGGAAAAACATCCTTGAATTCTTCCAACACATGAAAGTCCTCCAACCTAGGAGTTTTATTCTTTGATGCCTCCAAAACATGGGTTGCATACACTCTGAAACCTTTCCTACAGAATTTCTTCAGCTGCATGGCTAAAATATGCCTAACAAAAATCACCTTTGGAATTCCATTCATAACCCTTAAGTTTCCTTCTTCATCCATGCACTCAAAATTCTTGTTGTAACAATCAAGCTTTACTTTGTGAGCTTCCAACCAATCCATTCCAATGAGAAAATCATAGGAACCAAGTGGTAGAACATTCACATCTGCATAAGTGACTATCCCATTCATAACCGAAGGACACTTTTCTACCACTTCACTGACCCTTCTCTTAGTTCCAGTGGCTAGCTGAACTAACTATGATTTGCTATGCTTTAACTTCTTAAAAGCGCACATCTCAACTACTCTAGGAGTAATGTATCTATGAGTAGAACCTAGTCCAATCAAAATAGAAACAGATTGCTCAACAATCTTACCTACAACCTCAACCACGATTGAATGATGGTCTTCCTGATGATCCTCCAATGCTGCATAAATCCTAGGGACCGTCCTTGCTACTTGTTCCACAGTTTCTACCTCTCAAATGTGGTAAGTTGTCCTTACAATCCCATTATCAAGTGGACAATTCATGCGCATATGGGGTCATACACATCTCCAACATTGGAGAGGCTCTCTGATTTATTTTGGGTCTCTTGGCTTTTCTCCCATCACTCTGGATGGCTTAGCCACAGTTTGTGATGGCTGCTTCCGTTGCTTTTAGAAGTTATAGGGTTTGAAACCTTTCTTCTTCTGATCAAACTTTTCATTCTTCTTATGGTAATAAGGTTTTCCTTTATTCTGATAATAACAATACTTATCCTTTCTTGTATCTTCTTCTAAAGTTTTGGGTTCATGAGATTCAATTATGTCTTTATAGGACTGAGGCAACCCACTCAGAAAATGATGGATTTTTACCTTATCATCCTTGATATACCGGACATACCTCAATAGTTCCAAAACTTATTGGCATACTCTTCCATGTTTTTCTACCCCAATCTCAGCTCAGGGAATTCTTTAATCTTATAATCATAGTACCTATCAGAGAGGTACTTCTGCCTGAAATTTTTTTGGAACTGTTTCCACACAATATTCCTTTCCCTGATCTTCTGTGACTTGCCTGAAGTGATCCCACCATATGGATGCTCTTCCAGTCAAATTGAATATGGCTACCCTAGCCTTCATATTTCCAGAGTAGGCTTGGACTTGGAAAATTTTCCTCATCCCAAGAAGCCATGATTCAACTTCTTGACCGTTCTTTACTTGACCATCAAACGTAGGAGGCTTAGCCTTCTTGAATTCATCGCATGAGCAGTTCCTGTAACGCCTCTTTCTCTTATTATTGCGAGGAGAAGGACTTGAATCCATGATGGATTCTTCAGAATCAAATGACCCACTAGAAGGTCTCTTTCTCCTTCTAGCACCACTCCTACTTCCTTCCAGATTTACTATTCGATGCTCTGAGTTCATCTGCCTCTGCATGTCTGTCAAACTGTATAGCATGGCTGCATTCATATGATTCTACTCTTCCTAGGCCTTAATTAATTTTTCATTGTCTTCCCTGTAACTTTGCATATCCACCCTCACCTTCTCATGGTGGTTGCAATATCTGGCGGATTTTCTTGAAATATCCTTCCGTTGGACTCTGTATCAACATTTCCAACTCAGACATTTTTCCCATAGCATCTTCCTCATGCTCATATGGGTTGCATGCATTATCCATGTCGTAGGTTCTCATGGTTGAGCCAAAACCCACTTCTTCAACCTGTACTATGACTTTGCAAAATGTGTTAACAACATCATTTGTTAAATAATTTCAAAATCAAAATGACTTACCCACTGCCCATGGAAGTTTTCTTTGTTATGCAATTAACAATGTGTCGAAACCATTAACCGCAGCTCTGTTACTATTCATCTTGGCCCATCCCGACCCAATGCTGCAACCCGCAACTTCTGATACCAAACTGTAGTGTACTACAATTTTGGTATCATAGGGTAATGTTTCCTCTTTTAAACACTTAATATGGCCCATGCAAGTCCTAGAGATGCAATCAACAACCCCGACACCAATCTGTAATGTCCCCATACCCAATAATGCAGATAATTTAAAATTTTAGGTTCAAGAACACTTGTTCTCTTTTCAAACATAGAGCATGGAAGTTAACTCACTCTTCCACCTTCATTATCAGGCTTAAGAACCTCTGTACATCACTGTAACAGTTGTTCCACCCTCAACAGGTCCATTCTATGCACGAGAAGCCTTCTTCTGCATTGATCCTGCTACTTCCGTAGTCGACATTTTGCACTGCGTTTTCCACCCTTCCGACCCCTGGAAGTAAAAAATCGGAAGCATAATGTGCGATATAACTTTCAACGACCCTTCTGCCTTTCGCTTTTCACCTTCCGCACTTCAGAATTCAAAAATCAGCACACGTGCGCGAAGGAACTTTTAACAGTTCTTCTGCCTTCTGCCTTCCGTACTTCTGCTTTTCTACCTTCCGCACTTCAGAACCTGAAAATAGAAAAACATAACTCTCGACAAAGTCCTTTAACCATCATTCTGCCTTCCGTACCTTGAAAGTTGGAAGTCGAAAAACTATCAAATGATGGAATCTCTATCCTCGCTCCCTCCTTCTGCATTCCGCATTTCCGCCCTCTAGTGCGGAACTAGGGAATTAGAAGACTAACTCTTTACCTTAGTGTTTCTCTGGTTTTCCACCTTCTGCCTTCCACAGGAGGATCTCAGAAGTCGAAATCCCACATTCTGCTCCAATTTAACTTCTTTTTCCCACCTCCCACACTCCACCTTCCGCTGCAGATCCCGGGGTGCAGAAATACTTAGATCAGTTGCAAACCGACTCTTTAACCAAGATTTCCTAACCTTCATGGACTTAAGAAAAATTCATTGAACATCCAAGGTCAAACAAAAGTAAAATGCAAATAATATACACAAAGTAAAAACCTCTACTTAATCGTCATCAAGAATCCAACATGAACATAGTGATTCATAGACAGTTAGATGGCATAAACAAGCATAATAGAGATACTTTTTCAACAGTGAATCCTAATTCATTCATAGCAAGAATTATTCCTTATCAATTCATCATATTCATTCATAAGAAACTTCAATTCCTAAACAAGAATAATAGATAATACTTATTTTAATGATTAAGTTGTTCTGCAACTAGCTATGTCACTGCAACGTTCCACCCAACCGTAGGCCAGTGTGTTTATTAATCTCTCAACACATTTCCACCCCTGAGCTGGGCATGACTTCCACAAGGAAACTAGGGAAGATAAAAGGCTTACACACAACCAAATATACTGACACAGTCAAGCCAACACACTGCTGGGTTTCACAGACTACTAGGCAACAAGCCAAAACATCACAAGACATAACCAATACCAAACTATAGCAGTTGGTCTTATCAGGTTGGTAAGGAAATGGAAAGGTAGAATTGCTAAGATAGTGAGCTCAAACACAAATCCATGGGTGCCTACACAAGATCTGGGACCTCCTCAATACCTGCAACACCCAACACAAGGAAGTATTCCCTTCATTGCTACATAGTCCCTCAGGCCATACCTTCGGTTCCAGTGCTCTTTAGGGTGTGCATAAAGGATTTACCAACCCTCTTGATCTGTCCATGAGGTTCCTCTCTTCACTAGGTTTATCAGCCCATTCTGGCCTCTTCCATTCCTTGGTCTTCCAACCAAAATAGGGATGCAGAACATAATGATCCACAAGGAAATATCAGCCTCACAGGATCCCCTCTGTAACACCTCACGAAATAGTGTCTCATACCACAATGTCACACATACAACATCGTGGAACCACACGTCCGCAGCTTAGGACAATCGAATCTTTTGAGACAATAGAAGGGTAGAATGGTTAACAACCATGAGCATAAAACACGACCCTCCTAGCCCCCTCTACCAACAATGCGAATAATCACCATGATCATGCTCCCAATTCTTAGCGTGAATCAGGTATGAGGGAATAGGCACACATTCCCACATGGGTTTACTTCCTGCAAAAGCAAGAATATGGGTTTTGCAGACTACAGACTTGCAAGCTTGCTCAGTCAAGCCATCATACTGCCATGCCTTGCTCTGCCCAAGGCATTAACTGCCTCAACCAAATTTTGGACAAAGGACAAAGGACAAAATGGTAGCTAAGGGTTCATGGGTTTCCCCATTGACATATGGTCACACCTTATTGGCTCAGGAGTTTGACTAACTCCCCACCCTATCCCTTATGGAATCATGCCCCCATCTCTTTAACGTTTTCAGTACCATAGCTAGTTGTGGTATTATATTAATTTGTACATTTCCATAATATACAAAATATATCTACTGTGCTCAACTTAGAACAAAAACCACAGGTATCAACCTTGATCACCTATCCGCAAACATCAATCAATGGAATGGCCTTGGCCTTGAGCTCCTCGCTATGATTTTCATACAATATTTACATCATGTACAATAAAATACCATGGGGTAAAAAATGGGGTATTACAATGATTACTAGATTAGTTGTATTCATGTGTCATCACATTTTATCACATTTATATTGGGATATAGACTTGCATTAGAAGGGTCATCTTCCTTAATGACTGATTGATTTAAATAATTTGGTTTATTGGCATGTCAGCCTAACCCTATAGAACATTATTCAGTTGTTCTTAACTTATAATAAGTCCTTCCTTGTTAGATTCACTCAAGTATTCAGGCCCTAATAATGTATTTTGGTTCGATTTTGTTACATCATGTGTGGGTGTGTGAATCATGAATTTTCTGATGACATATAGTGTGCCATATCTAAACTATTTGCATTTGTCTGGTGGATCACATCAAAGGAGATTGGCATTGCTAGCATTCCATGGCGGCGTTAAGAGATGGTTGAGATTGTGTGTATTTTTGAGAAGGAACTGTTGACAAGTTTCATGGACTTGCAGGTTCATATTCTAATTCACATAGTCGATGAGGTTAAACTAGTCGAGAGTGGTCTCATGTTGTTGGATGTTCTTCTTGGTGAGGTAAAAAATGAAGGGATTTGTATGATAAAGGGAAAAACCTGAGGGGTCTATGGAAGAGGGGTACATAGCATATGATTCATTCTATTATGCTAGTGAGTACATCAAGCAAATTGACCACACACTAGGCACAATGATTTGGGATGATGATTGTGATGAAGACAAAATGGACGAGGAGATACTTAAAATGAATGAAAAAAGGTGCATTATAAAGAGCAAGTTAGTTATCTTTCATCACTTATATTCACAATTAGATTCATAAACTATATTTGATCTCATACATACTATATGTTGATTTGATTTCATGAATACAACAATGAATTCATAAATTGATGCCATCAATAAATTCATTTTTTACAATGTAGAGGAAACATAATCATGGGTCGCATTGTATGAAGAGAGGATGAGAAAATGGAACATTGATAGGAAATCATTCAAACAGTTAAACGGTAGAAGCATGCCATATCTATATCATTTAAAAGAAAGTATGCTAATGATATGTCCCAATAGTTGGGTTTCTGACCAATTTAGAGATAAATAAGGTGCATCTGGTCATTGCATGCTGAGGAGGATGTGCTAAACATAGAGATTAGGTGTAGAAACTTGATAATAATATATTTTTATTATAAATTTCTAACTTGATAATGCATATTTGAATTATATCATCTATATTTTATATATTACTGAGTCACCAAACATTGGAATATGGTTGACCTTCAAGTCGAGAGCAAGTTTCATAAGATAAAATAGTGCATGAATCTTGCCAAAATTATTTGTTCATTTTCCCACGTTAGCTTTAAAATAGGAAGCATAAAAAAAGTCCCATGTGATCAAATGATCTATATGGGCCTGTTCAAGAACCTAAGGATTTTTGTTGGCAAATTTCCTATGAAATGACGTAAAAGAAACCAAATATAGGTCATTGTTAGATGAGAAGAAAGGAATATACTATTAAAAAATAATACCATTCCACATGATACAAACTCCCCAAAGGGTTAAGAAGGGAAGTACTCACCAAGGTTTAAACTCAATTCTTTCAAACCATATTTTAAAGAAAGAGTTCAGTAGATCACCAAACCAAAGTGATATGTGACTAAGGAAGCTCTCCCAAAGTGAGCAAACCTAAAGGTTATGAGATCATTAAAGAAATAAATGTTCATTGTTCTCGCCATTTCCCTTACACAACATGAAAATAGCAAGTCCCACCCTACCTCTTTTCTAAAGTTAAACCCATGTCAACACCTTGCAAGAGAGCACAAGCCACATAAAAAGATTTGACTTGGTAGGATACCTTTTCAACACCTTGCTAGAGAGCACAAACCACATAAAAATCTTTGACTTGGTAGGAGCATTCACCCGCCAAAGTTTTTTCCACCACCAAACTACATTAGGTATGGATAGGTATCATGGGTTAACATAATAAGATCCATCGATCTTACTAAACGACCAAACAAGTGAATCCTCATGATATATCAACCCACACGATGGGTCAACCATAATTAAGATATTAAAGCTTCCCATACAGGAACCTAATGCGGTTCATAACCCAAATCCTAGGATGACTTCCAAACTTTGCTCTAGAGTGAAGTGGTGTGTTTATTGGCCACATGGGAAAGCAACCTTTGCTCTAGAGTGAAGATGTGTGTCTATTGGCCACATGGAAAAACAACCTTTTCTCCAAAGTGAAGTGGCGTGTCTATTGGTCACATTGAAATAAGAAGAATAATCATTAATTAAAACAAAAAGTTGGCACAGGTAATACTTTCGGTTATACATCACACCAAAGTTAGTAAGAACCCTAGATGAAGAAGAAGCAGGTGTAAAGATAACTAAGACACTATATCAGAAGCATTAAAGAGATAGAGCTTCACCACCTCTATGCTTTGTCCAAATTTTAAAGTATGAAGACATTCTTGGCAAGATTCAATGGCTTCATGGATGTTCCTTCCAAGTAAAAAATCCAAAATTTTCTTCTAAAATATACTCGGAGAAAATAGGCTTAAGACAAACAACAAGAATTTTCGACAGAAACTTGTAAAGACAATTACAAAGAGTAAAATCCTGTAAAGATAAAACCTGAGTACCTTAATCCTTTGATGTTCATCATCCATTTGATTACTTGTGAAGGTAAGTTCAGCGTCTTTAAGTCCTGTCATCTCCGTTTGTTAGCTCATTTTGTTAGTAAGAAACATCTCAATTTCCCTTATTATTTTCTTAGGAGCCTCAAAAAGATGTCGAACCAGGTTAAAAAAATACTATTAACCCTAGGGGAATCTTATACCATCATAGTTTGATCAAGATTTTGATCTTAGATCAGCTTAAAGAGCATAATCAACCTTGGGATACCTTCGTGTTTAAAGTTCTTAACCCCCATTTAAATATCTAAAAACTCCCTCGACATCTTCATAATCAAGAATCCAGTCCATCCCCATCATCAAAGAAGAAAATCCCCAATGCTATCCATCTCGATGATGACACATCAGAGGTGAGTCCATCCACTCACTCTATCCCTGTATCTCTTGAATTTATACCCCTACCATGACCTCGCACTAGAGACCAGAAGGAAAATTTTGTTTAGTGTATGGTTTAGTCCGCTATCTAGACAACTCATTCAGACAGTGTGGCCAAATCAGGAAAACCTGACACTACTTCACCTCTGTTCTCCTTGGATAGCGTTTCGGCTGAAATGATTGAATATGATGATCATGAGACCATCCATGCTCCCGTTCATGAAACTATTTCTACGCCTGTACAGGATTTGGGTGTTGAAATACAAATTCTGGCTGTTGATCTTGAAGTGCCATCCAAGGAGGCGAGTCATCCACAAGACTTTAAGCAACCTGTAGAGCCATATACTCCACAACAGCCGACGACTGATCAGTTAACCCATGAGTTGGCTCAATCAGTAAGTCGAAATGTAGAGTACCCTAGGATAATCTTAAATCTTCGGCAATAGAATAAAGATTTACTCTTGTAGGTCAAAACCATTGAAGAGATGAACAGAGCCATCAATTTGTCACATAAGAATCAACAGGAGAGGCGTGCTATTTTGAAATCACAAGCTCAAAAATTGAAGTTTAAAACCCCTTCTTCATCTACCAAGTCGAAGGCAGGTGCTGACGCAGCTCAACCTTCTTCTCGATTCACTTCTCTTTGTGCTCAGTGGGACCTGGAATTTTTCCAGTTTGGGGGAATGTTGATCACGGTTTTGTCATTGTTTTTTGGCTAATAATTTACATGTTTGACATATGTTTTGTCACCTTTTGGTATGTTTTCTGTCATGCAGTTCACTATTCAGTCCCAGGTACGACTATATTTTGGGTTTATGCAAGTTATGATTTATTTCTATTATTTCATGATTTTATTGGTTAAATGCGATGATATTTGATGATATGCTAACATATGAAATCAATTTTGCATATCATAGTCTTCAGGGAACCAACAAGCAGGCAACACATCCATCCTAGATAGGCGTAGCGCATATCCAGCTCACCGCTCGAACTGCCGAGCCTACCGTGTGCTCTTGATGATAGATTCCTAAGTGTTAAAGCATGAAATGGTCTGTAAACTACCTACTTTCCAAGCGCCTGGGTGAGAGTATGATCCTCATTCTAGAAGGATTGCCAGCGTGCTGCCTCTATTTGACACCTTGACACCAGCCACGCCAAAGCAGAGCCTATATTGCACATCATGCGCAATAGAAGAACCATTTCACGAGGAAGGAGGAAAATGTTATGTGTTGGCCATTTGATCAGTTATTTGTGATAATGGTTAACTTATCTTAAGAGCAGTCGACCACTGAAAGGGTCGACTTGCTCGCCCTTTGTAAAACATTATATATATACAAACGTTCCTATGCGAGAGGAGGTTAATTAGCTAGTTGATACATGTTATCATTTTGATTCCAGAAACCTATAATACTTTTCTTCGTATTAATAAAAGTTCTTCTTATGCTGTGCATGATCATGTCTTAGTAGCGTTTATCAAGTCATCACTCTGATTGCTAGGAGGGCCCTTCATCAACCAGAGATATCTATTCCTCTGTATTTTCGTTATTCCCTTTTTGTAATTAACATAGTTTTATTTGTAATTTGTTTATGCAATTTAGTTATTGTAATCGTTCATTTCTTTTGTTTCCTGTAGCATAGATTATACTTTGATATTATGTTGTTAATGTAGTTTTCCTTTATGAGTTAAGCAATCGGTTGTGCACAAATTTGCTTTCAATTTCCTTTCCAAGTCGTTCTAGTTTATTTCTTGGATTTATGTTGATAGAATATATTGCTTTGATATTATAGGATCAAATTACATTAGGTTCAATTCTGTTCCTTTCCATTTTGTTATGAATTCATTTAGTTATATTCCAGCTTGTTTAATAATGCAATAGATCATGATGTATTTTGAATTATGAATTGAATTTAAGTTACTTTATAGATTGAATTTAATCATTTGGTAGGTTTAATTCCTATCCTTTACATTTCGTTATCATGTGCATGGATTAGCTAATATCAAAATCAATTAGATTAATTATTCCTTGATATTTTAATTGCTTTTTGTGTGCAGATTGTCATTCAGATATCCTGTTCTATCTGTCATCCAGACCTTTGCTCTAGTCTATTATCCAGTCTTTCATTCATCCCTTAGAATTTTTAATATGTTTTAAGCCCGTTTCTTTAGTTTTTCGACTATGTTTTGATAAGTGGTAGTTAGATAATGGTTGTGTTTCTTCTTAAACTCTCAGGTTAGATTGTTTAAAATACTTATTAAATTTTATTCTTATTTCTTCCTTCTTTTCACCCTATGTTTAGAATTATGTCATGTGTTTTGGTTTATTGTTTTGCTTTGTAATTATATCTTTGACTTGAATTGATTTCACCCTCTTATATAGTCTTAAGTTAGATATGTCAATACTAGGGAAATATGTTAGTACCTCGTAAATTGATTATAAGCAGTAGGATCTGTCCCTTCCAACTAGGTGGTTACCAATGAAACCTATAGAATAGGATTTAAAATAATCTTTATTAAGTTTTCTACTTGCTCCTCTTTGTTAGGTTTTCTACTTGTTTATAAGTCAGGTCTACCTTCTTGTAGTCTTGTTCCATCTTTTCTAGTTAGGAGTTATTTACTTATGAAATAAATAATCATGTTCACTATCACCTGCAACTGGATATTTCTTAGTCTGCACATCTTTGTAGAGGTCAAGTTAGATTTGATTCCATTTAGTTTCTTCACTTCCTTTGAAAGTCACATTGACACTTCTCCTGCTCCTGTTCCAATCACAATGAATCCTTATCCTCAAAATAACCAAGGAGAGTGGAACTAAATAGTTTAGTTTAAACCATTATGTATATCCGTTAGTTGCATGTATAGTTCTTCTTAGAAACATATCCAGTTGTTGTAATTTTGTGCAGTTAGTCTCTAAAGTTGTTTAGCAGTAAAATAGATCTTCTCATAGAGAGTAGTTTTAGCATTGTCTATATCTTTATATTCTAGTAATTGTTTATAGAGTAGAGTAGTATAACTTGATACCACTATGGTCTAGTACTCCGTTTTGGTTCAATTACCTTGATAGTTGAATTCTTTAACGTTTGAATCAGTTTTTCATTTTGAAAGATATTTTGGTCTTTTGTTTGTTAAAATATTTTCACAACACCATAGGAATCCCTTTACCTTCGCATATATTTTGTGTTAACTCTAAGCCTACCAATCTCGGTCGATAATTAAATATTAGGTGAATTATTCAAGACGATATTTTACCCAAAATTTTGGCTCCGTTGCTGGGGAGTTGTTCTGTAAGGTATAATAGATATGAAGTTTTAGTTTGGTGGCGGAGGAGCAGTAAGATGAGAGGTAAGAACCCGCGCATATATTATAATAGGCGCCCCCAAATCCAGTAGTAGTAGTAGTATAGGTTTTTCTTTAGTTTTTATGAACAAACCTAGAGACTCTTAGGGTAGATTCATTCAGACAGTAGAATTTTGTTAAAATTTCCTATTAATTTTTACGGGGGACATAATACCCCAACCATTAACTCATCGGAGAAGCATAAAAAAAAAACCACCTATAGGAAGTAGTTCTACTGGAAACATAAACAGACTCTTTCTGGAGATCTTACACAGGAAGCCATAGAAGGAGAAGAGATCCTGGCGAGAGGTCATGTGGGCCTCATTCCTGACGAAGTTCAAAGGGACTAACCATTGGGAACCCTTAAACCTTCCACTAGTCACAAAACCAAATAATACAACTTTTTCACTAGTAGGGGAGATAAACTTTACTAATTTTGTCAATCCTGCCCAGGTGGAAGCTCTCTTCGGAAAATCAATAAACATAGCAATCTCACAAATTGAAACATTCATAGTAGAATCTACCATCCTTATAAGACCCAATAAGAGCATGGTTGATCGGAGGAAGATCTCTCCTAGAAAAGAACGTTGGGATGCCCCATCCTCACCTCGAAAGAAACCTTCTAGGTATATTCACTTTAGAAACCAAACTTACATGAAGAGACAAGAAGAAGAACGAGCAATAAAGAGCATATTCTGTACAAAATGTAAGACTAAACATCCCCAACAGGAATGTCCATTAAAAAAATTTCTGCATGTCACATTTGTACGGGGCATCATGTTTTGGCCCAAGGGATCAAGGTGGATCCTACCAAAATAGAAGTAATCGTTGGCCTTCCCTCTCCAAAAACTCTTCCTCCTCTTGATCCTTAAAATTATTTTGGGTTATCATCACTTGTATATATGTAAATATGTGTGTATTTCTTTGAAGAAATAAGAGTCATTTCTAACAAGTTGTTTACATGGGACTCTTTTCTTTCTATAATGTTATATATGTTTTCAAGAATAAAAATGAATCATCTAACAAGTGGTTTTGCAGTACTCTATTTCTATAAGCAGTTCATGAGATATTATCTGAAAAGGGAAGTACTCTAAAAACACTCAAAATATATCTTAACTTTTCCTTTTTTGGTCACAATCAAAATTTGAAGTTTATGCCGGAATTAAAGAATTCTTGTTTACCATTTCCAACCACTTATTCTATAATTTTGTTAAGCTTTATATATGGTGTCTTGATCCAGACATGTACATTTCCGATTATTTGACCAATTGCTTGAAAGACTTACTTTAATCATCATGTTTTTCAGAATTTTTACACCTATGGACTACTAGTTTATCCTATACTCATCATCCAAACTTGTCTCTTCAGAATTTTTCTGGTAACTCGAAAGTAAGTAAAATTTTTGCTTGTGGGGAACATTACTTATCTTTTATGAAGAAGATAGACCGAAAGGTCAAAGGACAACTTTAATTTATTCTCTTTTGACATGATTTGTAATTAAGGCCACTATATGTAAATTTGTTTTTGAATGATGTGTTTAGCAGGCTTGACACACCCTAGTACCGACCGAATTCCATATACTCAAAATCATTATATGAAGCAAACCCGTTGGGGTACTGAACATGCCTGTTGGAAGCAGTTCAATGCTAATAAACAGCCTAAAACAAGCAAGCTTGGTAAATGCAAGTAAACCCGTTGGGGTACTGAACATGCTTGCTGGCAGTGGGGCTATGCTTGCATGGTACCAAGATGAACCCGCCGGGGTACTGAATAGGCCTGTTGGCAGGGGGGTGACATCGGGAAAAAGATATCCGGTAAATGCACCACTATGCACATGGTTCGCTGAAAATGATAATATTCGAATATATAAATATATGTTTAGGCCTATTGTTTATGATGTCATTAGAGAATGACCATAAGTTGGCCTTGGATCCGACCATCTAAATTCAATCAACACCTAGGATATGATTATCCTAGAAATGGGGCCCATAGCTGTAAAATCTCACAAACTTGAGGGTGAACTCAGAAATTCTTGAGATGAAAAGAGATCCTTACAATGAGGCATGGATGACTAGTTTTTCCTATGGCATTTTCAATTATGTTCTCATCACATGATACATGATAAATGTACATATTTGAATCATTTCCATTTATTAGTTAGTCTTTCTTTTCCTTGAAAAAATCACAATAGCATGATTGAACTTTTTATTTTGCAATTACTTAGTTTTCTTGTATGGCTTGGGGACATGCCATATCTTTGGTTTGGGGGAGGATTAGATTGACTGTCTTTATTTTTCTAAATTATTTATAAAAGATTCATTTTTCTTTTCCAAGTGACAAAGTATTTTCCAAATAACAACGAATTTGGTCTTAAAATCCTGGATGAATAAGGGAGAGCGCAATTAAAAATAAAGAGAATTGTTCTATATGACTTTCTTGTGGACTGGTAGCATAGGAAAATCCATGATTAGCAGTAATCTGATCCAACAAAGCTTTTTTTTACAGAAATCCATATGAAGGATCATACAAAGGGTCGCATGATGATCTGAATAAAAAACCGTGATATTTTAGCACCTATGGTTAAGTGTTAGCTTGATTTTTGTTTGGGGAAAAAGTTAAAATTTGGCTGAGTCATACCATCACTATTAAACATACCATCACTATTAAAGTCACATCCACAAGGGAATTATAACTAATCTCGATACATGATGTTGTATGGTTTAGATCTAATACGATCTCATCTTACTCCCATATGAGTATGATTTGACCTTAGGGTACTTTCAAATCATCATTACGCTGCCGTCACCCCCATCCTATTTTCTGCTCGCACGCATAAGCTACCAAATAGTCGACCCTCTTATTAAATCAAGGTTATGGTCATGAATATGGTTTATACATCCGTATTAAGTTAAACCTTCAACCTGTCCAAAGTTTACTTTGGACATGGTTGGACTAGCTGAAACTTTATAAACTCATTAAATTACGTGTTTTTGACGGCACACGTTTCAAATATTGCCATAATGGCACGATCGTCTAAACATGTCGATCTGTTTGCGTGATCATTTGATCAAACCTCTTTACATTTATTTCACTAACCGTTACCACTGTATAGTGTGTTAGTTACCTTTCCTCCATACTTTGCAAACTCTGTATCTTAGTCTTTGCTTAATCATGCTGAATCAATTTGAACCTGAGAGCTACCAAGACTTATTCCAGTTGCTAGAGTTCAGAGAATGCCGAGAAGTCTTTTTTTTTTCTTTTTCGGGTTGGTTGGAACCCATTTCTTCATTTGCTACAAGGGTATGATGAAGAAATTTTATTACTTTTTGCGATGGGCTTCGATGGAAAGAAGGCAAGGGTTGGACATCTTGTCTTCCTAGTCACTAAGGAATCAATCACGCACGCAACCAAGATTGCACAAGAAAGTGATCGATGGCACAAGCACTGGTTTGTTTCGTGGGAATCTCATAACTTTTCCCTTAAACCTGAGTTTTGGCATGTGGCAGGCATAAATGGTTTTCATTGTAATTGGATAAAACCTGAGTACCTTAATCCTTTGATGGTCATCATCCATTTTATTACTTGTGATGGTAAGTTCAGCGTCTATAAGCCCTGTCATCCCTTTTTGTTAGCTCATTTCGTTAATCAGAAACATCTCAATTTTCCTTATTATTTTCTTAGGATCCTGGAAAAGATGTTGAACCAGGTTAAAAAGAATACTGTTAACCCTAAGGGCAGCTTATACTATCATAGTTTGATCAATATTTTTATCTTAGAACAACTTAAAGAGCATAATCAACCTTGGGATACCTTCACGTTTAAAATTCTTAACCCCCATTTAAATATCCGAAAACTACCTCGACATATTCATAATCAAGAATCCAGTCCATCCCCATCGTCAGAGAAGAAAATCCCCAATGTTGTCCATCTCGATGATGACACATCAGAGGCGAGTCCGTCCACTCACTGTATCCCTGTATCTGCTGAATTTATACCCCTACCACGACCTCGCACTAAAGACCAAAAGGAAAAATTTGTTCATTCTATGGTTCAGTCCGCTATCCAGACAACTGATTCAGACAGTGTGGCCAAATCAGGAAAACATGACACTACTTCACCTCTGTTCTCCTTGGCTATCGTTTCGGTTGAGATGCTTGAATATGATGATCATGAGACCATCCCTGCACCCATTCATGAAACTATTTCTACGCCTGTTCAGGATTCGGGTCCTAAAATACAAATTCCGACTGTTGATCTTGAAGTGCCATCCAAGGAGATGAGTCCTCCACAAGACTCTAAGGAACTTGTAGAGCCATCTACTCCACAACAGCTGACGATCAAGTAATTAACCCAGGAGTTGGCTCAATCAGTAAGTCAAAATGAAGAGTACGCTAGGATAATCTTAAATATTCGGTAAGAGAATAAAGATTTACGCTTGCAGGTCAAAACCATCGAAGAGATGAACATAGCCACCAATTTGTCACATAAGAATCAATAGGAGAGGCGTGCTATTTTGAAATCACATGCTCAAAAATTGAATTTTAAAACCCCTTCTTCATCTGGCAAGTCAAAGGCAACTGTTGATGCAGCTCAACCTTCTTCCTGATTCACTTCTCTTTGTGATCAATGGGACTTGGAATTTCTCTGGTTTGGGGGAATGTTGATCCCATTTTTTTCATCATTTTTTGGCTAATAATTTACATTTTTGACATATGTTTTGTCACCTTTTGGCATGTCTTTTGTCATGCAGTTCACTATTCAGTCCCAGGTACGACTATATTTTGGGTTTATGCAAGTTATGATTTATTTCTATTATTTAATGATTTTATTGGTTAAATCTGATGATATTTGATGATATGATAACATATGAAATCACTGTTGCAGATCATAGTATTCAGCAAACCAAAAATCAAGAAACGCATGCATCAGAGATAGGTGTAGCGCATATCCAGCTCACTGTCTAGCTCATCGTTCAAACCACCGGGCCTACCACGCACTGTTGATGATAGATTCCTGAGTGTTATAGCCGCGAAACAGTCTGCAAAATGCCTACTTTCCATGTGCCTGGGTGAGAGCATGATCCTCATTCTAGAAGGATTGCCAACGCGCTGCCTCTGTTTGACACCTTGACACCAGCCATGCCAAAGCAGAGCCTGTATGCCACATCACGCGCCATAGAAGAACCATTTCATGAGGAAGGACAAAAAAGTTATGTGTTGGCCATTTGATCAGTTATTTAACATAATGGTTGACTTATCAATCAACCACTGAAAGGGTCGACTTGATTGCCATTTGTAAAATGTTATATATATACAAACTCTTCTATGCGAGAGGAGGTTAATTAGCTAGTTGATACATGTGATCATTTTGATTCCAGAAAATCTGTAATACTTTTCTTCATATTAATAAAATTTCTGCTTATGTTGTGCATGATCATGTCTTATTAGCATTTAGCAAGTCATCACTCTGATTTCTAGGAGGGCCCCTCATCAACCAGAGATTTCTATTCCTCTGTATTTTCGTTATTCCCTTTTTGTAATTAACATAGTTTTATTTGTAATTTTTTTTATGCAATTTAGTTATTGTAATCGTTCATGTCTTTTGTTTCCTGTAGCATAGATTATACTTTGATATGATGTTGTTAATGTAGTTTTCCTTTATGAGTTAAGCAACCGGTTGTGCACAAATTTGCTTTCAATTTCCTTTCCAATTTCTTCTAGTTTATTGCTTGGATTTATGTTTATAGAATATATTGCTTTGATATTATAGGATCTAATCATAGTAGGTTCAATTCTGTTCCTTTCCATTTTGTTATGAATTCATTCAGTTATATTCCAGCTTTTTTAATAATGCAATAGATCATGATGTATTTTAAATTATGAATTGAGTTTAAGTTATTTTACAGATTGAATTTAATAATTTGGTAGGTTTAATTCTTGTCTTTTACATTTCGTTTTCATGTGCATGGATAAACTGATATCAAAATCATTTAGATTAATTATTCCTTGATATTTTAAGTGCCTTTTGTGTGCAGACTGTCATTCAGATAGCCTATTCTATCTATCATCCATGCCTTTGCTCCAGTTTGCTATCCAGCCTTTCATTCAGCCCTTGGCGTTTTGAATCTGTTTTAAGCATGTTTCTTTAGTTTTTCGACTATGTTTTGATAAGTGGTAGTTAGATAATGGTTGTGTTTATTCTTAAAGTCTCAGGTTAGACTGTTTAAAATATTTATTAAATTTTATTCTTATTTGTTCCTTCTTTTCACCCTATGTGTAGAATTATGTCATGTGTTTTGTTTATTGTATTGCTTTGTAATTATATCTTTGACTTGAATTGATTTCACCCTCTTATATAGTCTTAAGTTAGATATGTCAATACTAGGGAAATATGTTAGTACCTCGTAAATTGATCATAAGTAGTAGGATATGTCCCTTCCAACTAGGTGGCTACCAACGAAACCTATAGAATAGGATTTAAAATCATCTTTATTAAGTTTTCTACTTGCTCCTCTTTATTAGGTTTTCTACTTGTTTATAAGTTAGGTCTACCTTCTTGTAGTCTTGTTCCATCTTTCATAATTAGGAGTTATTTACTTATGAAATAAATCATCATGTTCACTATCACATGCAACTGGATGTTTCTTAGTCTGCACATCTTTGTAGACGTCAAGTTAGATTTGATTCCATTTAGTTTCTTCACCTCCTTTGAAAGTCACATTGACACTTCGCCTGCTCATGTTCCAATCATAGTGAATCCTTATCCTCAAAATAACCAAGGAGAGTGGAACTAAATAGTTTAGTTTAAACCATTATCTATATATGTTAGTTGCATGTATAGTTCTTCTTAAAAAGATATCCAGTTGTTGTAATTTTGTGCAGTTAGTCTCTAAAGTTGTTTAGCAGTAAAATAGATCTTCTTGTAGAGAGTAGTTTTGCATTGCCTATATCTTTATCTTCTAGTAATTGTTTATAGAGTAGAGTAGTATAACTTGATACAACTCTGGTCTAGCACTTCGTTTTGGTTCAATTACCTTGATAGTTGATTTCTTTAGAGTTTGACTCGGTTTTTCATTTTGAAATATCTTTGGATATTTTGTTTGTTAAAATATTTTCACAACACCATAGGAATCCCTCTACCTTTGCATATATTTTGTGTCAACTCTAAGCCTACCGACCCCGGTCGATAATTAAATATTTGGTGAATTAATCAAGACGATATTTTACCCAACAAAAACTACCATCAGATATCCCTAAATTCAAAGGGAAGCAGGGAGATGATCTCACCAACCACATCGTGTATTTCCTCGTATGGTTTTCCTCCAACAAAATAGTGGAATATTTTGTACATATTTGTCTCTTCCAAAGAACCTTAACTGGTACAACTATAAAATGTACATAAATTTGACAAGATCCTCTCATACCACGTTTGAGACCATCTCTGTGCCATTTCTATCCTACTTTCAATTTTCAATAAGGAATGATATTGGCCTCAAAATTATCATAGATTTTTGCTAGAACACAATAACACACATAGAAAACCACATCCATGAATGTTGTCGTTTCTGTACCTTGTTCAAAATAGACATTCAACCTCCCTTCCTTTTGGATTGGTTTCTCAAATCTCTCTAACCAGCTGTCACAAAGTATGTGGGTACCCCAATGCCACAAAAAGAGGAAGAAGAAATTCCCAAATCCCAACACTTTGACCTGATATATTCCCAATCATGGTATTTGCATATTGTACTACTAATTTCTCCTCGGCATCGATCACTAGATCCTCCCATTGCAGGGATGCCACATTCCGCAAATGGGATTATTAGGTCCATTTCATCTCATAGTAAAGCTCCCACACAAACACCTCTTACACCTTGACCCATGATGATGCAATACACACCTAATCCTGTTGTGTCAGATGCCACTACTACCAGCGTAGATCCAAATCCTAGGCTCTATCAAGCGTCAAGATGGATCACATCTCTCGAGGTGCAAACCTCTTCTTAGGTATCCATTGATTTGATTCAAACCAAAAGACACATATTTTTATTTAAGGTCCACATATAATTTTATTATTATTATTAATATTTAATATTATTTATGGCCGACATAATATTTTTTCTGTTGCTAAATTTCTGTGGTGATAGGTTATTGGTGATGTAATCGGAGAACCCACAGTATCGAAATGACCAAATCGACGTTTTGAATCCATATAAGGATCCATCATCAGGACAAAGTCGAATGTGGAGAGAGTGAGAACCAATGTTAAATACTGGAGCTGTGTAGAAAGTCTAAGGTTGGGTGCGGAGACTAGGGTTTGCTAGGTCAAAAAGAAATTTTTTTAATTTTATTTAATTTCAAAGTGTGCGGAAAAATTAATCTCTGAACCTATTTATCTGGAAAAGGAAAAGTTTATATTATTAAAAATTTTACAATGGCTAAATTAAGATAGTATTAAAAACTTTTACTAAGGAGAAATGTTGATATTAATTATTTACAACCCTACAGTTTTTAATTGACTTTTACTATCTTAATTTAGCCATTGTAAAATTTTTAATAATATAAACTTTTCCTTTTCCGGATAAATAGGTTTAGAGATTAATTTTTCCGCACACTTTGAAATTAAATAAAATTAAAAAATTTTCTTTTTGACCTAGCAAACCCTAGTCTCCGCGGCCGACCTTAGACTTTCTACCCAGCTCCAGTATTTAACATTGGTTCTCGCTCTCTCCAGATTCGACTTTGTCCTGATGATGGATCCTGATATGGATTTGAAACGTCGATTTGGTCATTTCAATACTGTGGTTTCTCCGATTCAATCACCAATAATATTTTTATTTTGTTAGGAACGAACATTGCATCATTTCCCCACACATGGTTTTAAAACCATATGCAAGGCCCTCCTACAATCATGGGTTGTTTAGGAGGCCTTGTACATGGTCTTAAAACCATTTGCAAGGCCCTCCTAAACCATGTACAATAAACCCATGGGTTGTTTAGGAGGCCTTGCACATGGTTTAAAAACCATGTGCAAAGCCTCGTAAACCATGTACAATAAAACCATGGGTTGTTTAGAATGCCTTGCAGATGGTTTTAAAACCATGTGCAAGGCCAACATTTTTTTGGGGATAATTCAATTTTGTGTTTTTTTCTTAACCCACATATTTTTTTTACAGATAATTAAATTTTTACTTTTTTATTGTTTTGTTAGGTAGGAAGATTACAACATCTCCCCCATATTAGATTGTTTTTGTGGCCGACATTTATTTTAGCTTATTAAAAAATTTATTTTTTATTAATAAAAATAACGTTACCAAAGTGATATTTTTTATTTTTATTTTGTGTTACAAAATCTCTCCCATAATATTCACTATCACTATTATTTTTTGCCGACATGTTACAAACGTTACTAACGTTACATCACGTTACAAGATCTCTCCCATAATATTCACTATCACTATTATTTTTTGCTGACATGTTACAAACGTTACTAACTTTCCATCACATTACAAGATCTCCCCCATACTGGGCTGTAGAGTGCCTCTTGACGCAATTATACCAAATCCTCCATTTGGAAATCCCCAGTATAGACCATACAACCCTGTTTATCCAAGTAATCCAAGTAAAATCATTTCCTCAACCACAAATGGCACCACACATGCCTAAATACACATCATATATGGCACAACCAATATATATTCCACCCTCGGTGTATAATCCATACTACCCCTACCCATTCTCTCGTAGTACGACACCCATGCCTTATATGGGAGTTGACTTCTTCCAACCTTATATGCAACAAAAAGCTAAACAATTTGAGCAACTAAATATTGCCAATACCCCGAATCCTAAAAATTAAGGGAAGAAGAAGGGAAAGAACAAACAACCCCAATAATAGGGACAGGGGGGAAACCAAGCTCCCCAACAACACCAAAACTTGGGTAACCAACCTACACAAGGGGGAAATCCCCCCAAGAAAGGAAAGAATACCAACCTGAGGACAAAATACCCTTGCTCGATACATGATGAGTATGTTCATTACACTCACCATTGTCTTCTTATCCCCGACTTCCAATAGATGGGAGGAGCCAAGAAGTAGACACCTGCAAATCCCCCTTAGGCACCTCCTGCACCACAACCCAAGCAATACATTTTGCAATTACCCTTTACCAACCAAGGAGTGGTTACCCAACATATAGATCTTTTCTCCCCAAGTGATGTATCCTTCCAAAACATTTATATGAATTCGGTGTCGGTCAACCTAGAGACTTGTGCCAAAGGGTACACGAATGTTGAGACCTCACCTGTCCTTGAAGAGACTTTGGTCCCTTCAGGAGTACCTTTGCAAATTCCACGCCCCAACACAGAGAAAATTATAAGGATACCTAAAGCACCACTAAAGCGTACTCCTCATAATCCCCACATGAAGGATACTTATAACTACATTATTGTAGATGATTTGTCACAATCACCAACCTCCATGTCAACATTAGAGGTCTTTCGATGTTTTCCTTCACAACAAAAGGAACTCTTGAATGCACTAGGCGTTATCGAGTCTTCTCAGGAAAACCTTATGATTTTTGACCTTGATAAGGTTGAACCACGACTACCTTCATCAATTTCTTTCCAAGTACCAATGATGGTAAGAACATCATCATCCATCAATGCATCATTGATGAAGGCGCATCCACATGCGTAATGTCTTTCAATGTGTAGAAGAGATTGGGGTCCCTTGAGTTAGCCTCATCCTCTATTTCTCTCTGCACACATGATGACATACCATCCCTACCATGAGGATTGTACAAGAATATCCCCATCGAGCTAGGGGTAAAAATGGTGATGATTAACGTTGAATTCATTGATGCCCAACTTGACTACAACTCCCTCTTGGGTTATAATTAAATTTATTCCAAGAAGGTGGTCTCCTCCTTGGTGTTTTTTACCATGATATTCCCATTCAATGGGAAGCTAGCCTCCCTTGACCAACTCAGCTACTACAACCCCCATGCATATTCAAATTCTGAAAACATCTTACCCAGAGTAAGCAAGGAAAACCCAACACCCTTTGTTGAAATTAGTCTAGGTGTCTACAAGGATTCTGAACTACTAGGGGCATATTTAGGACCTCCACATAAAATTTCCCCATAACAGAGGGTCTCATGTGTAACCTTTCCAACACAGAAAAATAATCTTTGACCCCTGGGGCATCATCATCAGTACCTCCAACTAATCATGGTGTAGAGAAAATATTGAACCCTTCGATACCTCCCATGTTCCAAATTCCATTTTTGTACCCCCACAGGAGTACATGGAGAGATGGTTATGGACCAGTTAAAACAACCAAGACTCATGCTAGGAATCTCGATGTGGTACCTTACCCCACCGTTCCTAGAGATAGCTTCAAAACCATCGTCCATTCTTAGATGGTGTCGGTACAACTCCATTTACAATGAGTCAGTGCTACGACACCATTTTCTAAATCCATAACAACCGTGACTCGGCCACCACCGAGGGTTACAGAACCACAAAATAAGGGGAATTACTCAACCGAATCCAAACACGCTCGCTAATGAATCCACCGTTCAAGAAAATTTGAAGCCCCTTGCCACAATCAACCATGCCCTAGAATCCTCATCAGGGGCACCTAAACTCAACATGAAGGGTGCCACCCAATAAATTCTCAAGACACCCATCATACATGACACACCTACCATGCAGGTCAAACACCCATGTGATTTTTGTGGACAACAAGGTCATGCAGTTAATATATGACCTACCTTACTAGAGCTAAGAAAATTTCTTAGTACACTTGTTAGTATCACACATTCCCCTCAATATGAGACTGGGGGAACATCAAACCCATTAACCCCTAAGTCCAAATCCTTAGCACTAACAAGGCATGTTTTATTTGTTCTCAATATGGGAACTACACACACC
Source organism: Pseudotsuga menziesii (assembly GCA_001517045.1). Taxonomy (NCBI): domain Eukaryota; kingdom Viridiplantae; phylum Streptophyta; class Pinopsida; order Pinales; family Pinaceae; genus Pseudotsuga; species Pseudotsuga menziesii. Next base: position 23,431 of record LPNX010668780.1, on the reverse strand, counting down.
ATTTCGCTGATCTCCCTCGATTTTCGAATGCATTGGCAACCCTTCACCTTACAAAACCCTTGGAGGAGGATACACAAAAACTACTAAACATAATTGTACTACCCCCAGCAATGTCAGGATCATCTCTCCACCACCAGTCAAAATTATCCCTCACATCTTGAACCAAGGCCATGCTACTCGCCCATGTTGAGACTACAAGCTGATGTCCCACCATACTTTTCAATCTCCATTGAAAGCTTCCTTATGCACCCTAAGAGTAGAATAAATTCGTATTATGGGAAACCGCTTTCCCAATAGCGCGGTCCTCTCAACAATGGTGGAAGAAGATGACACCTCTACCAAGAGTAGCAATGAGGAAAATATCCTTATGGTTTTCCTTTCATGGGCTCATCAACCCCTATCATAGTTACTCGAACAATCAAGTAAACCCCATGAACAAATTCTCCCTCCTCCAATATCTCATTACGGTGACATTTTCTTCCTCGATAGTATTCCTTTTCCAAAACTCCTAGATCCATAGCAATGGTTCCCACCCTCCCTCATACCGCCCCTACCATGAGTACCAATATAGCCTCAGAAGACTCTTTTTCTTTTGACGAGGACATTCTCAAAGAATTTGTTTTTCCCACAGATGAGGCTATCATGGAGGTCATGAATATCAATACCTCCCCGGCACAATATTCATCATCGATCATCATTTACTTCTCTAACAATAGCGCAACAATACACTATTAAATGAAAAGAATTCTTACCACCAAAGCATGTTGATTGGTTCAAAAACCCTATTCCTCCTCTTGATGCTTTCAAAGAGGGAATATTGTCCAACATCTCACCTACTATTTAGGTAGGCATTTCTACTACTCTAGGGGCGGTAAAAAACATCTCCATCAATGCATGATGTTACCCATAAGAGATTAGAGACTTCATCACACTCTTCAAATAATTTTGGGATGTCTTTGCATGGCACTACATTTAAATTCCCATCCTTGACCCAAAAATTGTTGAACACCACATTGACACATGGCATGATGCCAGCCTAGTTCGATAAATGCAACAACAATGCACCCTTCTAAGGCCCTTGCCATCAAAGTTGAAATTGAGAAACTCTTGCATTATAGATTCATTTATCCTATCGCTTACACCTCATGGGTGTCAAACCCAATCCCCCTGGACAAAAAGTAAGGCACCATTAGGGTATACACTGAGTTTCACAATATCAACCTTGCATGTCCCAAAGACAAATTTTCTACCCCATTCATCAACTTGATTATCGATTCTTGGACTTACAGTGAGATGTTATCCTCCATGGATGGTTTTTATGGTTACAACCAAATACAATTCCTCCCCGAGGATCAGTACAAAATCACATTCACCATCCCATGAGGGAAATTCTCCTACAAGGTCATTCCCTTTGGACTAAAAAATGCAGGTGCTACCTTCCAAGGAGCAATGGAATATGTGTTTAATGACCTCACTAAGCTCATTTTAGCCTTCTAAATGACCTCATATCCAAGTCAAAGAAATGAGTAGACCACCTTCAAGATATAAGCACCATATTTACATGATGTCGCAAATACAACATCCACCCAAACCCCCTTAAGGTGTGTCTTATGAGTCATTGCAGGACGCCTATTAGGGTTTATTGTTTCACAAGTAGGAATCACTGTGGACCCCTCTTTTTTTTAAGCAATCATGAACATACAACCTCCATGAACGTGGCACTATTTGCAACGAATCCAAATTCCTTCATCGTTTTGTCCCAGATTATTCCACACAAGCCCATGGATTCTTGCAACTACTTCAAAAAGACATCCCATTTTAGTGGGATGACCATGACTAAAGCTATTTTGAAGCACTCAAACAAGAATTAGCCTTTGAACCATTGATTTCTCCACCCAATTTTGATAAATATTTCACTCTTTATGTAATAGCGTATGCTTACATCCTTGCTAGCATCCTGGTCCAAAAAGATGATGATAATATTGAACATGTTATTTATTACATCAGTAAGACATTAGTCGACCCTGCCCTTAAATATACATAAGATGAGAAACTTGCGCTAGTTGAAATCATTTCTATACAGAATTTGTGCCATTACATTTTACTACGCAAGACTATGGTTATAGAAGAATCTAATCCAATGCAATACATACTTAGCCACCAGCTCATCAATAGTAAGTTTTCATGGTGGATTGTAACCCTCCAAGAATTCGATCTCGATTTTTCAACCCCTAAAATAAAAAGTCCTTATCTCTCACTGAGCTCATTACAGAACTCCCACCAGCTACGCCAGGTAAACCAATGAACGATCACCTACCTAACACACACCTTTTCAACATCACCACTGATGACCTCAAAACCTAGAAGTTTTTCCCTTACCTTTCATGTGAAGATAGGAGATGCATTCGCCACCAAGCCCTGAGTTATATCCTACTTGGAGATGTCATTTATCATTGCACCTGTTGCAGCTGCAACATTTTCCCAAAATTCAAAAAATTTCGAGACCCTCCTTTTGCTTATATTGATTTGATTTTCTTCTTTGATTTGATCTAATTATTCTTCAGAAAGACTTTTTCTAATGCCTGAAATGATCCATTGTTTGTTTAAGCTTATCATTGCCTTTGAATGCATTTTTCAAGTGTTTAAGTCAGAAGTTTATTTGCTTGCACCCCGCCGTTGCGGAGAAATAATCAGATTTAGCTTCGTTAGTCTTCTCCGATGCATTTGTCTCAATCGGCTGATTTTTGGTTTCGAGTCGGAACATGTTGTTTCTACATTCTCCGCAGTTGCGGATGGCAAATTGTGAAGTCCCCTGATACATTGACTTTTCAGACCTCACCTTGTTGTTTCGTTGAACCTTAAGTTTTGGGCTTCCGCCATTGCGGCTGCAGAAAGCGCTATCTATTCGGTCATTTAGTTGGTTTTTCCTTCGATCTAGATTTTTGCCTATTGCAGACTGTGATGTCCTTTACGGTTCCGCCGTTGCGGCTCCTTATTCTGCTATCACTCTGACATTTAGTATTACGAGATCCGACGCGTTATTAATTCCTCTCGAGTGTCTCGACGATTATCTTAGTAATTTTACCACCCGACGTTGCGGAAAGAAATATTCCTGTGACCTCTGATCCTTTTGTTTCCGCCGTCCGATATTTTTCCCGCCGCTCATGGTTGACCATATATATATGGGGTCGGGCATGTGGATTATTCTATTTTTATTTCTGACTATCGTGCACTATCGTTGTCGTGTGCTGTCGTTCACTCAAGCTCGCAAGGACCCCCACTGTCGGCGTACCCACGTTCCCAGGTGGCTCAACCGTGGAAGCTTGACAGTCCTCTTCTCGCCTGTCACGCAGCAGTGCCAGGTAGGCTCTCGTGCATTATCCCGTTCCGTTCAAGCATTTGATAATGTTTTTCTGCAGTTAGATTTTTCTTTTACGACCATTTTCCCTTGGCCCCGTCGTTTACTTGCATATATAATGGGGGCTTGTAGCATAACTGTCAGTGGAGAGTCTTGTTTCCCATAGGGTGTTTTCCTCCGCGGCTGTATGTTTTTTACCCTATGCTTGGTGGTTGGGGAGATTGGTGCAGATGGCCATTACGCTGTCTGCACCAGTCTTCTTGGTTTAATGATAGGTCGATGGGAGAAGGTTTTTCATGGCTTCCTTGTGAGCATTGGACTGGTTTCCCCTCTCTTGTTGCCCGCCTCCTTCAAACCCATGCCGTGTTTACCGCACTGCGTTGAAGCGACCCGGTTCACGGCCGGTTTCGAACCCGAGCCGGTGTGTGGAAATGTATCACCGCGCAATGTTATATTGACCATAGATTGCATGGGTAGTGTTTTATTGAGGTGCCCCGTTGAAAAAACTTGCATAAGTTCCCCTGTCATTCCACGCAGCACGATGATCATGACGCCCACACAGAGCCCGAAGTTTCTTCATTTTGATGTAGATTTCGTTTCTCACTAGCGTGCTGTTAGTTAAGCCATTTCAGTTTATATGCATGCACATATTTGCTTCATTTAACTAATTTTCGTCATGTTAAACATAGAGGAGGTAAAACACTGCACACTGTTGTCTTAATGTTTTCAACTTATCCGGAAATGGCCTAATGATTATAATTTCATATGACAGGAAGATTCCGAACTCAAAATGTCAAAGTGACAGAAGAAGAAGGCCCCTGTGGTCGAAGAAGATCCCGACGTGGAAGTTGTCACCAAAATCGAGTATATTTATGAGGACACCAAGTGTATAACTGGTGTATATCCTGAGTACCAATGGGGAGACATATACAGGTTGATCACGCGTCGAGAGGTGCCTGATATGGGCTTGGAGGAAGAAGGCATATACGCCAATATAGAGAGATCTTCACTGATGAAGATTGCCACAAGACCAGAGCTCTTTCCATGCTCTGAAGTGATTGGTTGGATTCTGCCCTGGGTAGATGTAACCACTATGATCTTGGAGAATGTTGACAAACAAGGCTATGCTGCCTATAGGCCAGGATATGTAGCCCTGGCCTACCACCTGCTAGAAGCACAAATATTTTTGTCTGACGATTGGTTGAAAAACATCAGAATGGACCTTGTTGAGACCCTAAAAAGAATGCTGTTTCCTGGAAGGAACTTTAGAACCAGGCCGACAGGAGAATATGACACAACGAGTTTAAGGACCCTGTACCAGTTCATTGCATTAATGCTCAACATAATTTTTGGAAGAGCGCATGGCAGAAGCTTCAAACTGGAGTGGATGCCCATTATTTTTTATGTTGCAACCCAGGGGACTATTTTCAACTGGGCCAACATAGTATCAAATAGTCTTTCGGCCTGTATGGCCTCAGCCCTGGGAGGAGTGTCCCAGAAGAGGTCAGAATTTTACATGAGTTCCATGCTCGTTGATTGTATACTGTGCAATCAACCTTTACCCAGCCTAAGGTGCATCTGGGATAGGGAGAGGACGCCTGTTTACTCTGCATACAAGCCACTGTGGGCTCATAAGTACCACAGTCACTACCGGGAGGTCTGTGAACATTTTATCATGCCATTGTATACGTTCATTTTCCTGAAAGAATGTGACTGCATGTCAGAAGAGGCATTGCAGGTAATTGAAGGATATGTAGATCATTTCCTAACTAAGGATGGACTCTACTTCAGAATGTTTGGAGGCTCCAGAGCACCATCCATACTACCCAAATATGCCACAGACTACATCATTCATAAAGAGACAGTTAGGCAAGTCTTCCTGGATGGTATAGGAAGATTTTTATTTGAGCATAAGAAGGCTGCCTATCCCCCTTTTCCTTTCAAGTTAGGAAGTTATAAGTTTACCAGAGTAAAGAAAGCAGATGAGTTTGTGGAATAATTGGAAAAGTTTCATTTTGGTGAAATGCCCTTCCATAGAAATGACTCCCACAGCAAAGTGGCTGAACACTGCAAAGAGAACAATGTCCATTTCGAATACACTCACCATTGGGACAGAGAAGAGTCCGTCTTCCGTAGTGCATTGAACATAACAGCCTTGAGGAAAAGGTTCAAAAAGAAGATCACCACCAAAGGTGGGAAGGGGCAGGATGAACAAGCAAAAGCTGATGAAGAAGCCAGGAAAAGAAATGAAGAAGCCCAAAGGTTGGCCCAAGAGGCTGTAGGGTGGCTGTAGGGAGAAGAGGAAGAAAAAAGAAGAGCTGCCCAAGGGGCAGCCAAAAAAGTAGAGGAAGATGCTAGAAATGAAGAAGAAGAAAGGAAAAGGAAGCTTGATGAGGAGCTTCAGAAACAAGAAGCAGAGAGGATGAAGTTGACCCAGACAACAACAGAATAGTCAGCCTCTGACACAACTGACATTTAGACCCAGGACATGGAGAAACCCCCAGTTCAGGACCCAGAAGTACCTGCTATCAGTGCACCTGGACAGTCTATGGTCCCCACACTTAGACTGGTCCCTTTCGAACAGAAGATAGTGGAAGAAATCCTTGATTTTAACACTGTCTTCTATGACAAGGAAAGAAAGAGGATAGTGAAGAGAACTGAAAAGAAGGTCGAAACAGGAGGTATGTCTGAGAGGATGATAATGGATACAACTGTTGTATATGGGATAGACCGAGATCCCAGATTCACCATTAGAGCAGGAGCTGCATTGATCCACGCTTCGAAGGATAATGTAGACAAAATCATGACAGATCTGGAGCAATCCAAGAAGTCTTCTGCTCAACTGAAAGACACATTAAGAAAGGAGAGAGAAGAAAGCAGTAAGCTGAAGAGAAAATATGAGGACATGTAAAAGGAGATGAGGTCTTCAAGGGATGAACTGCAGCTCCTCCAAGCGGAGAGACAAGCTAGGGAGACTGCATAGGAGTGTCTGGAGAAAATGCAGCAAGAGTATCAAGAGCTAAGGGCGGAGAAAGAACAACTGCTTGGGAAGATAGAGGATCTGGAGCTTCAAAATACCACCTTGGAGGCAAGTGAGAAGCAGTCTCAAGAACAAGAGACAAGACTTCAAGAGTATATCACTTATCTGTCAACAGCTTTGTAGGAAGCAAAAGAGCAGCAGGTTAACCTCCAACCTTTCAAGGAACATGTGCTGGCACAAAAGGCCAAGATGCTTCAGCTGCAGACTACCATAGAAGAGGAGAGATGCAAAGTTTTGCAAGTAGATGGTCGATTGGAGGAGATTCTGGAGACCTCCTCTTATTTTATTGATAGATCTCAGGACGTCCTGGAAGTCCTGACAGTAAGAATGGAAAGGCTGGAAAATAATGAAGAAACTCCTGCAGAGCTGCCCTCGAAAGATCGACAGGCCCTTAAGCAGGATTACGACTTATTAGAGTTTGCTATAAACACAGCCGAGGAATTCAAAAAGGCTGTTAGAAAGACTAAAGGAGCATGCGGATAATTATTTAGAAGGATCCCAATTACCTATAACCGGTGCCAAGTAGAAGCTGAGCAGAGGCTAGATGTTTTTCCGGACCACAACTTATTTGTGGAAATTTTGTAGAAGAGGTATCAAGAGGAGGAAGCAAAAATACAGCACATTAAATCCCTTGACGACCAGATCTTAAGGAGTGAAGTAGATCATTCTGCCATCAGTGTGCAGCTATTGGAGGATCAGCTTCATTTGAGTGCGGCCAGAATTGAGGCCATCAAGAACCAGGCGGTGAAGTTCAAGATAAACATTCATTTTTTGGAACCTTGCACATTTGAAGGCATCACCTCTGAGGCTTTGGCGTGGAAGAAATTTCTGAATACTCAAGTGGGTCCCTCCTCGTGAAGGATGGTTCACTTTTGTAATATGTAACAATTTTGTAAACACTTAATGAAAGTGAAATTTTGGGAGGCAAAGAGTTGGGAAGCCCAAGGGTTAACTTGTGGGCAACCCAACAGTCTCAGGCTTTTGTATAAGTACAGAGGACTTAGAAGAACAAGGGGGATTTTTCCCTGTTATACATGTAAAGAGATATTGTAAGAAGAACTACTTTTTTTTGCAATAAAGAATTATTGTTTTCCTGTCGGAGAAAGTTTGGTGGGACGTTCAAATGCTATGCTATGGATTGGTGAAAGATGAACTATTTCGTTTTTCCAGTTTTTGTCCATTAACTGTGAGATCGTTCTAACTCTTAGAGCCTATGTTCTTTTTTAAATGATTTCTGGTTTATTTTGTGAAATTACCACCATGAGTAATGCATGTTGTTCATAAACAATTGGCTATCTGATTGTCTAAATATCTTTAATCGTTCATGTGTTGTAGGAAGGAATATCAGCTATATGTAATTTCTCTTTATAATGCTTGCACAATATACATTACTCATAAATAAGTTACAATTTGGCTCTCCGGGGATAGATAGATAGTTAGTTTTAATTTATTGCTGCATATGTGATTTAGATGCTTGTGAGTTCTAAGACGAGAGGTAAGAACCTGCGCATCATGTTGTGACTACTCTTTGCATCCTTTATCACCCTGCATTGTTAATTAGGCACATGCATATCATAACTTAAGTAAAAAATACAAAAGCATATACGGTGGACCGGGCCGCAACCGATAAACCCTTTTAGTTTTGTTACTTGACCTATGGTAGCCGGACCGCAAACCGGACGGATTCCCTACACCAAACAGTCATGGGCTAGTTGGGAACGTTGACTGGGGAGAATCCCTTGTTGTTGTTGCCTGGGAATTTCCAGGCCTCAACAGCACCATAGATATTATCTTGTATAGTTGTTTGTCCCATGACGAGGTAGAACAAGAAATCAATGATTTCCATAGCAGAGCATGTGGGGGCCACCTCTCTAGATTGGCCTTTGCCAAAAAAAGATTACATGTAGGGTACTTTTGGATATTCATATTAAAATAATGTGTCTATTATATCAAATATGTGCCAATTGTCAAGTTTTCACTTGCAAAATGTGGTCCCCACCAATCCCTTGACACCCCATTATCACTGCAGGCCCCTTCTGCAAATGGGACATCGACTACATGGAGTGTCCTCCAACTTCTGCTTAAGGTCACAAATACATCATTGTTATGGTTGACTATTTTACCAAATGGGTGGAATCCATGCTTACCTTTGGTTGCAAAGCCATTACCGTCACACAATTCTTCTTTAACCATGTCATAACACAATTTAGAATCCCAAAATCGTTAGTCTCCAAAAATGGAAAACATTTATGGGATCAAAATTTCAAAGAATTTTCTCACCTCCTAGGCTTCAAATATGGCTTATCTACCCCATATTATCCTCAAGACAATGTTCAAGTAGATACATTCAACAAGGTTCTCAAAACTATGCTACAACACACAATCTATAATAACAAATCTAATTGGAACTAGATTCTGTTTCCCACCCTTTGGGCCTACAGAACCTCAATTAAAACCACTACTAGATTCACACCATTCCAATTATTCCATGGAGTCGAGGTCATCCTTCTTATTGAATGTCAAATTCCCACTCTCTAATCAACTGTTGAATTATCTTGCAATACTCTATCCCTAGAACAACGATTATTCACCTTGGAACACCTCAACAAGGAACGACGCAATTCGCTATAGAAAAATGAAGCCATGAAACTTTGATCCAAATCCTAATATGACCATCACATCCTCCCATGTACCTTTAGCGAGGGATATTTTGTTCTAGTATTCAATGCTCGAAATGATTCCAAATCGGGGCCAAGCAAGTTCGTACCTAAATGGATTAGTCCCTTCGTCATCCAATGATGTCTCTCCAATGGGGCATATGTTTTGCAATATTATGAGGGTATAACACTCAATAGTTCTATTAAGAGGATTTATCTAGGAAAAAATTAACCATAAGACAAGGAACTTGAGAGGTGCACCATATTTTGAGTCATTACTTCTACATTGTCCATACCTTTGTCATGTCCTTTACTACACTTGGGTATGTGTGTCATGTATGTAGGGTTATACTCAGAAAATCCATACTAGCCTGCATCGATAAAGATGCATGACTTTACTCTTAGGTATTATCACAAAACTTACCTCGCAGCACCAATATTTCCAACTACTAACCATACCCTAGACGTCGTCTTGCAAAACCATACAATCATCCACATCCCAGTTTTGATGTGCCATCAACATTGAAACTGAGGACCACTTTGTTGGCCCCCATTGGCGTTTTCCCTCAACAAGCCTTTATCATAATTAGCACCCATGATTTTGATTCCCCCACAAGTCTGAGGAATTTGTCTCCCCACTAGAGAAACTTTCCCAAAGATAATTATTCTATAGGTGTGCATTTAATCCCTCGCCTCAAGTAGTGCCACATAACCAAATTCCTTGACACAAGATACAAAGAATATTCACAGCAACCATTTCATCCATCCATGAGCATTCATCCCAACTACAATTCTCCTTCATGTCATCACCTCCACCAAGGAAACAATGGGAATCCATCCCTTAGAGACCACCAATTCTATTCAGTTATCCCCGTAGGAACACTTTGCATATCATTAATTCATGGGGAAACCCATATTAGTGTTTGCAAATCACCCGTCACTTCATCTTGTAAAATGTTCCCCAAATCACTCAAAACCATGGGAACCTCTCCCATCATCAAATTGAATCCATGATACACCAAAACATATGGGAATTTTAACCATCATCAAATTGGTCCCCCAATACGCCCAAAACAATGGGGACCCCACCAACTATTCTCTATGTACAAACAGTTCCCATTTCCACTTACACATGTAAACCAATAATTTATTTGGAAACAACTCCCTTTTCGCCTTTGATCGATGAAATTGGAGTCTTCCAGTACTTCATAATCATGTCTTTGTCAGTCCCCACTTTCTCAAGTATCATATTCCTAGAAAATCCCTTCATTTGCATATTGTCTCCCTCCATCACATCCTCACTTGAAGTATGATACCGTCAGCTCTTCCCTCATTCTATCATCGATCAAAGGAAGTATGATTCCCACACGTATTAGCCTGTATTGTGTCAGGTCATTCAGTCTCACTATTGGTTATAGCAAGATATTGGTTCATCATAAAAGACCCTCGTCTTGTAATGACTCTTCATCTCTCATCGACGCCAAAACCTCATATTCTGAGAATTGAAGATGTAGTAGTAGTGACTTGGGATCCCTTTCAACCACTATAAGGGATTTCCTCGGACTAATTAAGGAGAGTCATTAGAGATCCTTAACTTAGTAGTATCCCCTATGCTCGACATCAGTACATTTACTCGCATCAAGGGGAGTCGTACATATCAAAAGTAGTAGTGTTCACATTTAAAAATGATAGTAGTGGCAGATCTGGTACAGACACCAGTTTCAATGGCTCCACAACCATTTTATATTTCCATCCCTGTGGGATTCTCCAGATTCTCAAGAGTTTCACTTCTTCAGCACTAGTTACACAAGTTCCAAGTTCATGTACTCTTGCATGGTTTGAGGGCACCCTCATCCATGCCCAAAACAATTTATGAGATATCCCTTAGTCTCTTCATTTTTTATATCCACTCTAGAAATTTTCACAAGCATGGGGATGCCCACCTCGTTTGTATAAAAACAAGACACCAGCAAATGTTCCCCTTTGGAAGGTCATTCTTGTCTACACAGTTTGAAGAACCAACAAAGTAAGAACATGCAAAACGATGATGTATTATTGGCTCTACAATACCCTTTGAACCTCATGCATCAGGGGGCATCTATTATTATGAAAAAATTGCACACCTCCAATAATTTTGTGATTCACATGGTAAACTGTCACCAACATACAACATGCATCCAACCGAATACATATTCACAAGATGCAAAGAGCATATTGAGTCCAAAATGGACACGGAACAATAAAAAATCACAACAGTGTGGGTTAAAATCTATTTACATGTGCTATAGCACACAACCCCAGAACAACACATGTGTTTCAGCACGGAAATCCCTTTGTTATCCGTGCATATGACACAAACAACATGATCCCACCCACCAGCGGTGCATTGAAGTCTCGTGAAAGCTCTACTTACTCAAATGAATTCTAATTTCGGTATTTCACACACTTGATTTCCTTAAATGGCCTCTTGGTGTAGTTTGTATCCAAAACATGGTTAATTGGGTTCACACTATGATCTTATTATTTCTTGGCCACCTCTTAGCCTATAAAATAAATCCATGGGAATGCTTATTGTAAGAATAATTTTGATCAAATTTTTTTCATTGGAATTGTAGTTGATATTCCTCTTATCACACCCCTTCTTTCTTGTCAAACATTTCTAGATCTCCCTTGCCTCCTTCCGTCAAGGGAAAATTTCTCTTCTCACATTTGGTTCCTCAACCATTCTATAAACATTGTTGGACAAGAAAGGCCTCCCTTAGGAAGATTGTTTTCCTCCTTTTGGAGCTCACATCTCCAAGGTTTTTAAGATCCCTTCAATTTCTAGTTCATATCAGCAGTTGTCCTAAAATTGAACCCACACCATCCCCGAGCCAAGGGATGATAAAAAAATTCCATACATCATAAGAGGGTGCCAATATTGCAAAACCTAGGATTTTATGGTTTCCATAGTTACCCTTCTTCCTAAAAACTTGCCAACAGGTTGTAACTTGAAAGATCCAATATATGGTCTAGCCCCATATCCTCTCCCACAGCCAAACCCCCCCCCCCCCCCGCCTCCTTGACTCAAAGCCACTTTTATGTTCTTTCTCCCATAATAATTGGAGATAGGGTTTTTACCCTTTCCCTATAACACCCTATTCAAACACCAAACCTATAAAAATATCAATTGAGGAACCATGAACCCTACATAATCATTGAATGGTAGATTCAAGAAATATAAAGGCTTAGGTTCTAATGAAACAACAAAATATATATTCATCCTGACACTCTGATCACAAAGGGGATCATTCCCTTGTCCAAACACCACACAAGACTATGGCACCAAAGAACCCTCAATAATACCTTCCCCTCCTCCTTCCAAAGTTAAAGAAGATTAAGAATATGAAGGTACACATGAGTCCACCTTTGTCGACCCGATACACACATTAAGAGACTTATGATCCAAAAGGAAATTTGTGGCATCATCCAAAGTGTTGATAATTAACTCCACCAAGGTACCAAAACTAGGAGGTGAGCAAAAAATTGGGCCTACCGATAAGTCACCATCCAAGTAGTCCACAAGAGATTTGTACCCATCCATCTAGCAACTAATTCACGAGGATCCCATACTCATAAACATTAGGACCTTTATAAACTAGGTAAACCCTAGACCCTTGCATGTGTTGTTAGCAACCCCAGTTTACTTATTTTTAAGTTCAACACACACACACACACACACACAAAGTTGATACTTCTAGAAAATGTGGATATATATTTGGTTAAAATCATTTAAGGTTTACATTTGTAGAATGCCCTTTCATAGGGTGAAACAATTAATTTTAATTATCCTATGTTTACACTATACTCTAAATTTATATGAAGTACTTTATTTTATTTTATATTAATAATTTTATGTGGAAACAAATGTTCATTTTCATGATTACTACATATTTCTAATAAAAAATTGAATTGTTTGTGTTTATTTGACATGTTTTTCAACGAAAAACAATTTAAATAAATAAGTTATGTATAGATTTCATTCAAATAGTATTTGGGTGGGGAAAATAACACTCAATCACAAAACCACTCAAACTAAACTTATGCAGCATAGGGATTCTCTAATATTCTCGTAGTGGAAGCCTCTATCCTAGAACCACACACACAAATCCACTCCCAACAATTCACTAAACGCAAATAAAATCAAACACCCTAATTATTCAACTTAGAGATTAATTAACATAGAACCATAATTTTTTTTTTATTGATGTTCATGGGTAATTACTCAGAGTCCTTTGCTACATATATAAAAACAACACTTTGGTTATGGTTCCACTCCACCATTATGTTGGCAAATTTGTGAGATACACCGTTTCTCTCTAACTACAGAATCACAACCATAAACTTGGGATTTTTCAAACATTATGGCCAACAACCCTCTCTCACTACCACCTTCACAAATCGAATTATAATTTACATAGAAGTGAAGTTCCCTCTTCTAAACCAACAAGATTTAAAATCCCCCTCTACTTTAAGGGAAAGTAGTTTATATAACAAAATAGGAAAGAAAAGGGACACGACGGTCCAACTACCATGCAACGATTCACTTCCCTTACTACATGTTCAAGAGATTCAACTCCTTTGTCTAGTCACTCCCTTTTAAACACTGGATGTCAACCTCTTGGAAACATGGGTATTTATTTATTTTACCCTTAGGTTGAATGGTCATCATATTTGGTGAATGCAACAAATGGTAAGAATATAAGTCACTAACAAATGTATTCTTGCTACAAGAAATTTCATGCCATATCTAATGTATCCCATTGCACACCAAATCTTGTTCCATGGAACACCTTCTATAGAATAAACAATAGAATCCATGCACTAGCATGGAGGAATCGTATCAATAATTAATAACTTTTGTTCTACAGAAACAATTTCTGCAACTATAAAAAATCCATGAAAATATTGAAAACCAACAACTATTATGAACTAACTACTGAAAGTAGATGAAACATATATGATGTCTCATTGCACTAGGGATGCTCCTGCATCAAACTCCCTTGGTTGAAAATTGTGAGGATCTTTCTGATGTGGTCATTGATAAATCAACCACAAAATATACGTCCTTCTTTCTAATTTGCTTCCTCCTTCTCTACCACACTTTGTACTATTCCCCTTTACCTCTAATTCACCTTACATTCCTCTTCTTCCTTTTCAAAATCTGTACGACTACAATATTCCATTGCAAATAAATCATCACATCTTTGCTAAAATATGACACCTTCTTTACTGACAATTTCTTCATTTGATCATCCTCATATCTTGCATTTCCTGCTCCAACTCATCAACCTCTAGAATTTGTTGCAAATATCATCCAATGGTTCCACTGCCTCATATATTCTCCTCCTTATGGTGCTTTCTACAAGCCCAATGGTTCTCATTGCCTCATCATCCTTCTGATTCTTCCCCAATGCTTGTTGCTCAAGCATCCCCTCGTTTCCCTTCATTGCAACAACTCCTCTATTACACTTTTCCTAAATTCCTTGCATATTTTCTACCACTATAGCCTAATCTTCTTGCAAACCCACTACTGCAAGAACACTCTTTTATATCACTCCACTTACTACTACAACATCAAAAACTTATAACTCTTGAGTTTGTTGTCCAAATGACTTCTCCTTATTCTCTTCACCACAATATTCTATCTCACTCTCCTCTAACATGTTATCCACAAAATTCATATTATACCCAATTCCCTCATTGGTTTTCTCAACCATATGTACCCCACTAGTACAATAAACACTCTCTTTAACCACCTTTAGAAGAAATTATGGAATCTTTGTCTTCATTGGATGCCACTACACATTCTATGATTCATACTCATCATTCTTCCACATCACTTTAGCTATGAAACTTCCCCTCCATTAAGAAAATATGAATGCATCAATTGTTCTGAGCATTTATTGCATAAGCCTACAACATCTTTCTTTACCACTAAACCAAAAAATTAAGTTGCAATTTTCCAAGAAGACTGCACTCTCCCACACTATAGCTTCAATACAATCCCTCTTTGTCTGTATACTACAATTCCATTGTAGAAATTTTGTAACCTCCATTTGCTGATTTTTTTCAACAATGTATCCCCCACCACCTCTTCCTAGTAGTGTTGAATATTGGAGTTGTATCTCACCTTACAACATCTACCCAATCTAGCTTCTAGAGGCGTGATTTCATCTTTCACTTAAATAACTCTGCCTAGTAGACCATGCTTATTGGGGTCAAACTAGGGTATTACATTATCCTCCCCCTCAATTTATGCATTGTCCTCGGTGCATCATTGACGCTATGTACATTTACAAAATTTTGATAAAAATTCAAAATAGTTGTGGGTATGCCTCCCGTATCACATCCTCGAGCTCCCACATTGCTTCTTTAGGACCGTAATGGTTCCTTTTGACCTTTAATTTTCTAATGGCCATGTTCCTTAGTAATATAAATTTTTCGTTTGAGGATAAGCAATTGGATTTACTAGAATATATCTTTATGTTTCCACCTAGATCAAATTGCAATCAATTATTTGGTTAGGATCATGCATATATTTCTTTAATACTAGACACATGAAATACATTTTGCACATGCAAACAAGTAGGCAATGCTAATGCATAAGCTACAAGTCCTATCATATCCAAAATTTCAAATGGATCAGAAAATCTGGTTGCAAGCTTTGGACAAATTCCCAATTTGAGGTAACTCTTCTTTGGCTTGACTTTTAAATACACATGATCCCCCAATTTAGATTCTTTGACTATTCTTTATTTATCTGCATAAATTTTATGTCTGTCCTATGCCACTTTTAAACTCTTCCTAATTTTTACCATCTTCTCTTCCATTTCTCTAGGTATCTATGGTCCAATTATTACCCTACCAATTGGATTGTTCCAAATGATTGGAGTATAGCACGTTCAACCATATAAGGATTCAAATAGACTCATTTTGACAGAATCATGATATCCATTATTGTATGCAAATTCTATCAAATACAAGTAATCTTCCCATTTGATGGTTGATCCATCACATACATTCTTAACATGTCCTCAATAACATGATTGACTCTCTCAGTTTTCCCATTTGTGTGTAGATGATATTAGGTGCTTAAATTCACATTTGTTCCAAATTATTTGAATAATCCCTTCCAAAATTTTGAAGTAAACTTTGGATCTCCGTCTAAAACTATTTCCTTTGGTATCCCATGAAACCTGGCATTTTCGTTCATATAAATTCATGCTCCATTAGTTGCCTTATGAGTTGACTTGATTGGTATAAAGTGAGAAACTTTCGTTAACTTATCCACCACTACCATGATGGAATCATGTTGCTTTCTTGTCCTAGGAAATTTAACGACGAAGTAAATGGTCACCACATCCCATTTCCATTTAAGTATTGACAATGGTTGAAGCAACCCTGTTGGATGTCTATGCTCAAACTTAAGTTTTTGACATTCAATGCACCTTTCTATACAATCAACAATATCTTTCTTCATTCTTGGACAACAGTATTGATTTCTTATTGCTACAATTGTCTGTTGGTATTTTGTATGCCCTGCATATGGAACATTATGCATCTCATGTATTACCAGTTTCCTTTTAATAATGTTGATTTAGGAACATAAATTATGGTTTTATATGTAAGAATTCCATTGTCTTCCAACTTGTAACCTTCATATTTATGTTGTATATTTTCTTGTTGTAATTCTTGTTTTACTTGAATATAATGTACATCTCTTATGAGAGATTCAAACATTCTGGTTTTTAAATCTAATTTGCACATACTAATGGCTTAAACATGTATAATATGAACTCTTCTACTAAGCGCACCAGCCACCGTGTTCTCCTTTCCCTTAACATGTTTGATGTCAAAATCAAACTCACACATAAATTCCAACCATCTTGTTTTTCTTGCATTTATATTTTTCTTCTCAAAGAAATTTTTCATCACATTATGATTTGTTCCCAACTCAAAATTTCTACCCATAATATAATATATCTACATTTTAATGCTTGGACAATAACAACAAGTTCCAAGTCATGTATGATAGACTTTTTCTCATGTTCTTTAAGCTTTCTTGATTCATAACAAATCAAATGCCCATTTTTCATAAGGGCTCCATGAATTTCTTCTTGAAAAGCATCTGTACATACTACAAAATATTCATTTGGATCAACAATATTGAGGATTGGTGTACTAGTGAGTAATCTCTTCAACTGCTGGAAACTTTTCTCACACTATGGTTTCCACTAAAACTTGGCTCCTTTCTTTTGCAATGAAGTAATTGGATATTCCACTTTGGAGAATCCTTCTATAAATATCATGTAGTATCCAACTAATCCCATGAATAACCTTACTTCTGATACATTCATGGGTGTAGGCTATCCCATAATAGCTTCTATCTTCTCTGGATCTACTGTTATTCCTTCTTTAGAGATGATATGTCCCAAGTAGCAAATCTGCTTCTGATAGAAAAAAACATTTACTTATCTTGGGATAAAACTAGTGTTCTCTTAACACTTATAGTACCAATATCAAGTGTTCCTCATGCTTTTCTTCTGATTTTGAATAAATAAGAATTCCCTCCAAAAATATAAAGACAAACTTATCTAAATACTTTCCAAATATCCCATTCATCAAGCACATAAATGTATCCATTGCATTTTTTGATCCAAATGGCACTACAACAAACTTATAATGAACATATATGGTCCTAAAAGGTTGTCTTTCTAATGTATTCGTATTTTATCCTCACCTAATGGTAATCGTATCTCAAATTTATCTTTGATCAAATATGTTCTCCTTTAAGATGATCGAATACGTCATCAATTCTAGGAAGAGGGTATTTATTCCTCGTAGTGAATTTGTTCAAATATCTGAAGTCAATACACAAGCTCAGCTTTCCATCCTTTTTCTTTACAAATAGTATTGGTGCTACCCAAGGAGACACACTTGGGTGTATATACCCTTTCTTCAACAATTCGTCCAGTTACATATGTCTCTGTTTTAACTAAGGTGTACTCATTCTATATGGAATCTTAGAAAATGGGGAAACTTCAGGAATCAAATCAATAGACAAATCAATATCTCTTTTCAATGACAATCGTGGTATTTCTTCAAACACATACACAAAATCTTGCAATATTGGAAAAGACTCTAAACTTGGGCTTTTACACTTTTCTGGTTCTTGAACATGAGTTGCATACAATTGAAATCCTTTTCTAAAGCACCTTTTTAATTGCAAAGCTGAAATTTCTCTTATGGAAATAAGCCTTGAAATGCCTTTCACTAGTTTTTGTTTCCCTTCACCACCAAGAAAAACAAATGACTTGTTATGATAATCTAATATCACATGGTGTTCATCTAACCACTCCATCCCAATCAAGACATCCTATGACCCAAGTGGTATTATGTTTAAATATGCACAAGTTTCCAATCCATTCATGTCCAATGGAAAACCCTTTACTCGTTTATTAATTTTCCTTTTTGATCCAATAGCCAACCGAACCATTCATGTTCTATCATGCTTACTTTTGTTTAGCTGAAATATTTCAACTAAATTAGGAGAAATATAACTATGACTTGCCCCAAAATCAATGAGAATAACAATAGGTTTATTGGCAATTTTACCTTCAACCTTAATCATGTTGGACTGATGATAGACTTCTTTGTTGTCCAAACTTTCATATATCCTGGGAATGTTCCTTCCTACATCATCCATAGTACCCGCTTCCTGTAAATTGTGCACATTTCTCATACTATCTCCCCTTTGTGGATAATATTTATACATATGGTTTCCTTTAAATCCCCAACATTTTACTTGCTACATGGTTCCTTTTCCAATTGATTCTATCATCCTGAGCCCGTTCTAAGTTTGATTACTTTGATGATATGAATTATTCTGGTTCTTGGATAAATATGGTTTAAACCCTTTCTTCATTTCATCTTTCTTATCCTTCATATTATCTCTTCAATATTTCTAAAATTTTCCCTTCCTTTGTTCTAGCCATGCATTTGCTTGGCCCTTTGAATTGCTTCTTCAAAAGTCTTGGGTTCATAATATTAAATATTATCCTTGTAAAATGAAGGAAAACTACTTAAAAAACTTTGTATTTTACCTTATCCTCTATAAAACCAACATATCTCAACAGTTCTAGAAACCTCTTTTCATATTCATCCATGCTCATGTTTCCCAACTTAAGTTCAAAGAAATCTTCCATCTTGTTATCATAATAATCTTCTGATAAGTACTTTTTTCTAAAAGTACTCATTGAAATTCCTCCACGAAATCCTCTTTTCAATGATATGCTTAAATTGAATCAATTGGTACCATCAAATAGAAGATTTACCATGTAAGTTTTAAACGGAAATCTTACCATGTTAAAGGGGTAATTATGTGACTAAAGATATTTCCTCATTCCCAACAACCAAACTTCAACATTTTCTCCCTTTTGTTTTCACCATCAAATGTGGGTGGCTTAATTTTTCTAAGTTCCCCTTACATATCATATTTCTCATGCCTAATTTTATGATGTCTAATTGCAGATATTTTTGGGTTGCTACTAGAACTCTTCGATATATATGGATTTCTTCCTGTATAGTGGTGAGTGGTGCTTATTTTGACTCCTGACAACAGTTTTACAGTGTTTAGATTTCTCATGTGATCACTTTTATTGAGTATTTTCTTCCTTCTTCCTTCTTCCTTCTCAATTAAGGTTGATCCCATTTTCATTTTCCTCTATAGCATATTCACACTCTTCACAAGCTAATCCTTTCAACTCATTTTTTTGTTCTTAGGCCCTCAACAACTTCTCATTTTCTTCCCTATAACTCTACACGTCCATCCTCACAATTCTCATGGTTTCTGCAAATTCTTATGGATTTACATCTTCTATATGCCCATTTGTTTATGTTTATGCATTTCCCACACTGGTATATTGACCTATGGCATATTCTCCTTGGTTGTATGGAAGTTCCCCTTCATCCATTTTATCGTTCTATATTTCTCTAAAAACATGTCATGTGATTGTGTAATTTCAAATTATATTTATAATGTGTTCATGTTATTTCATTCATAGACAATATATATATAAATTCAAAAAAAAATTCCATATACA
The DNA here is from genome assembly GCA_001517045.1 of Pseudotsuga menziesii. Lineage (NCBI taxonomy): Eukaryota > Viridiplantae > Streptophyta > Pinopsida > Pinales > Pinaceae > Pseudotsuga > Pseudotsuga menziesii. The sequence continues at coordinate 3,232 of LPNX010668780.1, read as the reverse complement.
TATACATATATATCCAAATATTTCTAAATTCTCAAAAATGTCATTTGACTTTTTTTTGTCAAATAGGACCTACAGGTTCGTTTCTGCTCATCTCCCAAAAGGATTTATAAAACCTGTTTATGAGATCCTATTTTTATTTATTCTCCTTCTAATGAGATTTCCAATTATTGTAACATTGTTCTGTTATGATAATGGAGCTACAAATTACAGCTCTTTGTAATCCACAATTCTTCCAAATTTGTACTATTCCTATAGTCACCCTTAAATTCAAAAATTAATGTTGTTGAATTTTAAAAAAATGTGGGGGCCAAGGGGGATTTTCCCCTTGCATTAGGGAAGAACCTTTTTTTTTAAATCTTATAATTTTGCACAATCTAGCGCATGAGTTCCACTATATTTTTCAATTTTTGGCACCTAAAAATGAATGCCAAAATCATTGCTATTTTATTAAGACATCAATATGGTTTGCTATTGATGTGGTAGTGTCACATGCCCCAATTTGCAAAAACAATTTTATAATATTTGAAGAACATTGTGTTAAATTTTATGCTAAGTTGTAATTGATGACCCAGTGGGGTCAAGAATATTTAATGTAAATTCATAATATTTTATTTATAAATGGAGTCTCACAATGTAGCCCACAGGCAGACAAACCATCAGATCCAAATTCCAAGGAGTAGGGTTTCACTTCATTATAAGTCAACCAATGCATGGAGGAGGATGATCCACGTGCCCTTCCAAATATCTACAAAGTGTCGGTCATGTTCTAATGTTTACGCTGCATTACAGATTTAAAATCTTATCATTACCAATTATGCAAACCATGATATCGACTATATTATAAAAGTACATATCATTTGCCAATAATATAAATTATGTTATCAACCATAATATAACGTTTCATATGATCGATCATCAAGTCAACTTTGCCATCGATCATTTGGATAATTCATATGATTGCATAATGTCAATCGTGCTATGCTTTAAACCATACTTTGAAGCTAGAATTATTTTTTACATAAAGAACCAAACTTATAATATATAATACCAATAATTTAACTACACCATGGTGGTTACTAGGTAGTAAAACTACCTTAGGATACAAGTATAATTATATGATAACATTATAAAACAATGCGGTATTGTATTATTGTAACAACACTTGTATCATGACAATAACCTAGAATTTAAAGTTTATAGCTTGACATCTAGCAGTGCAAGAAGATAATCATAATTGGAAGCAAATCAAACAAGTTGATATGGTTCACGACTAGTAAAGAAGAGTTAGGGTAGAGATATGTTGTAAACTGAAGATCTCTAAACTTCTCCACTTAAAACTCGATGCTGATAAATGAAGGAGTCTTCAAGGATACTGAAGACTAACCATTTTGCAAGAGTTTCTCGTAGTAAACTAACAACTCCTTGTAAACTTTACCTTTGAAAAACATAGGATTATGTTCATGTATAAAAGGCAGTATACTTGAGTATTAAACATGACAATAGTAGTAAGATCATGATACAATAGAAGAAATTTTATGACCAGATCATGAGCTCTATGCTCACTGTAAGAATCCATAAATGAATAGGTACTATAATCCTTACGACAGAAAGAAACCTTGTAAGAACTCATTCTTGTAAATAGCAATAACTTTGTTAAGGATAATAGTCATTATGGCTTAAATATAAATGCTGTCATAGATCCAAAACAACGAAGGAATTTACTTTACCTCATAGAAGTCTTGCATCTTAATAATCAATTTATATACTAGCATCTTATCATGCTAAAAAAGTACTTCTCGACTTAATTCAAAATAAAATCCTACTTGATCAAACACTTACCTGTTGAACATGTAAGAACCAACAGTCCATTTGAGTTAACAGAATGCTAAGTAAGCTACGAATTCAAACATGGTTTCTTCCCTACTTGACAAAAGTAAATCATCAGTACATCTAGCAGCAATTAAATGCAAGTCATTTTTATATAACCTAAAGTTGTATTAGTTTTTCTGTATTTGAAACTAATCCTTAAAACTTGTTAAACTGTTTCATTTTATGCTAACTGTGATTTTAGACATTTTATGTCACTTTAAAAATTTTAAATTTTTATGAAATTTTCGGGTTATTACATGTGGTATCAGAGCACAAGGTTCAAATACTAGGCCTTGATGGAGCTCAACTTTCCTATATGGAACAATAAATTTAAATCATTTTGCTGATGTTGTTTTCTTTGAATGTTATCAACAGAAAAATTTGTTTCTGAGTTTAACGACAGGTATGGAAAGATTGGAGGAATATGCGGAAGAGGAATCTCCCTATACTGAACAAGATAATCTACAAAGAGAACCTATACAAGAAGACATAACCACTAATTCTTCAAAACTTTTACAAACAGTAAAAGAATTAAAATATGAAATGGAATCTATTAAGAAAGAAAATGAGAGGATTCTGAGAGCTTAAGAAGAGCTGAATTAGATCTTAATAGAAATATTTCATACTGAGGGAAAGGGTAAAAGAGTTGATTTAGAAGATATAAGTTAGCAACATAAGTATAAAAATACTAAACATATTAAAAATGAAAGTAGCTCATCTTCCAAAGTATTTGGTGATCAACGCAACTCTCATTATACTAGCGACAATAGTGAGGATGACCATCACACTAGGAAAAGAAAATATAAACCTTATGAAGAAATCTCTGGGGAGTTTAAGAAGATCAAGCCGCCAACATTTAATGGAGAAACTGAAAAAGGGGAGGAAGAAGAATCCTGTTTATCCAGGATGAAGAAGTACTTCCAGATTTATAACTATTCTAACCAATTAAAGGCTAGGATGGCTATTTATAATCTTACAGGGAAAGCTGATATATGGTGGCAAGATTTAAAGAGAGTGAAAGGTATAAGAGAGAAGAACATAAATTGGAGTATATTCAAGAAATACTTCAAAAATAAATTTTTATCTGAACAGTACTATGAAGAAAGGGCTAAAGAATTCTATGAGCTAAAACTAGGTACAATGACTATGAAAGATTTGAACAGTAAGTTTTAAAGTCTGCTTAGGTATGTGCCATACCTTGTGGATGAAAAATCTAAGGTACATCGGTTTCTCAGCTATTTACCTTACGACATAAAGGATAGGAGGGTGATTCCATGAAGATGGGTAACACTTTTTGGACAAATTTGGCGATGAAAACCTGATTTTTTACTCATGTGCTAGATAGAAGCCCTCAAAACGCATA